>OY292491.1:15803485-15971890 GCA_958496325.1 Nomophila noctuella
CCGTCTCTATTGACCAATGAAAGGTGACATAAGACAAATATGTGATTACAAACAATCGCATAATATGTGTTAAAATCCGCGGGCGCGCTCAATCCGTAGTAGCGCACATGCGGCTTACGCAACGCGCTCCCACACCGCGCCATGAATGGCTAATGGCTCCGGAGAAGCCAAGAAGAAAATAAAACAACACTTTTAGCTTTACTACTACAGCCTCTTACGTCGTGCGCTATTGTTGTGCTCTAACATTGGATCGATGACACGGTTTTTTTATCGACTATTGTCGTTCCATGACTGACGTGACCCCTTGACCATTTCTTTTATTGTCTTAACGTTTAATTAATTGTTTTAACTTTTATAAAGTGTTACATCATAAGTGTACTTCTCGTATACATCTGTAGGCAACCACGAGAGTGTCATGAAAGCGTTGCTACTACAAATTGTTGGCCTAAGGCTACTAGTCGTATTAGCCCCTTTTGTGTTTCAGTTAGTGGGCTTAAGTACTCGTATATGCTTTTAAAATGAGAATGGTAAAAATATGTATATGTAGTTCAAGCTTAGACTGCAGTTTAATAAAACAGCGATAAGACCGCCGTATAAAAATGCAGTGAAAATCCCCGCAGTTACGAGCGGGTAGATAAAGACCTTCGGAGAAGAATGCCGGCATCTCCCTTGCAAACGAGCTTGCCCAACTGATGCGCCCCGAGCGATCTGCATAGGTACGCGCCGTTTGAGCAACTCGAGCGACAATTATATCTCTGACCTAACGAATGACGGACAATGGCGGTTAAGGGTCTGTATGAGCAATAAAATATGTTAAATGCTTTACTTTATTACGTGGAGTGTTTGCCATCAAACTTTGTGACACTCCAAAGTGGTCCTCTCAGTAACATAACATCATCTTCACTGAAGCATTCTTTGGTTTTTGGTTTGTTATCATTATATCACATGTGCTTGTTCGAAGAAACATTCGTATTAAAACCTTATTGTATTTGTTGTCTCTAGACATTTCGGCGTAGTCTTTTTTTAACACTAGTTGATATTTATGTAGTTTTTGTTTGAAAATATGTCCTTTTCGGAGTTTTATGGTGTCTAGATTACATTCATTCTGTTCAGTGATTTAGAGTCTGTAAAATGCATCGTAATCAATTCGACCTATTAGAACACTCGTGATATCCTTAACTTAACCCACATATCATGGCTTTTTTGCAAGATTTTGATCTCATTTACCGTGATACGTTTTTTTGCTAAAGTGCTTTACTCAGTTTTCCTCGTGTCAGCATTAGAAGGACATCGTGGATTTGAAGATCTCACGCCAACGACATCTTTGAGGGTCATACTCGGCCAGGGTTGCCATCAATAGTAAGATTGAAAAAAAAAACCAAGACAGGATATTAAGTTGTACATACTCGTAACTTGCCGGATAAAAAACACTATATAACTGTGAAATTTTACGAAGTTTGCTATGTATTTTCGCTTAAACAAGAACATCAAACGCTAAAGTATACTATATAGTATGTTGCTATTTTTGTATCAAATTTAAATTAAGCATCTACAATTAAACAAGTCAAATATTAAATTGCCTTTCTTAAAAAATAGGGAAAGTATTGCATCCGTATGTTGTAAAATCCCTGTCGACCCTACGACGTGCGCGCGCGCCTCTGAATTCGGCGAGCACCGCCCTGTGTGGGAATTGAGCTGAGGACGCGACCTCGCCCCGGTCATGGCAGCTCATGACCTCAAGAGTATGGCAAAAAAACAGACGAATTTATACACATATTGTAAGGCCTCAGAAGGCTGTTTATTTTTAAACTACTTTAATTATAAATATCAAATATGAGGGAATTCTTAATTATGAGATGACCTTAACAATTCTACTCAACGTCTATGTTGAGAGACGATTCCTTAAACTTACTTAAATAAGTAATACCAGAAGTTTGTGAGCGGACAGTTTCTCTTGGTAAAAATACTACGTATCAGCGTCAAATGACTAATATTTATTTGATTGCGAACACTGCGGCGTTTACCCGAACTAATTAACACATAACTGGAGGAAATGCTTTATTATACTACCGTTATGTATGTATATTCAACTTTAGGCTTCATATCAAACTTGACAAATTAGCTCGGTCAATTTATACAACTCGACTATTCAAGCAGAAATCGGGCTGTGCTATTAAAAGTTTATGATAGTATTCAAAATCCACGCCTGCACGCCTAAATTTATAATGAGCACCAGTCAGATCAAACAATTAGGTACTATCGCATTCACATTCATTATATTAATATCATTATGGAAACGATGATGGTTCAGATATGGTCCGCGTTTAACAGATGTGTCGAATGACCAGCTGAGCCAAACGTGACAAGGACTGGATTTGAAAGGTCCTTGCCCCCTGCCGGAATATTTACGACTTGATGTGAGAAATTTGATATGAGGGTCTTTGCCCTGCATAAGCATATTAATAGATTGATTTACAAGGCATTAGAATATTAATAGGTTAGATAAGATACTGACGATATTCTGACAAAATATTTATAATACGAATTCGTTTTATCCCAAAATATAATGGATTCTGTAGTCTTGCTGATAAAGTAAGTCCTTTCTAAAATGTGTGACATTTGGATAATCTCTGACACAGTGGTGTTAATTAAGTTAAGGCATAATAAATACACATTATTAACTCACACAATCATTACAGAAAGTGATTGGGGATTGCATAACCACAGAATGTCAGAATAGTAGGTATGCTAGCAGGAAGGCGACAAATGGAACAAAGAAAGGTTTATTTGTACGCCAGTGTTTTCCAACATGTATGTTAAAGAGTAGCCACTTAACTTTGTTAGTGAACATAGACAAAGTTAGGAACTTCCGTCTAGTGCGGCAGTGACGAGAACATTGTGAGATTCAGATTACAAATGGCTGTGTAGTTAGGATCAGAAATTGAGTTCACCAGAAACCCTTTTATACAACTGATGACAATCCCATAGAATATATCAATATATGATGCATAGCACAATGGAAGTAAATGTTGTTAACTATAGCGTATATTTTTTGACCCAGGACCCCTGGGGCGAATATCGACAAGATTGCACAGTCCAAACAGATATTGTGCATCAAAGATGTCTTGTTTTATTATGCAAACAGCGTAAAGACAGTAAAGTTTCACCGGGTCGGGTCATCCGAGTATATACTCCTTTCTAAAAGTAATATTCATTTAAAATAACAAATGTATTTAGGCTTGGATAATTTTTCAAAATCATTGCTTAACCCTCTTTACTATAAAATCTAGACACCTGATATCATTGAAATTATTGCACTGTGACCTCCTGTCCAAGAGGCGAACGTTATGAATTGCATCACATTATGTATTCTCAAAATTAACAAGTACTTATTTTGTTTTAAAATCAATAATGTCTTATTTCGTATAACTTGAAGCCAGTAACGGCCCTAGCGCTAGTTACTAATAGTATAACTTGCTCAGAGTAAGTCCTTTTCCCAACTAACTCAATACTTCCCATTTTTAGCAAGAAAACAATAGGTAGAGTGTTCATATGCGGACAACGTCTGCTGTATTCAATACATACCTACATCCAGAAACACGACATCAAGACTAAACTTAGACCATTTAAATGTATACGAAGATAATTAAGCTGAAGAGTTTGTTTGTTTGTTAGAACGCGCTAATCTTAGTAACTACTGGTTCGAAATGAAAAAAATGTTTGTGTTGGCCCATTTGTCGACGAAGCCTTAAGCCGAAGCTATAGTTTAACACTATGTGTGCAGAAACCGAAATCTACGAGGACAGAGTCGCGGGCGGCCGCTTGTACTTAATAAACCAAGTGTTATAAACTGGGAGTGGTCAAAGCAATTACCCTTATGGCTCTTCTAGTCAAACTTTTCAAGATGAGTTTGCTACCATTAGAACTTCTTTCGCCCCAATTGCTTTGGTTTGAAGCCGAGGCACTAAAAGCAACCCAACAAATCATATCTGTTCTTTTCATTTGTAATTCATATTAAATGAAGCGTATAATCGGTACAATCGAATCGTTTCATTTAATTAAGCAACGATCTTATTTATATGGGCTGTCAGGATATTCATAATACCGTCCAGTAATAAATCACCGGTCTGTCGACTCATGCTCAATTTGATAGACGCGTAACATCTCCGGAGGCCATGTGTGCAATGTTGAAATTCGCGAACCCAATACTCAGTTCAATTTCTAATACGTCAGGAAGTCAAGTTTTTTTAATTATATTTATATCTATAGCCAGTTGCACTTCACAGCTACAACAGACAACAGTCTCCCCCAGAGGTTTCATGCCCAAAAACCTACATCAGAATGATGATTATGATTCAACATCTGATTAATTAGAATTTCATGATTAATTGTGGTAACTAGACAATGTGAAAGTACACAAAACGAGAATCAAACTTCGTGAATAAATGTTTACATTAGAAAAGTATTAGCCTATTAATGTCCCACTGCAAATTATGTTTTTGTTAAAAGATGGGTTTCGGCTTAATCAAAACAGGTAAATGAAAAAACTACTTTTTTTCATATTTTATTAATTTAAAACTTGTAACTAAATTTCAAATGATTCGTTTTTGATAATAATGTGACTGCGAGGATCGCATTTACCCATCTCTCTTTTTTTTTTTTTTTTTTTTTTTTTTTTTTCGCTGTGGCAACACCGCGGGTGACAGCTGATTGAATTTGGTCCCGGCTATTTATTATTAAAATTAAGTTTAAAATCACTAAAAAGGCCTTCAAATATCACTAAACATAACAAATATATTAGTTCTAAGCGTGTACAGTGTAAAATAGTGTCTACGAACAATATTTACAAGGTTTGTGTGATGTTTATACCGGCGTCAGTGACAGTGCAATTTTTGAATTTGTGAGTCATTGTTTTTCTCTCCAATTAGGTAATATCGTTTAATTTCATTCATATTTGTAGTATTTTAATTTCTTCTATTAGTGCCGCACAGTGATTTGTTACAAAATCGCGCTGAGGTATAAAAATTTAACCTCAAATTGTGTAAACAACTCTTTGTAGGTACAAATCGGTGTTCGCATTATTCATTGTATTTCACGCTCACTTTAACAATGTTGACGCGTAGCAAGGCCTCTGCTCGCCGGGACGGGTCTGGACTCACCACAACACGCCAGGATGGGTCTAGACTTGACCTAGCTTTGAAGGAACTGAAGGCCGCCAAAGAGGAAGTTACACAATTGGTTAGGGAGAGAGAGGACAATGAACGGGAATTTCTGGATGTGTTGGATAAAAATAGCAAATTAAAGAAAGATATGGCTACGTTACACACGGAACATATAATTGTATTGGAGGACCGGGACAGACTTCAATCTCTAGTCGATGGGTTTGGCGAGTGCAGCCAGGAGTACGTACACAACCTACGGCGCGTAACGCTGCTCGAGCACGAGCTCCAGGAGGCTCACCACCAGATCAGCCACCTCGAGAACGAAAAGCAGGACTTCGCTGCGTCGCATACACAAACCCTTTTCGACGAGCTGTTAGGTAGTGCGCCCAGCCTTGTTCCTGCAGCACTTGACCAAGGGCCTGCTGTGACTGTGGACCTGACAGGTGATGACAGCATCCAGTCTACACCAGCAGTGGGCATCCTCGGGTGCAGCAGGAACAAGCTCAAAAAGTACATTAGAATTAATAGGTTAATTAAAAAAACTAAAAAGTTAATTAAAAAACAGGCTAGCTTAAGTCATGTTAAATGTATTACAGACAAACGGCGATTAGGTGATGAATTGGACCTATATTCATTAACTTTGGACAGTAACATCACGGATTACAACAGAAATATTAACAAGTTGGAATGTGAAATTGTGAAATTAAAATCAACATTGGAAAAAACTTGTAACAGTTATTCAATTTATAGGAAAGAGAGTGAGGAACACATTCTAGCGTTGAAGTGCCTTTTAGATTCTCCAACCAGCTTTAATAATTATCCAAGCCCTGTTTGTAATAAAAATGATAATTATAAAACATCTATTGTTGACATACCTAACTTGAGCGGCCCGCGCTCGGCATGTGAGTCATCACTCTCACAATGTAATAACTTGCCAGATGTATCCAACACAACTATATCCAGTGATTCCCTGTGTGTATTGACAAATGATGTATGTAAAAACAATATAGTTATGTTTAGTGATGAATCGGGTAAGGAAATGGGCCTTTTTGTGAGCAACTATTTGGGGCGACCAATATTTAATCACTGCTTACCAAACACTCCTTATCTTAATATAATACAAGAAATAAACAAACATGTTTTTTCCGACAATACCACATTAGTTATTATGGTTGCAAATAGAGGAAATGTGAACAGAAAAGTGTTATCGGAATGCTTTGATAAGATTAATAATATTAATGTAAAAAGTATAATATTGTTTACATTTCCCTATATAAAAAGTTTGCCACAGTCCGAAAACGATCATAGGTATAGGCTTAATTTATTGATGAATACTATGACATTTAATAATAGTAAGTTTCATTTAATTGACTTGAATTGTATTTCAAAATTCAATATTTATTTGACTAAAGATAAATATTATCTTACAAAATATTCTAAAAGACAAATAGCTACATCGCTAGCATATTGTATTGAATACTCAGCCAAGAACTTGGCTACCCAAACTGCTTTTATTGAGCAGAAAAATGTTGACATACCCGCTTTTATTGAGCAGGGCAGTAATAGACCTGACATGTATATTGATACTTTGGATGTCAATCCAAATCATTTAAATTAACTTCAAAGACAATGGAGGATGTCTCTTGCAAGCCTATTGCAATGACCAAAGAGAAGTCTTGTAATTTTTTTAATTTAGTCCACCAAAATATTCAAGGCTTCTCTGGAAAGGAACTAGAAATAGGCTTATTTTTAGACTGTATGAATATACAAGTCTTGTGTCTTACCGAACATTGGTTAAGACAAAATGAATGTTTAATTAGTATAGACAACTTTACTGTAATAAGCTCGTTCATGAGAAAGTCTGCTATTCGTGGTGGGTCACTTTTGTTAATAAAAAATAATATTAGATGTAAAGAACGTAAAGATATAACAGCACTTTCAATTGAGCGAACTATTGAAGTAGCATGCGCAGAGCTGGAGCATTATATAATAGTATGTGTGTACAGGCCGCCCTCGGCAGATTATAGTGTATTTGAAACCTCAATGGAGGAAATTCTTAAGAAAAGTTGTAAGACAAATAAAAAAGTAATTGTATGTGGAGACTTTAATGTGAATATTCTTGAAGGTTCACAACTAAGTAGTCGGTTTATTAATCTGTTTAACTCTTTCAATTTATTAAATTTATTTAATGAACCTACAAGGATCACGCCATCGAGTGCAACTTGTTTAGACAATGTGTTTTGTAATAGTAAGGTAATTAATAAAAAAATTATAAATTGTTTACAGTCAGACCATTGCGGACAACAGGTTCAATTTGAAAACTGTGTTGCTCCTAGATCTATTGACATTCTATGTAGACCTGTCACTGAGGGGCGTAAAGACAGATTTAAAGATACAATTATTAACAAAATACCCGACATTTCTTTTAATAACCAGAATGTGGATATACTTTATGAAAATTTACTTGGCTTAATTTCGTCTGAGTATAATAGAGTATTCCCTAAAAAGACTATACATGTTAATCTTAATAATCCTAAAACTAAGTTTAGTGACTGGGCTACTCCAGGTATTTATAAAAGTAGGAATAAGTTGTATGAGTTGTATGGTCTAAAAGCATATTCTAAAGATCCAAAAGTGATAGAATATGTTAAGAAGTATTCGAAAGTTTTTAAGAAAGTTTGCAATAAAGCCAAATCAATTTACTTGAGACACAAAATAAATAACTCAAGTAATAAAATAAAAGCTACTTGGAATATAATTAACAAAGAAACATGTAAATCCAAGTCATATGAAAATGATTTCTGCCTTAAAATTGACGATAAAACTATAAAGTCAGACATAGAAGTAGCAAATGCCTTTGAAACTTTTTTCTCAAACATACCTATAATAACCACTAGTCAGCTAAATTCTAGTACACAACAAGCTCAAAACATCTTAGCTTCTTGTGTAGATCAATGTAAGACTACATTTAATTTCGATCACATCTCCCCAATCACTATATTAAAAACATTCAAAGACCTCAATAAAAAGAAAACTGAGGACTTATGGGGAATATCAACTGATATAATACAATCTATAATTGAAATTATTTCTCCTCATTTGGCTTACCTTTTTAATAAATGCATCGATGAAAATAAATTTCCTAATTTAATGAAATATAGTAAGTTAATACCTTTATTTAAATCGGGCGACAAAAGTGACCCATCAAATTTTAGACCAATATCAATATTACCATCATTAAGTAAAATATTTGAAAAAATAATTTTTAATCAGTTATTAGAATTTTTTAATAGACATAATTTACTTCATGAAAAACAATTCGGTTTTACTAAAAACAAGAGTACAACCGATGCAGGTATTGCACTTATGAAACATATATTTGATGCATGGGAAAATAAACAGAATGCGATAGGTATTTTTTGTGATTTATCAAAGGCATTTGACTGTGTTGATCATTCAATATTACTTATTAAATTAAAACATTACGGTGTGTCAAACATTTCTTTACAATTAATTGAATCGTACCTCACTGACAGGATACAACGTGTCAATATCAAAAACACCAATTCTGCTGGTGCTAAACTGCAAATGGGCGTGCCCCAAGGTTCGATATTAGGACCTTTGCTATTTCTTATCTATATAAATGATCTTCCATATTTTACCAAAGACCTCTGTGAGATAGTTTTGTTTGCTGATGACACTTCTCTCATTTTTAAAACAGAGAGAAACGAAAAATCATTTGACAAAGTAAACGGAGCTCTCTTGCAGGTGTCACAATGGTTCAGTACCAATAATTTGTTACTCAATGCTAAAAAAACTAAATGTGTTAAATTTATGATGCCTAATGTAAGGCAAATTAATACACAAATTACTATGAATGATGCGAAACTAGAAATTGTCAATTCAACCGTATTTTTAGGAATCACCATCGATTCCAAGTTACAATGGGGTCCTCACATAACTGCACTAGCAGGAAGACTTAGCTCTGCTGCTTACGCGGTTAGAAAAATAAGATATGTTACTGACATTGAAACGGCAAGACTGGTTTACTTCAGTTACTTTCATAGTGTTATGTCATATGGTCTACTGTTGTGGGGCTCTGCTGCAGACATTGAGTCAATTTTTATATTACAGAAAAGAGCTATCCGTGCGATCTACAACCTTAGACCTCGTGACTCACTTAGGGATGTATTCAAAGAAATTAATATTTTAACAGTACCTTCTCAGTACATATTTGATTGTATTTTATATATTAGAAAGTATAATGAACAGTTTCTCAAAAAATCTGATACTCACAAATTTAATACAAGAAATAAGCACAGACTTGCCTATCCAAATGTCAGACTGCAAAAAACTGGAAAGTCTTTTGTAGGATTAAGCATTAAAATGTTCAACAAAGTACCACAAAATCTTGTTGAATTGCCTTTACATCTATTTAAATTAAAAGTTAAGAACTGCTTAATGAGAAAAGGTTATTATAAGATAGAAGATTTTTTAAATGATGTTGACAAAAATTTGTGGGTCTGACAATTTCTTACCACTCGGCGCATGTGGTTGTCTAATTTATTTATTTATTACATTTGTAATTTTTTATTTTTTATTTTTGACATTATTTTTTTTGACATTTTTAATGATTTATTATGATGACATGTAAAAAATTGTACAAATATTTATTTTTTAAAAAAGGCAAACTGTTGAGTTTCTTGCGGCACTTCTTCTCAGCAGGCCATTCACGTCGAAGTGCTGGTAGGTAAAAAAATGATATGACGTGCAAAAGAATTTCTATGTAAATCAAATTGCAAAATAAACCACTTTGACTTTGACTTTCTCGTAATGAAAGTTCCTAATGCTGTCGTTGATGGATCTCAGTTGTCTTGAAGATTTACTCGACTGTTCGAAACTGATCGCGTTGTAGTTCATCAACAGATCGTTGCACGCGAATAGTAAATAGCAGATACTCGTCAAAGTAATCGATGGAACCGTTTAGATGATGTCTGTCGGTTACCTTGTATCGCGTAAACATAGCGCATCTAATCTCCGTGCGATCGCCGCTCTCCTGCGGACCACAATTCACATTCCAACCTAAGTCATCACTTCACGAAGGATTACGATTTATTTTATTTTATCTATAAAGACATATTTGGAGCTCCTACAAACATTGGTTTAACAAAAAGATAATGGTACATTTTATGCCTTGTTTTAACTATTTATGAGTAAATACTTTAGACTTATTATTCCCGACATTGGTAATGGTCGGTGACTAAAGATCGATAATGTATAATAAAATTAGTTCCGATCCGCACCTTTCCGAAATAAGAAAAATGCGGGATGTCTGAATGAATGTAAATGGACTGTATTTTTGTTTGTACATGAAGAGTCTTTCAGGTTAAACTTTTAAAATTACATAGTAACTTCATAATCTGTTGAATCTGTTTTATTATAATGTTTTTGAAACTGCATTATATTATATACCTACCACAGTATAATCACATTTCAACGGAATCGGCTCTACATTATATGAATGACTGTCTACTCGCCGAATATATATATATATTCATATATATATTGGACATTCAATCAACGATTTTTCAAAAGAACCCAAAACTAAAACATGAAGCAATGATACATCCTAATGGAAATAATTCTCGTAACTATAACGCCTTAGTAACATATTAAGCTCGTAATAATTATTAATGTACGCCGTCTCCGCACAATTAAATATGTTATATGGCCTCCTACCTTCACTAAGCAAAAGCTTCGCATTTGATGCGTTTTCATTGGCTTTTAGTGATTTAGCGGTTCGTTTAGATAATAATGTAACACGAATTAGCTTTTCCCAAAAATCAAAAATGGGAGCGCCACTCCCATAAGATTAAGTAAAATATTCGCTAACTGAATCATTTTAAAATACACAAAATATTATATGACTCGATGTAGCCTTTACGTTAATTAAATTATATGGTATTGCAATATCCAAATCATAATTATATAGAAGAATCTTTCACACGTTAAGTAAAATATTTAAAAAACTTTGAAAATAAAAATAAAAAAATCGGCCAAGTGCGAGTCGGACTCACGCACTGAGGGTTCCGTACAAATTTTATTTTTAACGTATTAAAAAAACTACTGACTGGATTTCGTTCGAACCAATTTTCGTTGGTAGTTTTTATGGTAATGTACATTATATATTTATTTCAGTTTTATCATCCTCTTATTTTAGAAGTTAGAGGGGGGGGACACACATTTTTCCACTTTGGAAGGGTCTGTCACACAAAGTATTTACTTTAGAATAAAATGATCTTTGAAACTTCAATATAATTTTTAAAGACCTATCCATAGATACCCCACACGTATATGTTCAATGAAAAAAAATATTTTCAGTTTCAGTTTTAACTATGGTGACCTCCCATTTTTTCTATTTTTTTTCTATTTTCATGTGAAAACCTTGTTGCGGTTCACAGAATACATCTACTCACCAAGTTTCAACAATATAGTACTTATAGTTTCGGAAGAAAGTGACTGTGACAGACTGGCGGACAGACAGACAGACAGACAGACAGACAGACAGACAGACAGACAGACATGACGAATCTATAAGGGTTCCGTTTTTTTGCCATTTTGGCTACGGAACCCTAAAAAGCAAACATCTTGTTAAATAATGCTTGGAAAATATAATTTTGTTAAGTATATAAGTCATGAAACTTATTACGTAACTAGACATCTAACAAAGTAACTGTTAATTAAACGAAAGAGCAGTCAATGTGCAATCGGTCGCATTTTTCCGCCCAGTCGACTCGCAACACTCGCTGACATATTTATAACAGCTCTATTTGTATATCATTCTCAAGAAATTTGCACTCGATGATATAATAATTATGAAGGGTGTATAATTCCGCGTTTCATGTGCAATTCAACTATTCAGGTAATTTAGACAGACCTTAACCAGTTACCTTTTAAACATTTCAGTCCTCCCAGAGGTTTGGTTGGTCGATTCTCTTCCAAATCACATTCTGTCTGAGAATGATAAGAGGGATTCGATTTTCCTTAGTAGCTTTCCGTCGTAGCTTTATAAAATATAGCACAACAGTAATAGAATAAAAATATGCGAATGTTTTTCACGATCCTACTATAAAATATTGTATGAATTCAAATGAAAAGAAATGAAATGAAAATCATAATGTCCATATTGAGATAAAACAATGAAAGTAGAAACACAATCGCGGCACTTTTACTATAAAGGCTTACTTTACTTACTTAGACAATTTTCATTTCTTCTCTCGCGGCCGATCATCAATGAGTTTCCAGATTTCGCCAACAAATTTCTATAATTATCCATTGTAAACATTAGACCTAATCTCTATCGCAAAAACGGTGTCTGAGAAAAATGCTCTTGTAACAGCTTGAATAGACGAAGCGCTGCAAGCCTTCTGCGAACAGCTCACAGCGAGCCATGGGAATCCGATGCCGGCAGATTGTAATTGCTTCATTTGCGGTTTTCTCAGTCTCCCATTCATAATTATTCACTTAGGCCAATGTGATATGACCACACTTAGCGGTTCGGTTGAGCTCTGGATACTCGGCAATTATAGTGCGGTAATAGGATTAATGTTAATAGGATTGTATCGATAACATGATTTCAATAATATATACCTATACCCTGCAAAGGGATATTAATATACTAATACACTGTAATAGGATTTATAATGCTTGGTCAAATACATATGTACGGTAACTCTTGGTCCTTCGCTCAATTACACAAAATGTGTCTGTAACTATCCGAAACAAAGTGATACGGGGTCCTGAACTCGAGTATCCTTTGAACACAGGAGGCTTAATTGCTCCCCAGATAACTAAAACTACTACTTAAAATCAATTACTACCGCCATTTTTCGTAATTACTTGGCCAGGTAGTAAATATTGGAAGTTCTAAGAGATATATTTAGCTTCACAACGTACATTTGTAACGAGCGGATCCGCAGTCGGACCAAAAGTAAATACCTCCGGCCGCGAGGAACATTTCTCTCGCTTTATCGCCGAAGCCTGAAAGCCTTTACCAATCCCAAACCTTCCAAATTTAACCGAGCAGACTTTTACCCGTTTCTTGTTTTAAATTTATTTTATATCTTTAGATGTTGCTTGCTTCGAGAACAAATAAACCATAAAAAGTTACGATGAAAATAGCAAAATAGGAATGCTGTCCCAGATTCGATATTCGATATGATTTTAAATATTCCCATCTTCTTTAACGATGTGACATTATTTATCTTCTGGAACAATACCTTAATTACCAGTTCACATACTAGGGAAGTCAGTGGCGGTCAAATATGTGTTGGTACACATAAATATTTAATGGAGCAGTTTCCGAGTACCTCGCCTATCGATCAACAATTACAAAACCATAAAAAAATTAATAGGGTTGGTTTTCCCTAGCATAAAAATAGCTCAATGACAACAATAAATCTTGGAACACAAGCAGCAATTATCCAGGTCACTAATAACTTATTATTTACGAACGAATTATCCCTTCGGCTATCACGCTAGCCGATCTATATAGCATTGATGCATTGATTTGATAGGCTCAATTAGGGCATAATGATTATTAAAATGGGTAACAAAAGATGCACGTCTGCCGGCGCGGGAGAGGGGCCGAACGTATATAGAGAGGCGGCGCGCGCGCAGCTCGGCGCAGTTCGCGACTCGCACGCACCACTTTTTATTTTTTCACCTCTCGACCCGGCCGACCCGTCTCGTGAACTAACCCTTACCCCTAACTCGCATTCCTAAACTTAGCCTTAGGTGAGTATTACCTGTGCCCCGGAGATGTGACTTCAGAATTCCGTGAAAAATCATGAGAAAATTATCGATATTGCAATAACAATAATTACGTTTTAATTCAGTTTTTCTATGTTAAAACAATTCAGTAATTCCGATGTAGTAATTTTGAGTCGTGATATAATTATAAGGAAATCCCGGCGGTTTCAGTAGTTTGAACCGCAAATTGCCTCGTGCTCTGTCGCGCAGTGCCCGTATATACGCACGCCGCGCGCCGCTAATGGACTGTCCGCTTGTTCACAGGCCCGAGCCCGCAGCTAGCCACGATGGCTCATCTTAACTCCATGGTAAGTCATATTTTAATTATTTAGCCTATCAAACATATTCATAGCTCTTTCAAAATCACCCCGGAATTCGCATCTTTATACTTCATCCATTCAAAACTTTCGGTCCCAAGATGCATTACATCTAATAAAAGTTAACGTAACCAGTAACTTAGCGCAACTTATTACCTAAATATTTAAATTTTGTTTTTATTACTCGTAATATACTCGTATCTTTATACTTCACATGAGCTCTTGATGTAGCTGAATCTTTACAAAATTTAAAAAAGTATTAGTACATTTGTTGTTCCGTAAAAAATACTTAAATTTAAGAATAGCTTAATGACATCAATATAAATGCTCCAAAATAATTATTTAAATTTAAAGATATATTCTGTGATCGATCATTTTGATTATTATGTGAAATGTAGCATACTTGATATACATAATTTATTAAACTAGCACTAGAATTTAAAATATTTCTGATATATTGCGCATATTCTTTGTAGTAAAATTGGGATGACATCGAATATTTTTCCACACAACGAAACACAATTTTTATATGGACCAAAAAGCAATTTTTCGAATTTCAATTATTCAAACGGAAATATGAGACAAAATTGAAATATGTATCTCCCTGAGCTACAGGCGCAGGGATCAGTGGACTCGGAATCGGTTTTTAGGGTTCCGTAGCCAAATGGCAAAAACGGAACCCTTATAGTTTCGTCATGTCTGTCTGTCTGTCCTGGCTCGTTCTCCGCCGTTTCTGAACCGATTGCCACGAAAATTGGTGGAGAGATGCATAGTGATAATTCAAGAATTGGTTTTTAAAATAATCGAAAAATAATTATTTTTTACCCCCCCTCCCATACATCGAAAAGTAAATTCGAAAAAAAAATTCGACTTACCCCTTCGTGTGGGGTATCGTTAAAAAGGTATTTTGAAATACAATACAACTTGCCTTGAAACCTTGTGGATCAAACACCCCAGTCTCGAGATATTTTAATACAAAGTTAAAATTAGAGCGTCCCCCCCCCCCTTAACTTTTGAAATACTATTACAATAATTCTGAAAAAAATGTCCTGTATACCTCCAAGTAAGTACTTTCAACGAAAACTATAGCGAACTCTATATCATGCATAGTTATTTTTATACAACTCGACCAACTTATGACGTGCAGTTGCCCTTACTAAATGGTATCTTAAGCGGTCGGGCCATCTTTTAGCTACGGAACCCTTTCATGGGCGTGTCCGACACGCTCTTGGCCGGTTTTTTTAATTAATGCAGATTATTCACATATTCTAACGGTAACGGTTTTAAATTATTTAATAATATTCCAACCTGATCTGTTAGAGAGTAAGACTCTACGAGATACAGACAGGTTTGAAGTGCGATTTATCAGAATAGTCATTAAGATTGGGAAGTATGTATTGATAATGATAGTATTATTGTTCGCGGAAAGCTTATATAGAGCAATATGAGTGATTTGTGCTTTTAGCTGTGGTTTCCAAAGGTGTCAAATATTATTTGCTCATAAAACATTTTTTTTTCGATTTGTAAGGCTTTTTTATTATTGCGAAATGAGGTAGCTCGCGACCTTGATCTTTTTCGTCTGTAGGTATAGAGACGAAGAAGGGGACTACGATATAACGGGCTTGTCCAGAATAAGTGTTAGTGTGTAATAAGTGTTGAGTTAAGACTCACACCCTTTTGTTTAATTATTTTTGACAAATCTTTTCTAAATAATTACCTTAAACCTAACGCAGATCTAAATGTCCAACTGTGCTTATAATCTACATAGTTATTTAATTACCTAAGTGTATAATATACCGCGTTAGTTAAGTAATTTCGGCATTGTGTCGTGTTGTGTTGTTGCCAAGTCGACGTCCGGCGAAGTCGCGCTGGGAACGGATGCTAGTGCTGTAAACTAAAATGTTTATTATTGCATGCTATTTGCTAAGCTCGCCGTAATAACACTTTACTTTTAATGAAAAATATTCTTGGCTAATTAATGTACCTACATAATATTCTTTCTGTTTGACCCTAAGGTTGACTGGTAGAGAATGCCATGAGGCATTAAGTCCGCCTTTTGTACAATTTTTATATGGTGCAATAAAGTTTAAATAAATAAATAAATAAATATTCGGTAGGTAAAGATAAAGATAAAGATAAAGATATTTATTCAGTAATTCTTTTGGACGTAATTTTGCCCTGCTAGCACTTTGACATGAATGGCCAGGTATTTATTAATAATAATCAATCATATAACAACAGAGTCATTATATCCATATTACTTGACATAATGATTTTTTATTAAATCCACCTAAATATTCTCAAGTCACTAATTTACGAAAACGTTCCGTTTTTTCCCGTTCTATTTTCCTAGTTTCCTAGGCAACCGGACCAGACTATTATAATTGCCGATTTCCAAGTTCTTGTGACATTGTAACTTCCACAAACACGAAGAAGCGAAAGCAATTTGCGCACAACAATAAGAGATTAACTTTTTAACACAAGTTCACATCGCCATTCGCCGCCAACGCTCTAAAAGCGGAACACATAGACAGGCCTATTATGGGGGCAATACAAAAACTAATTATTCAATACGAAGATGTATATCTGAAAGCAAATGTTTTGCATAAGTGCAGTTGCATCGCAGATGATGCGATTCGGCGGGTTTATGCAACTGAACGTTTTTTAATGGCGGAACTAAACGAACTCTGAACTGATTTATGATCCCCGCTGGTATTAGGATTACACGAGCGGTTTTTAGTTACTAATGATATAATAATTGCGATATTATGGTCTGTAAGGAAAACAACAACAGCTAGGTAAACAGAACATGTCAAATGACCAGAATCTCTGGATCTTTTTAGATAAAGTTACCGCTATATGAAATTTACCGCTATGTAAGTAACCAAACTAACTAAATTATAAAATAGGTCAGTATAAGGTATGGACAGCAGGTCCATGCAAACAACAAACGGCTGACATTTCGCGTTCTGTCATAACGGACACTCGTGCAATTCAAGATGCCAAGTATTATGATGGTAAACAAAGGGGAAGCTTATGTCACTATACTAAGCTTCACAATGTTTACTTGTGCTAGACAGAACCACGATAGGGCTGGCAAAACAGAAATTGTGTACATAGATATTTAACCAATTCTTCCTTTTTATTATTTACAAGTAATTTTATCACAAAATGTAAAAAAACTTCTTTAAAAGTTATAAAAGTAAACCAACATGTTAATTTAAATTTATAGATATTTTGTTGTGCGGAACCCTCAGGATTGCACTAGCCCTGTTTCGGGACAGAGACCCAGTCCTCTGCTTAATTACATTAAAGCGATTGCCATCTGACCTTTGTCGCGAAAGGCTTGACAAATAAACCCATGAGTTTATTTATAAAGTCTTGGCTTTTACTACGAATACAAATGTTAAAATATGAAATGTAAAGACACATTCTTACTCAAGCAAATCTAATGATCGAAGTACCGCGTGAAATATCTATACTAATACATATAATAAAAGAGTTTGTTAGTTTAGTTAAACGCACTATTCTCAGGAACTACTGGTATTGAAAAAATATTTTTGTGGTGGATAGTCCTTTGGAAGAGAAAGGCTTTTAGCTAAAATATGTGACACTATGTGAGCGGAAACCGAAATCGACTGCTATATTATTTATAAAGGCAGTTTCCAATTCTAACGTACACAATATTTTTGAAGAATGTATAAACAGTAAGAGAAGAATAGTTTATACCCAGCGAACATAAACCTAAAGATCTAAAGTACCTAACTCGCCGTCACGTCCATCCTTCTATCTAGGGTTTACGACAACCCAAATAGCGCCTGGTGATCCACGCAGTAAGTTACTACTTTACTTTACTTCTTTTTCCCGTGGCTTTACCTCACTTTCATAAGATTTTTTATTTTACAACTCCAACACTTCAAAGATTTAATTTAAATCAAATCTGAATAATTGTAATTCGAATATTTCTGGCATTGATTTTATAGTCCCACAGAGAAATGAAACGATTCAACGAAATGTTGTGGTTTTGACATGTTATTAAGCTTAAACCTACTTATTCCCTGTTTGATAAAACCCTATTCAGATATTCTGTTCGATTATGAACATTAATTTCATTTAATGAAGTTTAATAGGAGGTAGAAAATGTTTATCTTGTTATAATTTTACCAACTTATGTCAACTTGTCTCATCGTTTTATGATTTTGGTGATCGATAGGAAAATGAAAAGAAATTATTCATTCTAGGAGGGTCTATATTACCGTCCAATTGACTCATTGCTTCATAAACAGGTGGGGGACACTAAGTCCATAATTTTACAACAAAAAATGTCCCAACCTGTATGTACGACATCAATAGTCATCAAGCCGCAGGGGTTTTGGGGCTTGGGGCTAGAAGTTTTACGTTCGGCCGCCTGCCTGATACCAACCCTCCTTGAGAAAGCTTTTGACAGTGGATGGCTCACCATCGTAAGATAGATCCGGAAGCAATAGTATTGGTCCTAAAAAGATCTTAAAAAAACCAACACAAACTTGATTTCGCAACAAACAAACACATAAAAAGACTCTCTCCCATGTCTTAGTGCGTATCTGAAGGACGCCGGCGAGCACGTTGCGTGAGAGATGTTTTATTCACGCCGAGCGCTGTGAGTGACGCAGACTAGATGCGACCTAAGTCTTAGGTACTCTAAATTAGTCTAGTTGTGAAGGCTAGGGTTCATCATCCTCTTAGCGTTTATCCCGTTTCTGTGCGGGGTCCGCTTAACCATGAACCAGGGTTTGGCGATTGTGCCTGGGAAAAGTTTTTTGCGATTTCTGACATTTCTATTACTCAAACCTCAAATGGTCCTTTAGAGTCATTTGATGTTTACATGAAACAGGATCGATTGGCATGAAAAAAAAATGTTGCCTTTTTCAGCCTTTTTTTTTGCCGACTCAAATTTTTTCATATGTGTAAATGCAGATCAAAACATCTCTTAAAGTTATGGATAGTTGGCTAACGTTTTCTTGTAACTGCAACGGTTAATATGCGCTTCAAAACTAATTTCAAAATTCAACCCTAGATATAAATCAGTTTCATTTTTGTAAGATAAATGCTGGTTAATGGTCGCTATGACTAATTTTATTTGCTGCTAAAGAAGACCTCATCGCACATTATGTCAAAGTTTTATGAACTTCATAAAACTTTTCAACTTTATTATAATTAATGAGAGACTTGTCTCATATTCAGTGCCTTTACTTCTACGACGGTAAGATGATAGTTAGTTTAAATGCTGTCATCTAAGTTACACTGGAACTTTTAACAAATTTCTTATCAAACGCTTTCTGCTCGGTTTGAAATCTCGCAAAGTTGAGACAACATCAGGTTTCACCGCGACAATGTCGAATTTGTTATTTGAACAAATACTCGGAGGGCTCGGCGCCCTTGGGCGAGTCGTGACCTCCGGCCGCAGAGGGCGCCACGGTTTACGCAACGCCTAATATTAAAATAAAATAGATTTAATTTGTTTAGAATTCATAATTCATAATGGAATATTGTCTGGCTTTCAACCATTATTAACAAGACTGGTAATACAGCTGAAATTCAATAATTTTGAGTCTGCCTCTCGTACCTGTGAAATATTATCTGGACATAATTGATTTCAAATCCAAACAGAAAAGCCAAGTTTTGAAATATTGATTTAACGAAGAATGTTTTTAACTTGTCTCTATAATATCTTATTATGTATATGTATATTTCTAGAGTCAACCCTTACACGGAATCCGACCGAGTGAGGGGTGGCTAGAAAAGTACAAATTATGTAAATTGCCCCAAAGACCGCTGTGTCCCGAATAATAATTGTTAGAAAGCGAAAATACCCATGTATTTTATTCCATGCTTTATTAAGTCATTTCGTAAAGCTTCCAAAAAGAAATGTATTCCAAATCAAAACATTAAGTTTACAGTACTGATTTATTACTTCTCTTCTCTTCTCTGTCTGTCTGTCACTTAATATCGTCCGAACGACAATAGTACGTACCCACTTGTAATTTAACCAGAAATAAGCTTTAAACTTAGTGGTATTTTGAGGACAAACATCTTTATCCTGCTTTATAATCTTGCTTCATGATGTAATGCAATGTAAACAATTCCGTGCGTTGTTATATTAAATTGGGCAAGGCCTAGCCGCATATCCGGCGAGGTCGGAGGGCACAGCGAGTGCGTCGCGCGGTCGCGATGCGTCGCAATTGCGCCGCTTGCGTGCGATGCGTTGCGTCACGCCGCAGCGTTGCGTCACACTCTAGGGCTACCGAGACGCGAATACTAGGCAAATATTTGCTAGTGTTTTGACACAATGCATACAAGAGTTTGATGTATGCTATAAAAGTGTAACGTGGTAATGGATACCCCGAATCATTATGCAACTGGCTAGTTCACTGAACTGCTTCCAAAATTAATAAGGCGAATTCCCTCTAAATTCCTACGGTTTTCCTCGCACCCAAGTACCTAGTGACAGGCTTTGACAGTGTCAGCCATTTGATGGTGCGAGCAGTTTTTCTTTCTTAACCATGCAAACGAAGGCGACCAGTAATATATTCTAAAATGAACATTATTATGCGAAGCCTGAAACTGAGGCATCAGCAACGGCCCGGCGCCAGCCCTGCCCGGCGCATGCGCGACAAAGCCTGCCATCAATCAGGCTCGGAGAAAGCGAGCTAGGTATTCAACCGCTTCTGACGAGAGCTAATCATTCAGCTTCCTTGACGCGCCTCACTTTTTACCAGCGCTCTTGTAAGAGATAAGGCGCCCCGGAAAAGATTTATGCCTGATATGCTAACATGCTACTTACGGAATTTTATTACTCATCTATCTACCTGTGAAATATTGAAGCTTCAGAAAACACTTCTATACTTTCTAACATAAAAATGTCTGTACCCAATTTCTGCTACGTAATTTTTAACGTGACAATTAATTACTCTCCATTAGGACACTAATTTGTGTGCAATCATTAGTATGTAGGTATCCACAGCGTAGCTTATCACAATCGTATTTTTTCGGGTTTGATCCTGATCTAAATTATTTGGGTTTCCGCTGGATTATCGTAAAGATACGATCGAAAGATATAAGAGACCACGTGAGAATCAGCATCCCAAATCTGCACTAGAAGAGGAGCGTCTAGCTTGTGAGCTGTGATGTTGTGACGTAAGCAGTGTGCGTGCGCGTGCGCAGCGTAGAAAGCGGTAAGAAGGTCAATGTCGCGCGCACTTCCGCGCGTTGCGTCACGCGACCTGCCGACCCGCGCCCCCACGCGCAGAGGTGGCATGGACAATAGTGTAGCTGACATACTAGTTAAAATAAACGGATTATTTAATAATTGCGATAACTAAATTAGTGAAAAATGTTTATTTATTATACTTATCTCGGATTGTTTTTGGAAACAAGTCCAATAATTCAAATAAAAGATTTTTAACAGTTGATTGGATTACATACAAGAAAAATTCCCCCTTATAGCTTAAATAACCGCGAAAGCTATCAAGCAAAAGTGGACTCGACACTTTTCTCTGCATTGTCTCATCCGACCTTTTTCTCAAACGCCACGTGTTGTCAAAACAATGCACGAGATAACCCTGCATGACCCACCCCCTTTTTATTTTTATTTTTTTGCGGAGGGGAATGCATTGACGCACCATGTCGCCGCGGGCTAGCTGAGCCCGCGACCGTGTGTGGGGCTCGGGCGCACAAAATAAGCGCCCACTACCCACTAAACCCCTCCGGTTTCCCCTTTCGCTCGCATCAGGACGGATCGCTGCCAGCCGCCGAGTGGGCGGCTTATGTTCGATCCGATGACCCACTCCCCTGCGCTCGCCCGAACTCGCCCGCGATGCGTGTCACTCGCCCGCAATGCGAGTCACTCGCCCGCGATGCGACCCACTCCGCTAATTGAGTGCGTACGCAGTATAGCCGAATGTTTACAATCGGCCTTTACGTAACGGCAAAGAATGGCATTTGAGAAAATAATTGTTATGTAGGGTTACGTTTGAATAACTGCTTAACCTTTTTTCAAAGCTATTCGCTTTGCGACATCGTCGGCTTAGTGGCAGGTACAGCTCTATTAGCGGGTTGCGGCGCTGCGGTTGTGTTTATTTATGAATATTTTGGTACAACAATATCTTTGTTACGGCTATTTTTAAACATCGTTTTTTTATTTAAGTCGACAGAAAAATATGTCCAACGTGGTCTCCATCGATAGGACCATCTTTTACTTATTAGAGTATAGCACTGTTTTGAAAGAAACGATGAAGTTGGTTCATAACACAAGTTTGTTAAGTTTGAGCTTTACCTTGAAATGAGAGTAGAGTAGGTACGTGCCTAAATGGGCTCAGTTGGGAAGAGGTATCTGCCAGATACACCATTGCAAATTTTGAGAAAAATTGTGTAAATCTTTGATAATGACCTTACACGGCAGGACTTAGCAGCTAGCCAATATTGTGAAAGTATAAGTGATGATTGTGTAACGAAGGTCATATTGTTCTGGTAGTTTGTAACCCTGCAAAGTAGCAAAATCGCGTGCCAATAATTTATCGAACAACAATTAATATCTGTGCCGGGAGTGACGTGTGAATGCGGCGTACTCACGATTTGCATACGCTAATGCACTTGTGCATTTCACACGGCACGCGAGACTGCGCGGTACTCCGAGTATACTATACATATATGTGTACATTATACTTACCTCGCCATCGCCACTTCAGACAAAGAAGTCTCCTGGGTTGGCTAGAGAATGATTGCATGCAAATTTTTATGTGAAAAAATACACGAGACACTGTTTTCTTTTACTCTGCATCCTTTCTTTCTCGTTAAGATTTGATTTATGTTGGATGTGTGGATTTACCACAGTACTTACCCACAACATATAATATACTTAATAATAATGCCAGTTGCAGTGTTTCAGTTCTTTAGCAGTTTCAAAGTAATCTCCGCAAATTCTGATTAAATGTCATTGTGTGCGAACTCTGGTTAATATCAAAAGCTACTCTGAAACAAGCGCACTTTGATGCTTATCCATCGTCAAAATCTATGTAAACTTTAATTACGAGTAGGTATTATTATACACTTGTCTCCGTGTTATAATCAGCGTCAGATTATGAAACACAATGGGCGCGGTGCTTTCTCGTCATCGCATTAGTATCATTATCATTGCTCTCATTGTCATTAATTACAGCGTAATCCGCCGCTCTCATTCAATCCCTGTGTTTGTGTTACTATTAATTATAAATAATTGATATCCAGCTTTACCCACGCCTAGCATATACGTCTATTATCGTCTAGTCTGGGAATTATATCACTATACTTTGCCTAATGAGTTATTTGGCTTAATATAATGTCGGCTCAACCCTACTATCTTAAAATATAATAGAAACACAACGCATTTTGTGTGTTTCTATTCCTAGATTTCGCGGACTAAGAATTCGTATTTCAATCTGCTTACTTAATAGTTTTTTTTTGACTTACGACTTATGATGCCGTCGTAAAACAAAACGTAGACAGCAATTAGACAAATAAGTTGACCTGCTCTGTTCCAAACTGCCTTGCAACCGTGTCAACGCATTTCTTTGTATCAATGAGCAGCAGATGAACTAGTATTGTTCGCGTGAATGACATTCCCGCGCGCGAGTTGTGGGCCGCGCGGCAAAACCTAAGTTAGATTGCACTTTACATAACGCACACTTCATACATTGTAGTTTGCTGCTTGTAATCCATTTTGTAAAGACATTCTGGGCTATTCTAACAAACTCGATCGCAAGAAAAGATAATTATAATTAATTAAACCTACATAAATTCAGTATAGAATATTTTTGCCAAGACCACTTAATGCTTAGCCGTTGACTATTGCCACAATAGATCACGAGTTCACTCGCCGCAATGTGCCAAACGTCTTCATTAATTTTCGGAGAAACTCATCAATCTGTGTTTCTGTCACGATGCGATGCGATCTCAAGTTCTCAAGTGATGCCGGGGAACAGCGTGTTGTCAAACCACCCCGCAGACGTCTCCCGAGCCGATACCGATCCGTTCCCCGCACTCACTTTTACTTTCGCCGTGAGAACCGTCATGTGACGCGCGTTATGTCACGGTATTATTCAAATGTATGCACCATTTATATTATGCCGATACGTTTGGAACGTAACGCATTCGGAAGTTGTGTATATTGTATAAACTCACGTGTGGAAGATGCTATAATGGACGCATTTGAATTTTAAATGCGCGGCGCAGCGTTTTGCGCTCTCATTACAGACTGACCGACATCTTCGCCGGATTTATTGTTAATACATGCAGTTAACAGCGGGAGATATGTTGACGTTTGCTCACACGATTATATCACAAGCAACATTGTTCATAGAAAGATGAACATAAAAAGAGTTTAGAACTTCCATAAGACCAAGATTGCCAATATACCCGCAATAAAAAGTAACAGAAATATCTATATTTTTATAGTTGAAAACTTAGCAGTAACGAAGAAATTGATAAATGTTCATTGATCCAAATCCATGATATATTCTTAAATAAAAATGCAATGAAAAAAGAAAACTTACAGATGGATGATAATTGTAAGTTGTATGTAAGTATTTTGCATAATATTAAAAGTCATAGCATACCTACATAATAAAAATCAGTTGATTGCTTGATTTAATTATTCATAGAACCAAAGTATATACATATTTTATTCAAAAGAGGAAATAACAAATGGGCCGTACAGTAGTGTAATTAGCGGTCCACATAATGACATAATTAGCTGCGAGCTCTTGGCAGGCGCTCCCCTAGAGAGGGTCCACGGTATCTAGATGGCGCTTTTCCTCTCCGCCGCCGCAATCAATTACACGTACGCCATTACATATTATTACATAATTATCGCTTGTTCTAGCGGCCGATTCGTGTTGTTACGTGCGAGATCAATGATGTCTATTAATCATCTGATCATGAATGAGTAGCAGGTACTTCCTCATGTTTTAAAGTTATAATAAAACCATCCAACTTAATGATAAAAGCATCTATTGCCACGGATGCAATTTGGGTCTTCCAAATATTTATAAATAAATCATCGTTATTGTTATAAGAATTCAGTTTAAGTTTTACGAAAAATTTATCGGTCACTTGTGTATAAAATTTGCGTTCTACTTACTCCAACGTCCATAATATTACGATTTCAATTACAGGGGCCTTTCCCCGGTCGCGCATTATAGTTTTGCTTGCTATGCATATTATTATTACGAGCACTCACGTAACGGCCGCCCATTTCATCCGCGGAGCTACTTCATATCCTATTTTGGAAAGTGGCAAACCACGCGATTTTGTAACTGGTATCGAAAGAATGTGTATCGAGCGCCCACGCTCGCGGGGACGTCGCTAAGAGTCGAGTTTACGCGGTATCGTGACACCGTGTTCAGTTACCGACCTATTTCGACGGCCCCCGGCAGTTCTACTTTTCAGTAAACTCGTTGGTGCAGATAGGTCAAAAGATCATCTAACATGCAGGTAGAATATTTGAAAGAGCCCTGGTATTGCAAACGTCAGTTCAGTTCAACCACAAGTTAAAAATTCCTCTATATTTATTAATAATGATTAAAATGCCATACCCTTTTTTACAGCACCTGTCTTGATATTTTTATGCTTCGCGAAAGATCGAATAAAATGAATATGTACGAGTACAATAAATAAAGTTTACATAATGGTTGTAAATACATTAATAATAAATGTATTGAATGGCTGTAATTAATTTCCATCCAATGAGAAAAACCTCCTTACCAGAGTAGACTGTTTTATTATTTATCAAAAGCAAATGGAAAGAGTTCGTTACTTATTAAAGGGCTACAGGCGTTCTCAACAATTTACGGAGCCCATTCAAGCAAAAAGAAACAAAATAAAACGAAACTTCTTACGTGTGCTCGATCATTAATACAAAGTGCTTATTAGTACTAATTATACTTTTTCGGATTAATGATGAAACTAATTATAGTAATGAATGTATTTCAAACTTTTCGTTAAATTATAAAAACACTTAGAAATCCTTCAAACAGAATAAGTATATTAGGCATGGCATCAATAACAATTGTTTTGACTGATCTACGAACCAAGGACCTCTGAGGTTTAATGATTGTGGTGGATAGTTCAGGTTCCTGTCACCTGGAACCAATGCTCTTCCCTGACGCTCATCGGGCAGATCGCGACCTTTGAGTAATGACGGCTCCTTACGCAACGCGCATCGCGGAGAAAATGGGCGGGAAAAACGCACCAGCGCCATTTCGTATTGGAAAGTGTCATGGCGGAGCATTGTGGGGCCGGGTTCCGTGTGCTAACTACTATTGAAATGCTTCCTCGCTTAGAAAAAGGTCATTATATTTCACTTTTGTCGCCGAACAATGGCCGCGTGTGAGCTCGCGAAAAAGCTAAAAACTAAGAATCGTGCTCGAATTATTCGTGACGCATCTCGCGTGAGCAGATTGAAGATAATTGCACGTGGCTGTAATTGCTTCCTAACAAATTAAACGCTTTTTTAATTTCTTTATTCTTACTAAATAGTTTTTGAACTTGACCCACTTGAAAGAAAAGCACATAATTATGTTTAGCAAGATGTGTACATGGATAGCGAACAGCGCGCCTGATGCTTGAGTCCCTCTTGACCTAGTTCGGATACTTATGTCTCTTAAGAGCATCCACCACACGTATACTACAATATTAACATAACTTATTCATTATGATTAAACGTTACTTCTTTTATGTCTGTGTAAATTACATCAGATATAGTTTTAATTTTGATAAATGTACAATAACGTTACTGTAATATTGAGAACCTCTGACTCAGATAATATATTAAGATATTCAGTGTTTCCACTCGCGGTGTGCAATAGCGGTAATGGTAGTAATTGTTTCCGAGGCGCCGAGTTGGGAACGGGCTGAATGGCCGTTGCGCAGGCGCAGGTCGGGCGTTCCCACCGCGCAGTTTATCTGCCGACGATCGCAGAGAGTGGAATATCCTCCTTTTTTGCTGAAGCCATATTTGTAATATTTTAATAGTTCACTGAATCTGATGTCCATGAAAATGCTTCATCAGAAAACTTTTTTACCCGGACTAGGGTTACGGATGTTACTTCCGCCCTCCCCAGAGAGCTTCTAAAAACCTCCAAGAGGACAAAAACTTTTAGAAAAACTTCCGATCGGCTCACAGGTTCTCAAAAGTGGCATAGATTTAGGGAGTTCCATAAGATCTAGAATCCTGCAGCGTTGAGGTGAATTGCATAGTAGGTAAAGGTTGTCTAAACTGAAGTATCGTCTAGCAAGGGAACCACAATATAAACTGCGTTGGAAAACTTCCTCATCCTTAAGGCCTTTTTAAGAACTAACTGCACGTTTAAAGACCACACTTATGTCATAATCGGAGTGTACTCAAGTAACCAAGCTTGTAAATTTGTCTAAAACGACATCTACGACCGCTGTAGTTCAGGCACAATGGCGCCGGCGGGTGAGCGATGGGCATATGATATAATATGACACGAGGCCTGACGTAATGTGACATTCTCGTAGCTTTTAAGGCAATGTATTATTCGACACTGCTTTTAAGCCTTTCTAAATAAAGCAACAATAATGATATATGGGATAAATCGTGACATTTTATTAGTTCTGCTAAAAAAATCTCGTCACAATAGAAATGTAATAATAAAAAAATTATTAAACCCAAAAGTTCTACTTTATTCGTCAAAAACTTTTAGCTTGACAGAGATCTAGGTCTTGGTAGCTATCAAGTTCCATATTCGCCATTTTAACGCCCAGGTATCACGTGTCAGCCTATAAAAATCAACTGACAACAGATCGCAATGTTGATATTTCACGCCGATGCCCCGGTGGTACGAGAGCACCGCAGCAAGTCGTAAAGAAATGAGACGCTTCCACGGCGCGCGGAGACAATGGCGCAAAGTGATTCGCGAGCGGTGGCGCAACCGAGCGACCACCCTGCGCACGCGCACCAAGCAGGGCTCACAAACCTTTTCAAATTCGGCTTGATTATTTGGATAAAATGCAATATTGCTTTTTTGATTTTATTTATGGACTCAAACTAATTCTCTTGATTCACAATAGGAGTAATGACTAAAAGTTGATACGCTAGTTTAATCCACAGTAAAAACTACACGAACATTTTGCTTGTATCGGTGTGTGCTTCTCATAGCTACTAATGTGAAACGTACTCACCAATACCTACATCTGAAATACAATACCTGCATTATAACCTCCTTTTTCTTTTCTGGCCCGTTTTGCTTAAATCCTACCACCATCAGTAATAACGGTAATTTGAAAACCTTCCTTACTATTTGTAGTAGATTGGCATACGAGAAAGATAAATCAGATTTGATTGAACCACAGCCAGCCCTTACAGCAGCACGCTTGCCGCGTGACAGGCCTGAGTCATTATATAATTTATTTCTGGAAGTGTGCAACTAATGATATAATAATACGTCAGGCCACTTGCTGCAGCGTTGGATTACAATATTATGCGTCTTCTCTCCGCTTGCGACGTGTCCTTTGACACTGAGTACATGTGTGCTTGACGACGATGCTCTCAAGAGTTGGATGCAATTGATGCAATACGAATTCCAAGGTAGGAAGTAATTATATCTCATTTAATATAAATCTTTATATTTACTATAGTTTTTCGTTTGCTTTTGTATTTTCTTAAACGAAAACAAAAACATTCGAACAATGTTCTAAATTTTTTAAAACTGATTTAAGATTCGTTCGCAGTACACGGATATACAAATCAACGACGACCTAAAAAATTGACAAGCACACCACAAAACACCGCGTAAGCCCAGTGGCAAACCGGACCTGCGACAGCCGACAACCCTTTAACATAAATACAGTATGTAATCGATACCAATTAACACTTGGCTGCCGAACGCAGCGGCCCTTGCGCAACGCGGCACAATGCCGCGGGGAAAGTGATCAACACCTAATTACATCTGATAAATCTGTGCGTTTACGAGAATGCTCCTCTGTCGACGACAAGGATACTACAACTTTACTAGGACCGTTTTAAGCCAATGAAGATCATTTTGCTGTATAAATAATTTTATTTCATTTAACCGATTACTTGTACTTTTATTGGCTTAATTAAGCTCTCTGCAAGCAAATAAGCAATAATTACTTTTATCGTTTCATAATATTAAATTGTTTTAGTATAGTACGTTGCCATCTTACGTGATAGACTTTTATTGGATTTTGGTCCTTTTTTTCAATAATTCGCTTTCCTTTATCAACAATTCCGAACACGACATGAACAACATAAATAGCTGATTCTTGTTTTTGATAAATGAATTCATCTATTAGTATTTCTCTGCAAGGCTGTTTTTAAGTGTAGTAGTTGGCTTCACCACAAGTGTGTCCCCACAAGACCACTTACCGAAAATAACTCGCTTATTCAGATCACGAGCGAGCGGTTAGAACGATGTCCTCGCTTCAATAGAATTCCACGCAATCCTACTTTAACCCAAAACTAGCAAACAACCTCCCACACATTGGAAGTTGTATAAAACACCTTCGAAGTTATAATGAATTACTCCCAATTCGATAAAGTATTTTTAGCACAAAGTTTTTGTTAAAGAATAACATTTTCCCAAGTTGTATTGATAGTTATTCAATCATCAAATCAGACCATAGAAGTTTAGCTTATGATAATTCAAGACAGGCGAAGTTATTTTATTGTAAAATAACGTGGAATAACAACAGTATCTGGGCAACTAAACTCTGGTAGGCATAACCGAGAAACATGATTATAACCAGCCATAAGGTTTAAAAGTTACTTACCTTTATAGGTTACCTTTGCTCCCATACTCTCCAACCAACTCAGCAACCGACGCCCTTATGCTAGTAGGAGCTCAAATTAAAATAATTATGGATAGCATGTAATTTTAATCAACAAAACAGGACAAATTTATAGTACAATTATAACTGTAAATTATAAGTAATGATTACTTTTTGTTATCGTTCAGAAGAAAAGGATCTATTCGTCCAAAATTACTCTTACATTTCAAATGGCAGAAGATTCGAGAACTCTTTATATGCGATAAAAAAGACAACTATGTACAATTTGCAAAGCGCCAGCCTCGTTACCCCACCGGCGAAACTCCACAAAACGCCGCGAAATGTCGGCAAGCGCCTAATCAACGCACCTGCGAAAGAATTGGCGCCCTTCTGCACGCGGCGCATTTGAATACATTTGCATGCCCCCATTGTGGCGCAACCAGATCTGTCTCCACAGGCCGCACACACCTGGGAATACGCTAAACATTGTGAAGAATCAAGGACATGCCAGTTTTGAAAATTTTGTGAGACTTTATTCAAGTCCAGACTCAGAAAATTCCTTTGAAATAATACTTTATCCTGAATTATTAAGCTCAAGCTTGTCACAAGCACTTTTCAAGGCTAGATAGGGCAAGTTAATTGATAAGCAATTAGGAACTTGGTCAAGAATATAACGAATTGAAACTGGGCTTGCAGTTTTAATAGATTTTAAAATTCAAGAAAAAAGCGGAAAGTTCTAATTAAAATAGGATTGATCGTATGATCAAATTGCAGCAGTAAATTGACACAAAACTACTTAAATTGTAATAAAAGTAACTATTTAGATAATAATGCCTATTTTCTGCATGAAAAATCCAAATCTGTTCTTAAAAAGCACGGGGGGGTGCGTTACTTAAGAAAACATTTTTACTCTGAATTGTATAAATTACCAATTCAAGCGAAAGTGACCTTTTCGCCTGATGAATCTTAATTTTGTTTAAACTCGTGCTCGTGTTTCCTCTCGTCGGGAGTAACCAAGCCTAACAAATACTTTTTACGTTTTTTACGTAAAGAAAGATCTCATTTTTCTAATTGATTGAAATGGAGGTCTGGCTAATTTTTTAAGGCGCTGGACCATACTTGAGGTCAAACTACATAAATAAATTGACAATGGGGGCGTTTGGCAGCAAAAAGCGCTAGGAAGCGTTTGTAAACAAAATGGCGATTGTTAGCGCAAAATGGCGATTGTTAAGCGGTAACACAGTAAACTGACAGTTAGCAAACACGTCCTGGCCGAAAACTGTACAGTTTGTTTTTTAGCGCTAGTAAACGCTTGCAAACGCTTTTTTCTGCCAAACGCCCCTACTATGTCGTGGATAAATTCCTTTCGACATACTTGACAGAATACTCGAAACACAAGGAAAGTTCTTGAGCATTCCATTATTTTAAATGTTTAAGATAAATTGCGATGTCGCTTGTACGATGTAATGCCACTTAAGTATATTTTTATTAATTCTCTTTATCTCGACGTCGTTTAGGCTTTCTCTTTTCAACAAAGCTCGGTACACAAGGGACGAGGATCCGATTTCCACATCGCAAGTAAATATTGGTCAAAGAAACCATTACACGTACATCACTGTCCGGGTACCTTCTGTACTTCTTACACGATTACAAACAAACAAGAACTCGTATCAACATTTTATCAACAAGTAACAAAATTATTTAAGGAAAATCTTTCTTTTTCATCCAACAATCCTCATTATGACGTCGGTAAATGTAATCTCGTCTGATAAAATTAAAGTGACGCTCACCGACCGTAAAATCGCGAAATCTCGGTACTTAATTTTCTGTCTACATAATGTTTAAACGCGAAACAAAAGCACGTAACAATTAATTGTCAGTGTGAACAATGAGAGCAGTTTATGGTTGACGCCCAATAATTACACAATTAGAAACGCCTGCAGAAGAAGCGACGACGACAATGCCACTTAGTGATGAGATAGTGCGCGGAGGTTTATTCATAGAGATAATTTGATTGACTTTCATTATCTGCCACTGCCAACAAAATATACAGCAAGGACTAGATCATTAATTAATGTCTTTAATGTAATATGTCACATCAATATATCTCCTAGAATTAGCTAACTGTAATCCTTGCCTACTTAACATCAATATATCCGATTATGCCATATTATAATAGCGAAAGTAATTATTATCACAATAACAAAGACGATAATCAATTTCTCTTCGAGAGCTATTCGAGTATGCGATTCGACTGGAGGAGAACAGGGCTTTGACAAAAGGCACGTTTTTAACAGATTACGATCAAGCTTAGATCCGGGAAAGCGAAGGATTGACGACCGGCTCGTGCCGCGGTGCACAAATGACCGCTCTGAAGGCCGCCATTGCGTGATCTCTTTTAGGATAATTAATTCAACAAAAGGATACGGATTTTATGAGCTGTAACATTTTGTCAAATGTAAAGTTCAGGATTTTGTAAACAAAACCAGTCACGTGTCGGTGTTTGAGTAAATGCAACGTTTGGTTGAGTCTATATTTTGAGAAGCTAGGCATAAAGAAATAACAAGGACATATTATACATATGTATGTCATACAAACTTGGCACAGTTTTATTTATATTTTCGAAATACATGGTCATTGATACTTATGAGGAGAAATCGCGTGTTTCCCCGTACACAAGTACCTAAACATTGTGAGATCACGACGCGACCGCGCAGGGGCGAATCACCCCGCGTCCTACGCCCGCGCATTCTAAGCAGCGGTTTGCTCAAAGCGGGCGATCGAACATACCTACAAACGCCGCATTTTCTTTTGTCGCAACGACTTTAAGGTGATTTGTATTCGAACTGTTGACTCCGCTTTACAACAAATCGTACAGGTTGAGCAATTACTTGTAAAGGACGGCTTTGCATATTAAGTAGTGTAATAATGGGATTCACTTGGATGTTTAAATGCTTATAGATGCAACACAATTTAAGCATTTTTTTCTGTTAGCAGATGATTTCTCTAAGCTACCTATCTATACAGGTAATGATGGTCATTCGCGTTCAAAAGATTTGCATAATTTCTAATGCGAAAATTACACAGTCTTCGAGCTATGAGTCACGTTTCGGCACCTGATATGACTTAACTTTTAAGCGATAATAAACACTAATGGCGTTAACGCTTTTAAACATAGAAGTTATTGAAAGTATGACATTTACAAAATATTTAGAAACATTTTAAAACTCTATCAAAAACAATAAAAGCGGTGTTTTCCGATCGGATAATTAAATGAATAATTGAATCACAAAAATATTTATTCTAAGCCAATACCTGTCAAACTAGTCTATTTAAAAAAATTGGCCAAGTGCGAGTCGGACTCCCGCACTGAGGGTTCCGTACAAATTCTATTTTTGACGTATTAAAAAACTACTGAATAGATTTCGTTCGAACCAATTTTCGTTGGTAGTTTTTATGGTAATGTACATTATATATTTATTTCAATTTTATCATCCTCTTATTTTAGAAGTTAGAGGGGGGGACACACTTTTTTCCACTTTGGAAGGGTCTGTCACGCAAAGTATTCACTTTATAAAAAAGTGATATTAGAAACCGTAACATAATTTTTAAAGACCTATTCATAGATACCCCACACGTATATGTGCAATGAAAAAAAATATTTCGAGTTTCAGTTCTGACTATGGGGACCCCCCGCTTTTTTAATTTTTTTTTCTATTTTCGTTTGAAAATCTTGTTGCGGTTCACAGAATACATCTACTCACCAAGTTTCAATAGTAAAGTACTTATAGTTTCGGAAAAAAGTGGCTGTGACAGACTGGCGGACAGACAGACAGACAGACAGACAGACAGACAGACATGACGAATCTATAAGGGTTCCGTTTTTTTGCCATTTTGGCTACGGAACCCTAAATAGGGGCGGGTCCGAGCGATGGAACGGATAATTATGGAAAAATGGAATGCACCCAATAATGTTCAAGTTCACTGAAACCGCGGTGTCGCAAGCGGCCTTGCGCCCGATGACGTTGCCCAACCTGCGCACGCGCACTCATCTCGCGCTCCGGAGCACTGGCGCTGATTACACAGCCTTAGAGTACAAGCTTACCTGGCCATTATTACACTGTTGTAGAATTCATTAAGTTGACACGTCACCCAGTCGAAGGCCGAAAGTATCCGAAATATGTTTTTCAGAAAGGTACACATGAAAAATACGTTCAAACGGTACCTTAATATACATTGAAAAGTAAATCGAAAATATTTTAAGAAGCTTAATTAAAAAAAACTAATTAAAGTCTGACATTAACTACAAGACCGTGTCATATATATATGTATGTGGATGTTGTTGTATTAACGTATCGTGGTGGTTGTTGCAGCTGTTCCTGGCGCTGGCGGCGCTGAGCCTCGCCGCGGCCTCCCCGCCGAGGAAGCACTACAAGCGGGATGGTAAGTCTGCATTCAACTATGTACGAGTACACTAGACGCTAGTTAATCATTCTCTCTCATATCGTCTTTGTTGATAAACTAAAGTTGTAGTTAGTTTGTTGTACCTTGCCATTATATTTTTCCAGCCCCAGTGAGCTCGTCATACCTGCCACCGTCCAGCGGAGGCTTCGGCGGCGGCCGCCCGTCCTCCTCCTACGGCGCGCCCTCGCGCCCCTCGTCGAGCTACGGCGCCCCCAGCAGCCCCTCCTCCAGCTACGGACCACCGAAGCCCTCTAGCAGCTACGGACCTCCCTCGTCGAGCTACGGAGCCCCGGCGCCCTCCTCCAGCTACGGCGCGCCCTCCCGGCCCTCGTCGAGCTACGGCGCGCCCGCCCCTCGCCCCTCCTCCAGCTACGGCGCCCCCAGCAGGCCGTCTAGCTCGTACGGCGCCCCCGCCCGCCCCCCGGCAACCAGCTACGGCGTGCCCACCGGGCCATCCACCACCTACGGTGCCCCTAAACCATCCAGCAGCTACGGAGCCCCCAAACCTTCAAGCTCCTACGGTGCTCCTGCCCCTTCAAGCTCCTACGGTGCCCCCGCTCCCTCTAGCTCCTACGGTGCCCCCGCTCCCTCCAGCTCCTATGGTGCCCCAGCTCCCTCCAGCTCCTACGGTGCTCCAGCTCCTTCCAGCTCCTACGGCGCTCCAGCCCCGTCTAGCTCGTACGGCGCCCCTGCCCCATCCAGCTCTTACGGAGCCCCAGCGGCCCCGTCATCATCCTACGGCGCCCCAGCTGCCCCCTCTTCCTCATACGGAGCTCCAGCTGCCGCCCCCTCATCCTCGTACGGTGCTCCCGCTCCTTCCTCATCCTACGGAGCCCCGTCATCCGGCCACGGAAGCGGCTTCGGCGGCAGCGGCAGCAGCGGAGGCAGCGGATTCGGTAGCAGCGGCTTCGGATCAAGCGGCTTCGGAGGCAGCGCTCCGTCATCGAGCTACGGCGCTCCCTCAGCCCCGTCGTCCAGCTACGGCGCCCCGGCCCCGTCCAGCTCGTACGGCGCGCCCGCCGCCCCCTCCAGCAGCTACGGCGCGCCTAGCTCCGGCGGCTTCTCGTCGGGCGGCTTCTCGTCCGGCGGCCACTCCGGCTCCGGCGGCTTCTCCAGCGGCGGCTCCAGCGGCTTCTCGTCCGGCGGCTCCGGCGGTTACTCGTCCGGCGGCTCCGGCGGCTCGGGCGGCTACTCCGGCGGCGTGCCCGCCACCATCAACCAGAGCTACGACTCCAACGGCGGCTACGTGTACTAGGCCGGCCGCCTCTGCGCTGTGAATTGGAACGCATTAGTCAATCTGTAAGTTACCTGTCCCGTCGCGCAGTACAGAAGGCGCAGTACTTTGTGTGGTCGTCTCCGAGACGGTAGTCGGACTTTTAAATTATAATCAGAATGGTGCGACTGTTGACTTCTAATGAAATTTTGTTTAATATTCCGATACATAATCGTAGTATATTGTAATAACGCACGAGTAATGAATACACAACGATATGTGGCGTTTTTTCAAAATGTTCCTGGTGCAGTATGATTTCTAGTAAAGTACGATAGAACAGGTATTTTCAGATGATAGAACCAACTATTTCAAATATATGTTGTGTCTTTTGGAAGACCTTTACTGCATCAAATTATCCGTCGATCTTACTAAAAACGCCACATTGTACTATGTATCTCTATTTTATAATGTACCATAAATATTAAATATAATATACTCATTAGTAGAAGGGAAGTCTCTCTATCGCAGAGTCGCGTGCAGCCTCTGCTTCACTCGCGACCTTGACACACAAAAGTATTAAATTAATTTAATTCTAATGAACTGTACAAAAATTAGATTAAGTACGGAAATGATTTTGTATAAATTAAAACTTTTGTAAATAAGTAACAATGTGTTTTATTTTTCCAAGTTTGCTAAACCACATCTAGAAAAATGGATAAAGGGTTCAGGTTGCATCACTTCTCATCATTAATTTAGTACTAAATTAACTTACCTTACGTACTCACCCTTTGAAAACTCGACCGATGTAAGTAATAAACAGGAGCACCAAAAGCACAATCTACGAAAACAAATAAAAATTAAATTAAAAAGGTAAACAAAAATGTAAATGAACTGAAACGTAGACAATTAAAACGGACACATCAACATACTATATGTTTATTGATGTCGCAGAGCGGCGCATAGTTCACAACATTACACATTTTTTTCACATTTTCAAAATATTCAACAAGAACTAGGAATAAGTCAATAAATAGTAGGTATATCTACTAACTAACAGTGGACCCGTGTTTCCTAATATCGAAGCACATAGTGCGCGACCCCTGGCCAACCCTTGGCAGCGGCCCAGCAGTTTGTTACCCCTAAACGTAGGTGACGAATGGAAGCAATGAAATACTAGTTAAAGGTCATAATGATAAAAGATTTTGACGCACTTATAAAGGTAACGTTGCAAAATTCTCTCTTCAATATATTTTTTAAAATAAATTTAATTTGATCAAGTTATATTTTATAACTTAGTTTTTATACATTTATTAGCTTTAGACATGTTCAATATAACATTTTTAGTTCTATACTTGCGCGGTTCAATTTATAAAAAACCGAGTAAATACTAAAATGCCGCATAATAAATAATTCTTCCTGTCCATGTTAATAAATTTAAGATTTAATGACTAGGTTCTCTATAAGCAATTTAATTGTATAAGATAGCACTGTCAGCTACCATAGCGGTAGTCACACATTTTTCCAAGACAGCAGTGAATAAGCACTGCCGAGTCGAATAGAATAGGACGGACAACGTGTCAGCTCAGCAGACAAAGCCACGCTACAGGTAATAGTTAAATACAATGGGTGCCATTTTATTTTTACGACTTAAACAGGAACGAACGAAAACTCGCATGGAAAAATTCCATGAAATTTAAGTGCTAAGTCACATCGTTTCCATGGTCCTCTAATTAGAATGTCTATTTATACATCTCATTCTATCCACAATGCAGCTAAAATACTCTAGAGCTAGAAGATTTCGTTAAGTGGCTAGAGTATAAGTATTAAAAAATATTACACTTTTCCTTGCAATATTTCGTTGCTACAGTTAAACATTGTTTTTTTTATTTTGATTTTTGATGTTCTTTTAAATGCGCTATTTTGGTGGACCGGATCTTAGGAAAACGACAGCGATGCGAGCGATATACATGTTAATTGATAGACTCTAATTAGTTAAACACATGTAAATGGTATATCAAAGTTTTTTGGGTAGAGTAAATAAACTGCACTCAATGCGAACAGTGTTGTACGCATATGTGTAGGATGTCAGAGCAACGCCTGCCGAGCCCAGCCAGCAAGATGTGCAAGTTATTAGAAAACAGGGTCGAAGAACAACAACGAACCTATAGCTACGCTTACAAATATTGATATGTTTCGTTTCACACTAAATATCTAAGATATGTATATTTATATAATATTTATAATATGTATATTTAAGTCACGTAGACATGATATGTATCGTATTTGTAGTCTTAGCAATTATCAATAGTTAATAGTTACACAGGCGACTTATCACCGCTGGATAGAAGTTCATCATATGATTCCGATATCACATCGAAGGTACGCTAACATCATACAGGTCAGTGTTACAGAGTAAATCTCTCATAAAACAACTTCAAAAGCCCATTTACAACATGTCAATAAGGTAAAATACATCAATGTGATCAATATATTCAAAAAGCGTCAAAGGTACAACATCGACACAGGCGGCGCGCCGCGGCGGAGTGGGTACACTAATCCGAACACCGAGAGACCTAGACCATACACAGTAAGTTGCCTAAACAGACGCGCGCCGCGGTTGCCGCGGACAAGGCGGGAGACTGTCAGCGGTTTTTCAATCGTGCAAAAATCATTCCCGTGGAACACTACAAATTTAGGCCGCCTCGATCGGTGTGAGCTATCGGAAAAGAAGCCAGTATTTGGAGAACTATTTCGTTTCATAAGTGTTAATGCATAAATATCGTCTTAGCAATTACTACAGGATGTTCTATATTTTCCGTTCAATTAGAAGCATGCACGTGCTGGAATGATACTGATATTTATGTTGCGTACTATTTAACTTAGTCCCGGCAATTGCGGCGCGTGCTCTTCACAGAATACCCATCGACCTTAATATTAGTTTAACGAAGCTGAAACCTTACAGCTAAAATATAATAAAGATATAAAAATGAATTCTAGTTTTCATAAACTATATCGATAAAGCTTCGCTTATAAAAAAAAGTTACAGCCACTAAGTACGTAGTACGGGCTACTCTAGAACACGGCAACTACTCTAGAACGGGCCCGCGCGTGCGCGTGCGCGTGCGCGGCCTCCGCCCGACTGGGTTTGCTTTGCAAGCGATATGTCTCTTTTTATTAATCTCTTTCAAACATACATCGTATCAGATACATTCATTAGTTCTTTGGTCACGTGTATATTAATATTACTGCGATTGTTCTACGACGCATATATCCATATATTTTATTTATAACATGATCTATGAAGCACGTAACATATCGTGTGCTCTCAAATCTCTACTTTAATTGACTTAAATAAGGAATCTTCTTCAATATAAACAATATATATAAAATCTCTCTAACAACAAACTAAGACTCCATCATGATATGTTTCAGTTGCATCATCACTTTAAGATATACATATAATTTGCTACAAAATAATTTGCTTAAATTCATTAGACACTCACTAAGACTATTGCTTGCCGTCCCCGCACTAGCTCTACGCACGTGCAGCGGGCGCGTGCTGCGCTACACTCGTACATTACACATATTACACGGTGGCTCTGTCTCAGCGATACGTATTTATGATTTATCGTACATAAAACTTACAAAACTGTGTCGGAAGATACGGCGATATGTCATATAACTTTGAGCATAACATTCTATATCGAAAAATACTGAAGATTAAACGGTTCCCCATTTCGATGTTATGTACTAATGTGAATAACGGTTGAAACAATGAGAATAAGGACAGTAAAGTCGTTACAAAATATACCATCCTGTGTGCGGTCGCGACGCCCCGCGTCCCTCCCCCGCGCCCCTCCCTCGCGCGCATCGACACACCAATACTTCAAAAAGAAACTCCATGAAACCACCACTCGCGAGTTTTCATACATGTCTGTAGGTACTCATACGCAAATGGTATATTTAATGCACATTTTATTAAGTTACCACAGCTTTAGAATATAATAAGTTTGCTGCGGTAACTTTTTTCAAGAATGTCTAAATATCGTGAGACGTTTTTACCATGCTCGTAGAAATTACGTATAGTTGTGTAAATATCCGAAACCATTTAAATTTCAAGTCTAAGTAAACAGCCATCCAAAACATTTGAGTTTTTTGTTTTACGTACACATTTCACCACCTCGACTGAGCTGTAAAGACATTTACAATTGAGAGTATTGATGTCGCGATCGAGCTCGGACGACCCACGCAATTGTTCGTTGACCGCGGAGTCAGTGCACCGAGCGCTGGGTGGGTCCTGCGCGGGCCTAGGGGTCGTACTTATCTCAGAAGGCGGTCTGCTTGCCGTAGGGCTGCACGGGCGGCGGCGCGCTGCTGGCGCCGAAGAGCGGCGTGGGCCCGTCGTTGGGGTCGTCGAGGTCGTCGTCGGGCTCGAGCGCGGGGTTGACGCGGCCGGAGCGCTCGTCGGGGCCCACCAGCGTGTCGGCGGCGCCGTACAGCCGGCCCGGCACGCCGCCCAGCACCGACATCTGCTCGCCCGCCTCCGACGGCTCGTCCACGCGCCGGATGTCCTCGGGGATGTTCACCACGCAGTTGAAGTAGTCCGACTCCGGGCTCAGGTAGCCCGAGTTGAACAGGTACCTGCGGGACAACGCTCTGTTAGATTCTTGTAGAATACGGATTCATCATCATCATCAGCCTATCGCAGTCCACTGCTGTACATAGGCCTCTCATAAGGCTCTCCATACTAGGTACCTAATACCGATTGGGAATACAAAATCCAAATATAGACGCTATTTTGACAAAACATGATAGGTTTAGGTTGAGGTTTATTGGAGAGTTTTCCGCACTTAGCCTCTAAGGTGTACGTGATAATTTCGACAAAGGAAAACTGTTACCTTGTCTGTTGACAAAACATGATATTTGAATAGATTATACCACTTTAAATGTGGAAGTTTTAACACGATCTAGCTGAGAAGGTCTCTCCGCGTAAAATACAGAGAGTATAGAGTATTGTAATAAATGTAGTTTAACATGGTTGTAGTTAAATAGTTCCCAGAATAGTATTGATCTAAGATTGTGATTAGCTTGACCTAAGCTCGGACGCATCGATAGGCCCTTAGTGAGCCCATCGCGGGCTAATAACCGAAATTCTCACAAGACGATAGATTTATCTTTAGTGAATATCAAACGAACACAGGTATACGTACAACAAAAGAATCAAACACGCTAGAACTCAGTCTAGTCGATGATGCTTATACGTAAGTGCTCTGCCGAAACAAACAGACAGCAACAATAGTTTCATATTTATTTACCTACAAGATTATTTATACTGTTACGATATTTTTTCCAATTGAAACGAATAACTTTTACTATAGGTACAATAGGCCTCGAGACCTGAGTAGTCTCTCTTCTGTTTTTATTTTATTGATTAAATTGGCGGTTGGTTTCCTTTGTTCCAAAACAAGCTTGTTACAAATCTTTTACAACTTTTTTATGGGAACTAGACCTTTATTGGTACTTCAACATCTGTTCATTTTGTGTATTTGTAAACTGTGTCTTTATTGATTAATTATTCTGTGGATAATGTAATTAAGTTGTATTATTATTCTTTAATAAAATTATCAAATCGGGGAAAATCTCATGTTTTTGAATATTGCGAAAAAAATAAAATTCACTTCAACATCTTCATTTGAAAATTGAAAACTTATACATCCACTCTAGATTGTTTATATGCCCTTAATACATAGTTTTGATGAATGTACCTGTAGGTTGTATCGTAATTAGTGTAAGCCTAAGGATCCCGTATATCTATCTCATATTTCCCAATTAACTCGGTTATTGTTTAGTAGTCCAGGAATTTTAGATTTCATCTGCGGAATAATTCCTAGAGAACTGAATTTTTGTATACACCTTTAGTATGATGTTGTAATGAAGATGTGAAAAATCGACATTGATATCGTGCCGGAAAAAAAAGTTATAGGGGTCCAAACGAATTTATAATTGCCACTTAGTTTTTTAAAGTTGATATTCCTATTTTCCTGACTGTACTAGTATTTACTTTGTGACGAATGAACAACAACCCTATATTTCTATATGTAGAACATTATACTAACAAAAAACACACAAACAAAAAAGGGGAAAAAAAGCAAAAGGGTTTATGCCTTGGTATGCGCCGTACGGTATACAATACCGTATGTGAGTACATTGTAGTATCTATTTCAAAAACGGTTAATTCTACAGAAAAATGCAAGATACTTTTTTTGTAGACAATTTTACGACGAACAATTGTTATGAAACCATTATTGACCTCTGAGCAATAGATCGCGAGATATTTGCGAAAAACTGATTTTCGTGACGTTTGGACCCCTATAACTTTTTTAGCCGGCACGATTTCAATGTCGATTTTTCACAACTTCATTACAATATCATAATAAAAGTGTATACGAAAATTCAGCCCACTAGGAATTTATCCGCAGATCGTGGATTAAAATTGCTAAAATTACTGGACTATAGGTAACTATAAATGACTAGAGAGGCTGGGCCTTTCTCCAGGTCCGCATTTTCGGTCTTTTCAGTTAAATTGTAGCGCAAAGTCCTAAGTGTTTCGTCTGCCGTCCGTCACAAGTCACGACGCCATTACTTGCCGGATGATTGCGGAAAACATCAAAACACTCTTATTATGTTAAAACTCCTTGCTTTCTTAGCAATAAGAACACATATGTTTTTATACTGACATGTGTCTATATACATTGTTTTACTGTCTCATAGTTGTCACCTTTCGGAATAAACGTATTTAACCACTACGCCTTAGTTTTCTCTCCAAAAATAACTGGTTATGGGCCCAGGTGTTTAAAACAACATTGAAATACGTTGCTAGTATCAAGTGCTATGGAAAATCCATCGGGAGATCAAATGTCGAAGACGATGTCGACGTCGGCGGCCCCGGCACAATTGAATAGCAAACTGAAAGGGAGTAACAACTTTATTAACTGGCTCTTTGCTGTACAGTGTTACCTTACTGACCTCGACCTATGGGATATCACCATAGAGCCGCAAAACCTCGTTGACCCTTCAAAAAAACGAAAGGATGAAAAGGCACGAGCTAAGATATGTCTACTCTGTGACGAGTGCGTGTACCCAGTTATACGACCGGCCACGTCAGCCTATGATCTAATGAACCGGCTGAAAAAGGCATATGCGGACAGCGGATTATCGAGGCGGCTATCACTAATGCAACGTTTACTAAATAACAAGTATAACGGTAGCATCCAAAAATACACAAATGCTGCAACAAGCATTCAGCAAGAGCTACAAGCTATTGGAAAAGCAGTCGAAGATGAGTTTCTCGCTATAATTATACTTGCAGGTCTTCCAGAGGAATACCGACCACTGGTTATGGCTTTGGAACACACGAACACAGATCTTACGTCAGAAAATGTCATATCGGCTCTAATGAAGGAAAGCGCCAGAAAATGTGTACCTATTCGACCTGAACCTAGCACTTCGGCATTGCAATCGATCGAGCAGAACAAGAAGAAGCCCTTCTGCATTTACTGCAAGGAGTCCGGGCACATCGTGTCACAGTGTAGGAAGTTGAAGGACAAGAAAAATAAGACTTCAGTTTCGGCAAAGAAAATTTCAAATTATACGTCCGAACTTACACTTTCATCTTGTTTTTCTAACATCCCTCTTTCAGGATCACAGGATTGGATCCTAGACTCAGGTGCTACCACACATATGAGCAATAATAGGGAGTGGTTCGAGACATTGTCTCCTCAATACTCCTCATATCACCCCGATAACGGTGGCAAACAAAGCCAAGCTCTATAGCAAAGGTAAAGGTAATGTAAATATTAATATTTCTGACGATGTAAATAAAATCACTGGAGTTCTTTATATTCCAAATCTCGCAACAAACTTATTGTCTATTAGCCAATTAGTAAATAAGGGGTATGATGTTCTGTTTACATCTAAAGGCGCAACAATATCTTTGAGTGGCAGTTGTCAAGTGACAGGTAATGTCATTGCCTCGGGCTCATACCATAAAGGCATGTTCAAACTTAATGTAAAAAGTTCTCAAGCCTTTTGTACTACCACAAAAGATTCTTCTATGTTATGGCATAGACGCCTTGGTCACCTCAATGCAAGAAGTATGCATATCCTTAAAAATAAAGGAATTGGCGTGAATTTTAGCGGGAATTGTAAAGAAACTTGTGTCCCATGCCTACAAGGCAAACTTTCAAAGAGAAAGTTTATTAAATCGCAAAGTAAATCGAGTAAAGTCCTAGAATTAGTCCACTCGGACTTATGCGGACCGATGAGTACGCATTCTTGGGGCGGAGCATTATATCTCCTCACATTTACAGACGACTACAGTCGTAAAACTTATGGATATCTTTTGAAATCAAAAGCCGAGGTTTTTTCAAAATTTGTGGAGTATAAATTCTTGGTTGAAAACCAAACTGGTGAAAAAATTAAGACTCTACGTTCGGATAATGGCCGCGAGTATGTAAATAGGGATTTGATTAATTTTCTGAAAGAAAATGGTATCATCCATCAGACTACTGTACCATACACACCGCAGCAAAACGGTGTTAGTGAACGTGCCAACCGGACTATAATCGAAAAAGCCAGATGCATGCTCAAAGACTCAAAAGACAATGCGTAAAATTGGCGTCTTTTTTTTTTCGAGCGTCCACCAACCAAACTTGGTAATCTATATTCTTGAGGTCATCACAAACAATATTTGCTATGGCAGTATAGCTGTAAACTCAGTCCGAACTGAGTAAATTAGGATTGAACTTTTTTTCGCTTCATACATTTTTCTATGAGAAATTGATTTTTTTTGTTTCTTGCGTCCATCGACGAAACGTGAAAATATATATTCTTGAGGTCATCTCAAACAATATTTGCTATGGCAGTATAGCTGTAAACTCAGTCCGAACTGAGTAAATCAGGTTTGAACTTTTTTTCGGTTCATACATTTTTCTATGGGAAATTGAATTTTTTTGTTTCTTGCGTCCATCGATGAAACGTAAAAATATATATTCTTGAGGTCATCACAAACAATATTTGCTATGGCAGTAAAGCTGTAAACTCAGTCCGAACTGAGTGAGACAGCCAAAAAAATTCAATTTCATACATTTTTCTATGGAAAATAGATTTCATCGACGAAACGTAAAATATATATTCTTGAGGTCATCACAAACAACATTTGCTATGGCAGTGAAGCTGTAAACTCAGTTCGAACTGAGTAAATCAGGTTTGAACTTTTTCACTCTAGGCGTTCGCTCCTGCATTTTTGTATGGGAAATTGCAACTTTTTTTTCGACCAAACATGAAAATATATATTCTTGAGGTCATCACAAACGATATTTGCTATGGCAGTATAGGCGTATACTCAGTCCAAACTGAGTGAGACTGGCTAGAACTATTTAAATGTACAGTAAGGTAAGGAATTGAGGCCAGTTGATATTTTGATGTGTTTATTGACATAACTAAAAAAATCTGAGGTTATACCGCGTTCATAATATCATTAATCATGTCATTAAACAGTACATAAATGACGACAAGGAACTATAGAAAACCATTATTAAAAAAATATCAACGTTGTTCAGCATCACTTGACTCCACGGCTTCTTCTTCTTGATTTAGCCGAATTATAATGCTTTCCAAAAAAGAGCAGGAGGACTTATGCTGTCCCAGTGCCTTCCCCATCCTAAATATTAATCCATAGTTTTGCCATAATATGGGAACAAGTTCCCAGTTTTCTTTTCCTCTTGTACTTGTAGCTTGTATTCCTCGCCTATTACCGATAATGTGATTAAAATTCTACAATATTAAAAATTATAAGGTTATTATTACACTATTTTTTTTAAAATATACAACAAGCGTGCTCTTTTGGTATTTATATTTTCAAACTCCGCAGGCGAACAACTTTTAAAAATAAAAATAGCAAGCGCGCGAACACAGTTCAAAATTCAAATGGCGCGCGTAATTTGTTTTTCTCTTATTTTTATTCTGTCCGAGTCTTCTCATTGACATCGCCTAGATCTGATTGAACTTATTTCAATTTGAATTTTATAAAACAAATTATTAATAATTAGACTTCGCTTTACGGACTTTGATATTTCCTGCTTACCTGTGACCTGTGCTTAAATATTGGACTTTGATATTTCCTGCTTACCTGTGACCTGTGCTTGAATATTGGACTTTGATCCATGAACGCGGTATAACCTCAGATTTTTTTAGTTATGCCAATAAACACATCAAAATATCAACTGGCCTCAATTCCTTACCTTACTGTACATTTAAATAGTTCTAGCCAGTCTCACTCAGTTTGGACTGAGTATACGCCTATACTGCCATAGCAAATATCGTTTGTGATGACCTCAAGAATATATATTTTCATGTTTGGTCGAAAAAAAAGTTGCAATTTCCCATACAAAAATGCAGGAGCGAACGCCTAGAGTGAAAAAGTTCAAACCTGATTTACTCAGTTCGGACTGAGTTTACAGCTTCACTGCCATAGCAAATGTTGTTTGTGATGACCTCAAGAATATATATTTTCACGTTTCGTCGATGAAATCTATTTTCCATAGAAAAATGTATGAAATTGAATTTTTTTGGCTGTCTCACTCAGTTCGGACTGAGTTTACAGCTTTACTGCCATAGCAAATATTGTTTGTGATGACCTCAAGAATATATATTTTTACGTTTCATCGATGGACGCAAGAAACAAAAAAATTCAATTTCCCATAGAAAAATGTATGAACCGAAAAAAAGTTCAAACCTGATTTACTCAGTTCGGACTGAGTTTACAGCTATACTACCATAGCAAATATTGTTTGTGATGACCTCAAGAATATACATTTTCACGTTTCGTCGATGGACGCAAGAAACAAAAAAAATCAATTTCCCATAGAAAAATGTATGAAGCGAAAAAAAGTTCAAACCTGATTTACTCAGTTCGGACTGAGTTTACAGCTATACTGCCATAGCAAATATCGTTTGTAATGCCCTCAAGAATATAGATTACCAAGTTTGGTTGGTGGACGCTCGAAAAAAAAAAAGACGCCAACTCCCCTAACAAAATCGGCATTGTCTTTTACCTTTAGCATATTGGGGTGAAGCGGTAAATACGGCAATCTATATTAAGAACCGTGTACCCACCCAAGCCCTTAATAATAAAATTCCAGAGGAATTATGGACAGGGAAGACAGTCGACCTCTCTTACCTTTTTTTTTTTTTTTTTTTTGGAGGGGAATGCTTTGACGCACCATGTCGCCGCGGGCTAGCTAAGCCCGCGACCGTGTGTGGGGCTCGGGCGCACAAAATAAGCGCCCACTACCCACTAAACCCCTCCAGTTTCCCCTTTTGCTCGCATCAGGACGGGTCGCTGCCAGCCGCCAAGTGGGCGGCTTATGTTCGACCCGTCCGACCTCTCTTACCTGCGAGTCTTCGGATGTGAAGCTCATGTCCTTATCCCGAAAGAAAAACGGAAGAAATTGGATTCCAAAACGGAAAGTTGTATATTCGTTGGCTATACAACTGAAAGCAAAGGCTATCGCCTTATCAACCCTGATAATCCTCGTGCGATCATAATCGCAAGAGATGTTGTCTTCATAGAGGACAAAACAAAAGCCAACGTTAAAACTCCGCAACCAGATGAATCAAATGATCATCCAAATCAAATAGAAGTCTTTGTACCCCTCGACCCTGCAGTAAACGAAGAAGAACCTGTCCACCTTCATTGGAAGAATTGGAGCCTGCTGTGGATGAACCTACAACCTCTTCTAGCTCCACTACAAATGAAGCTATGGCAAGGGAACAAACAGAGCGCAGATATCCTCAACGCGACAGACGTCAACCTGATAGACTCCAAGCTGGTTGTTATCTTTACCTAACTTCTGATATGGAACCCGAGACGTATAGAGAAGTTATACAGCATCCACAGAAGGACAAATGGTTAGAAGCAATGAATGCTGAATACACATCTCTTATGAATCACGGAACATGGATTCTAGTCGATCGGCCGTCAGATCGGAAGACTACCAAATGCAAATGGGTCTTTAAAATTAAAAAAGATACAAGTGGGCAAACTACAAAGTACAAAGCCAGACTAGTAGCCAAAGGTTTTACACAAGTCGCAGGAGTGGACTATGGTGAAACTTTTTCACCAGTGGCTCGTCTATCATCAGTGAGGCTTCTATTGGCATACGCAGTTCATAATAATCTACAATTACATCATCTTGATGTAGAAACTGCATTTCTAAATGGAGATCTTGATGAAGAAATATACATGGAACAACCGGAAGGGTTTACTGAAGATCCAAAGAAAGTCTGCTTACTGAAAAAGGCATTGTATGGCTTGAAGCAAGCTCCTCGACAATGGAACAAAAAGGTGTGCGAAGCACTAGCCACCTTATCGCTTACTCAAGTTCCAACTGAACACTGCCTCTATATCAAAAGAGATGGTAATGACATTTTGGTTGTTGCCGTGTTCGTTGATGACTTCTTTGTAGTAAGTAGCAGCGATCTCATGAGAGAAACCTTTAAAAATGATCTCAAAAAGATGTTCAAAATCAAAGATTTTGGTCCCCTTCGAGATTGCCTTGGTATGCGTGTCATACAGAGCGAAGGTTGTACTACTCTCGATCAGACCAAGTACATCGAGAAACTTATTACTAAGTTTGGGATGAAAGACGCAATTCATGTGTCTACCCCATTAGAACCGGGCCTGAAACTAACTCTACCAACAAAGGACGAAGAAACTGAAGTCCCTTATCAGGAACTTATCGGCTCTCTAATGTACATTGCGATATGTACAAGACCTGACATCTCGCATGCAGTGTCGTACCTTTCGCAGTTCAATGTACATTACGGGGGGGTACACTGGAGGGCCGCTAAGAGAGTCCTAAGGTACTTAAAGGGTACTAAAGACCTAAAGCTTCAGTTTACGTCCAAAGGTCAGCCATACCCAACTGGCTACGTCGATGCCGATTTCGGTAATAACCTCGTAGATCGACGATCATTCACTGGTTTTACTTTCATTATGTGTGGTGCACCAATATCATGGGAAGCACGCAAGCAGCGGACAGTCGCGCTTTCTACAACAGAGGCTGAGTACATGGCCTTAGCAGAAGCTTGCAAAGAGGCGATTTACCTCAAAACTCTCATTCATGAAGTTTTCGCCACATTGCATCCCATCACCATACATACAGACAATCAAAGTTCATTGAAACTGGCACACAACAATACATATCACGCACGAACCAAACACATAGACATCACACTAAACAGTAAAATTACACAGGATGTGTAATTTTACTGTTTAGTGTTCAATGTACAGTTTCCTTTGATATGTCATTATACCTTGTGTATATTTGTTTGTATATAGGGTGTTCATATTGCGGGGGGGTGTTAAAACTCCTTGCTTTCTTAGCAATAAGAACACATATGTTTTTTATACTGACATGTGTCTATATACATTGTTTTACTGTCTCATAGTTGTCACCTTTCGGAATAAACGTATTTAACCACTACGCCTTAGTTTTCTCTCCAAAAATAACTTATTAGATTGTTGATAATATTGTTAGATTATTTACTTTCAGTAGACGGATGGGATGGCTTTTGAACACAGGGACAGTGGACTTAATTTCAACTTCAGTCGAGCTATTGTTGATCGAGTCTTGATTGAATTGAAACAAATTATCTTGATAACTACCGCACTAACTGGAATATCTTAAGTAGCAATAGCGACCATAGAATACATTTTTTAAATTTTGTAACTAAGGAAGACAAACTTTATAAGAGGACCGAGCAGTTTCAGTGATAGTAAAATTAATCAAAATTACGAGCATATCAAAAAAATACTTCGCCCTAACTTTCCTTAACAATTATAAATTAGAAGAAAGAAAGAGGCAAATTAATCATGCAGGAAGCTTTTTAAAACTTTTGCCGTACCTATCTGCTTGATTTAAGGTGCGTCATTAGGAACCAACATTCATTAGGAACCTGACCTTTCTTAACTTTGAATAAACTTTCTGTATTCATGTTACGAAATTTATTTTCCCAGTTAAAGAACTGACGATAAATATGATTCCCAGATTTTGAACACAGTCTAATGAGGGGCGAATAATGAGGGAGGCGCTCCACCAAGCCTCATTGAATTAACAAGCAACCATTATTCGTCGCCAAGTCTAAAATGTTTAATGATCTACAAAATATTTACAACTCAAAGATGTTAATAGGAAACCCCAGATTTTTACGCTTGAGCAAATATTGAAGATGTAATCAGATTTCTTTTACAGCACAAATTGGCAATTATTGAAATGGCATCGAGCGGCGAGGGCAGAATCCCCGCGCCTGTGCTGACTAATCTGGATCAAAGATAACGCTGCTGATTAAAAGCTAATTTGAGTAATGACGTAGACTATAGGTTTGAGGAGGCTAATGTGATTGCATTCGTTACGTTGAAATCTTGCAAAGTCGAATTGTAATTTAGACTTCCTAAAATTCTAAATTCCATTTTGACAAATAAATCTCAGAAATCAAAAAACGTGTAACTTTTGAACATATTTTTATGTAAAACATTCGTTCGTAGAATTTCGTTCTCTTGTCGTTGAATTGAATTCTTATAAAAATGTAAACTGCAACCTGTCGTTATGACTATTTATACCTACCATAAATTGAATTTCAAATCAGCCAACTGCAAGAAATAACATCATGACCAAATCTAGTACTCACACTGAGAGCCAGGATATGAAGGCGAGCGTGAAGAGCGAGAGCACCATCGCCATGGTGCGGAAGGGGAACAGCTGCACCTCGTTGACGGGGTCCCAGCCGGGGTAGTGGATGAGGGGGGGCAGGCCCAGCAGCTTCTCGCCGCCGGAGAGCCGCACCAGCAGCGCCACCACGTACGCCGCCAGCGAGCCGTACGTGTTGCAGTGCCGCTTGAAGTGCACCACCATCAGCAGCTGCGGGAACAGGATCACGTACACCAGGTCCGAGCACATCGACCTAAGGGAAAAATAACACCATTACTCACCGGACAAATTAGATCAGTTCAGGAACATCCTAAAACGTATTCAAAAACAGATCACAAATTAAAGCTGATGAAAATTACACTTATGTATTAATAAAAATGCATCCTCATTTCAAGCCAAAGTTGATTTCAAACTTGAAAAATCATTGCGATTCTCAGCTGAACAAAATATAAATATGCAATTTTTTTAAACATATCTTTGCTTTTGCAAAGAAATTAACGGGTCAAAAAAGAAGTTTCAGAACATTCAGGATTAGTCAAACAATCAAACATTTAAAAAATACTTACAAAACGGAAGTTTAATTTTCTGATTTTAAACATTTCAAATTAATTAAATATAACAACATATGGCAAGCGACGAAATTACAACATCATTCATATTTATTCGGCGAGTCGGCGGTAATTAATTAAATTCCATACAAAATAAATAATTACACTATATGGTACAGCATTCTACTAATAAAATCGTAAATGCCTGCTTCACAGGCATTAATAATAACTCAATGACGATGACGAATCCAATTATGAGTCTTAAATATACTCATTATATCAGACGCCTCCATTCCAGCGCAATCGTCGGATACAGTTCATACCCGCACCTAATATCGCGAGCATAAAATTAGCAATAAAACGTTTAATGTTTTGGTCGAGTCCCTTCACGTGGCATTGCGAGAATGGCGTCGTAAAGTTATCAAACCACCATTCACGAGCACTCCGTGGCCTAATCTTGACGGATCACGCCTGATACGATACGACGATACATCACAAGATGAACAACTATTGCGATCCGTCCACATTCCCAAAGGTACAACGTGTATTATTTTCAACACTGAAAATCCTAATAAAGTTCAACTAATAATAGAAATGGTTTGTAGGTAATGGGAAAAATTGTAGAGGAATGTACGCATTATAATTATTTAACATTACAACGGGACTAAACGCGATATTATTTTTATAAGTACTTGAGTACTTACTGCTTGACGTTACGGCTGCGAAGCAGTTCGCTTGTGACCACGGCTGCAGCATCGCAGCCGTAACGTCAAGCAGTAAGTACTCAAGTACTTATAAAAATAATATCGCGTTTAGTCCCGTTGTAATGTTAAATAATTATAATGCAACGCGAAAGTTTAAAGGAATGTACGCATTGTTTCATGAATAATTTGTAATTGAGAGTTATTTATAATATGTCTATTGATTTGAATGCCAACTCCATAATAGTCTACTCTGTTAATTTAATACATTCAATTTTTGACGACCCGCTTGGTGTAATGGTCAAGATGTTGCCTATCACGCAAGAGGTCGCGGGTTCGATCCCCGCACAGGACAAACATTTGTGTGCATGAACATGTCTGTTTGTCCTGGTCTGGGTGTTATATGTATCTATTTAAGTATATTTCTAATACCACTGTCGATTCTGATGTCTGTAACACAAGTGCTTAAGCTACTTAACACGGGGTCAGATCAATGTATGTGATGTTGTGAAATATTTATTTATTTATTATTTATTATTTTATTTAATTCCATATCTGACTAAAAATTAAAGAGCCACAGGCCCCCTTTTGGAAAAGTAAATTTAACTGCATGCATATGCCAACTATGCGCGTACGCGAGTTAGAACGTCTGAAGGTCCTAATTTAGGAATGCATTTAAATCTTCAAACATGGACAATCACTACATATCTGTGCTAGGGATGTGCGCAATTTCTCCACTATATTTTGTCATTATTTTCCTAAACGTTATTCCCAAACTACTTATTGGCAAAATGCTTACCTGCGCTACCGGGCGCTGCACTGTTTCAGAATCGATATTCTAAATGTGAAAAAAGTTATCTACATAACACTTTCAGATCTAACCCGCTGAACCAATTCTTAATCGGATAAGAGGTAGTCTTGCCCTTGAGCAAGCCTGCCTTTAATCGCAACTATAGGGGTGAAATAGGCAGTTGATAAACGCAGACGAGAACCGTGCAGTCAACGATAAACAGTTTTCCTTCGATGATAGATAACAAGAGTGGGGCCCACCTTTTTTGTGCATTAACTTGAAATCAAAAATAGATTAGGTATAATGCACGTAGGTACCTACATTTTAAGATATTAGGGTTTGACTCAGAAATTGGTTCAGACCCATCCAATGGCAATATTTATTTATTTGTAGTGATTGTAACAAAAACCCATGTTTTTAATCGGTGGTTTAGGCAATCTAAATTAATGCAGAAGGTCTGTCCTGTGGCGTCCCTGGCGGTGTTTGCTCCCAACAACACAGCGGCGCTTGCGCAAGCCGCAGTCGCAAACACCGCATCTAGATCACGACCAGCGCTTGTGGACGCCTAATGCACCGCTCATTGACGACGATCATCGCATCCACAGCTGCAATTAACTACGCAATAAACACTAGCATTTGAGTACGCCAGTGCACTTCATCTCACTCGTAAATAAAGATTATTAACTCCATAAAGCGACATTATATATGAGCCTACCCAAGCTGATAAGCGGGGGTCACGTCACGGCAAGCTAAGAGTCTTGGAAGCCTTGGTTGGACGGAGTATAACATATCAGTTAGCATAAATGCACACCAAGTCACAAATCCCACACAATCACGCAAATGCCCTTCTTATTTCAGGAATTGGCAATTTGTATATTTCATACTTCGTGTTGAGTTGAGCCTCAAACCGTGAAGATACATAAGCCTCTAAACATACAAATGTTTAGATTAATCTCAAAAAATCACCAAATATGTACGGGCAACGATAGACAATAGTCAGCTACCTTAAGTACAAAAACCAACAACAAAGCTTGACAGATCTTTGCTTCTTAAAAAGATCCCCTGCTGTTGTACGAGCACAATAAAACAACATTATTCCTAAGAATTCTGTGTTTTCTCGTCAGTAAGCCGTACCTTATTAAATATCGCCGCGGGCATGTTTAATCAACTCGTTCAAACAACCCGGTGAGAGGGAAGCACTACCGATGCGCCCCTCGGTTCATCCCACGACAAGGCAGGGATGACAACAATACTATCCCTCACAATTCTTTTAAAATATTAAGTAGTACGTAGGTCCTACAACTAACTTTTTCTTTTAATTCATGAGGTCAAGTATCTTCAATAATTTGTGCCTCTGCTAAGTTAAAAATTTAAAAGGAAAATCAAACGGTTTTATCTAATTCACACGTTTTGAATTATTTAAACTCTTCATTATTACTGCTGTTTGTTTTCCTAATAAATAAAAAATAATAAAAATAAAATTACCATTGTTTACATTAACGTTAGTGCATACCAATTACCTTTATTATTATTAAATCTATTCAACCTATTGCTGTTTGAATCTTCAACTATGACAATTGTACAAGTCGGCAGCCCTGCCGCGGCGGAGATTATGTTCCAATTAAGAGAATCACCTCTAGCATTTGCCGATCGGATCCGTTTCATTTGCATACGACAACAGAGAACACGACGGGAGAACGAATTGATGACATATCGAAATACACGTTGATAAAGTGGAATCAAAGCAAATCACATGATAATGGATAGGAACATAAAGCAAACGTACGGTTATATCTAAACGTTTGTTATTATGAGTGCTTTGTGACAATTGGCATGAAGCTGGCATTCCGATATTGAACCCGGTTGAATAGTATGCGCGTATTTTTCGGACACGATCCCATCCCGAATTGTCAGTATTAAGACACGTCAAAGCTTACGAAACCGCCCTATTACCAATATTATCTTCTGACTCCAATTAATATGTTTTTGCCGGACCGCGGTTCATGTAACTAGATAACATTCACTGAATTTTTCAGTAGCATTGTCACTTTACATAATCCTGAACATAAAAAGTAAAAAGGTTGATTGCCCATCGATCGAACGAACTCTGCTACAGTAATTGCATGTTATGTACATAGTTAACTGGACACAACGTTTGTCAAATTAATGGCGGCATTGTTTACAGGCGCTGATCGATCACCAGCTGGCACTCGCCCGGAGTCGTGTCACTGCTCACCGCTTATTACACGTCGAGGTACAAGGGTCACAGCTACTTCGAGACCAGAACCACGGTAATACCGCACTATAATAGCAGTAAGATAAGGTTTTTATTTTATTGGTCTAGAAATGCGTGCGTTTAAAAAAACGTTCACATAAATTCATCTAAATATAAACTTTTTTATTCGATATTATAAGGAGAGTAAAACAAGAAAGAATGAATTACTTATGTCCACCTGAAGACCCAAAAGAAAAATGGTTAAACGAAGTTATAGATAAAAAAAACCCTGCGAGTTAGTTCTTGAGTTCAGATTTGTTACAGATGTCAGACATCATCATAACGTTATCTACAATGTTAATTTACACGTTTAAAATGCTTAATTGCTTTGCCAAAGGGCCACTAGATACTTCTCCAATTACCTAATGTCCTTCAAGTTTTCCTAACTCAGTGAAAATCTTGTCAACTCCTCACAAAATATTAAATTTCCGAGAAACTGAGCCTGCCTTCATCAAAGTTGACATCTCACTTAGGGAAAATTGTAGCAATTCTTACTAAGAACAACATCCCTACTTGATAAGTTCAAAGGTAAACGCTAAATAAGTCTTGAATATTTAGAGACAAGCAATATTTCGAAGTGATTTTGTATAAAAGCATGAACATTATGATTAATAGTATAAGAGTAATAAACCATAAAAATATTTTTGTAATTGAAATAATGCGCATTGGTGTATTTTTTTAAAGCCCTATAATATAACACACAAGAAAGCTACCTGATAGTCGCATCACTGCATTCGCGTTAAACTGTGGGTGTCCCAGGACCGCGATCGGACAGTCCTTCCCCGCAGACCCTGACCTTATTGCCACTTGGCATAGGGTTCAAATCGGCACGTCCGCGCATCTGTGTCAATGGTGCAGCGCACACCATCCCGTGTAATGGCGATGTGCCAACCGCCATTAGAGTAATATGAACCTGTGGCCGCGTGATTATGGCTTAAGAGTTGCGACACCGCGCTAATGGGGATAGATGCTCATTGAAACGGTCCCTACTCGGCCGCGATGCTTATCAATGAGATCTCAGATCTAAACACCTAACTACTCCTACGACGTAATAGAAGAAGTTGAACATTGTTTAAAATAACGAGATAGGAAGACCATGTCCCACAATAAGCAAATACTAATACAACTTTTCATTGCGACTTTTGTATGAACGATTCACACAACAAGTTGATGGTTTACAGTTTATCACATTTATCAAAGTTGGAGCCTTGCCAAACGCATTCATGAATGCATCCGAACGTTCTGGAAGTAGTCTCAAATCTACAAATGGGCACAATCTACTTTGGAACTCAGCCTTTAACTAACATTCTTTCAAAAATACTTTTGCACGACTGCCTTCACTTCGACATTGTAAGCCCTGGTGAGCAGAAGTTCCGCAAGAAACTCAAAGTCTGTTAAAACGGTGTGACTCACCAAAGTCCGTAGATGGAGGGGATGGTGAGCGCCATGATGGTGGCCAGCACGCCCACGATGAGGATGCTCACGCGCATCACCCAGATGATCTCCATCTCCGACGCGTTCTGCCGGAAGATCAGCTTGTACACGTTCCTGCGGGGAAAACAAAGGGTTACCAACATGTTCTTAAATTATTCATTAGAATTTCCTACGAAGATTTTTTTTAATTATAATAATGCTTAAAATAAAAAAATATATATACAAAAAAATCCTACGAAGATATTATAATAACAACAGCCAAGCGACACTAACTAAAGGCCAAAACACCGGGAGCCACATATTATATTGTTGATGGAGTCTTAACGCTGGAACCCGTGTGTTCCAGAATAAAATTGGCTACTGGAGCCATATGAAAGCGCACAATAGGGCCGTCAATCAGCGCACTTAGTGATGCAGTCGCCGTGGTCGAAATCGATCAAGAGCATCATCATCTTCATCATCATCAACAGCAGTGAAATAATAATTGCAACAAGGTATAGGTAAGAAGCGCATTATCTTTGCAATATGAATTCATATTTTTCATTGTTCATTAACAATAAGAAAACTACATCATTTTAAAACAAGCTTGCCTTCAAGACAATAAGACGTAAACAACAATAATAGCACCAAACAGCTCCAAGATTTTTCTATTTAGCTTCCAACAAAGTTCTTGCTTCATTAGGAGAAACGCCTTCTTCCAATCAATTACCTAAAGGCACTCTATTTGGCTGCGGGTGCAAAAACCCAGACAAGTTTATTACGATGAACAAGCGTATTGTCTCAGCCGACCAATAAAGTCGTTCTTCTTGAACAAAAAATATCGGGAAAATGAAAAGCTAGGCAAAATTGAAGTAAGCATACGTCAGCCTACCGGGCCGAATTATAACTTTTTAAGTTTTTTTACCATATTCCGACAGCACCGTACTCAAGCCTTTCCCACAGGGAATGTAAAAGGTTTTCACGGATAAAAAGCAGCCAAGGTTTATCAAGAATTATATATCATTTTTATGACAAGAGATTTTGTAAAATCTGTTCAGTATATTTCATATATTTTGGTGTAAATAAAAGAATCTTTCCAGTACGAAATAGTGATTCCCTCTTGCTCATATAATTATAGTAAGTGAGTAAGAGGGAATGATCGTGCCTGAAATGGTCAATCGCCTCACAAGGCGGGTGGCGGTCTGCCTGCTCGGGTACGAAGGAAACAGGAGTTAAGAGGGTAGTGGGGCATAAAGTTCTGAGCCCCACACAGGGCTGGCAGGTTTTGCTAGCCTAAGGTGCGATTCACTTAGCGCAAATGTCATAAAAGCCTTAGTCGCAGCGGTGATGTTTCTTATATACAGTTTTCCATTAAAATATACAAAGACCATCAGACCAGTTGATTGTCAACACTGTTACATCCTGATTGTGAATTCACATCACAAAAATTTACTAGTGTAACCGATTACATCAACGTTGCGACCAACGCTTTTATGACATTTGTGCTTAGGGAATCGCACCTCTGTACGCTAAGGCGCGTCAAAGCGTTCTCCTGAGAAAAAAAGGGGGTAAAATAAAATAATAGAGACAAAGTATGTACCTCGCGAACATGGAGGAGGCGCTGAGCACGCTGGAGTCGGCGGAGGACATGACGGCGGCGGAGACGGCGCCCAGCCCGAAGAAGGAGACGAAGTCCGGCGTCAGGTGCTGCAGCACCAGCGGCAGGATCATGGACGTCTGGTCCGACGTCAGCTCGCCCGTGTCCGTCAGGTCGCCGCGGTAGTCCGTCTCGTTCCACGCTAACCACAAAACAGTTACATTATTCTACGTCTTCATCTACACTTCTACACTAGGTAGGTATCTACACTAATCTATAACAACGTCTACATTTATATTATAAAGAGGAAAGATTTGTATTTTTGTATGTAACGAATAAACTCAAAAAGTGCTGGACCGATTTGAATTATTATTTCACTGTTGCATAGGGTACTTTTGATCCCGGAAATAACGCGCGGGTGAAACCTCAGGTGGAAGGCTAGTCCCTTATATAATCACAATTCCAGCCTATTACAGTCCACTGTTGGACGCAGGCCTGCCCTAGAAGCCTGTATCACATTAGAACGCCCAAAGTTCGCTGGGCATGCGGACTTGTGACAGTAATAAATATTTCGGGGATTATCGGGGTGTTAGTCCAAAGAATTTATAAATTATTTGGACTAACACACCAATTGCCTAGCCCCAAGCTAAGCTCGAAGCTTGTACTAGGGATGCTAGGGAACGGATCGACATACTTAAATCCTTTTTATAAATCCATAACAGACATTGGGCATGCGGACTAGTGACAGTAATATGGTGTGTGGTGTACGCCAAGAACGCAAGATAATTACGATATTCATGAAAAATGGGTATCAAACTATGATATACGCGTGTATTTATATCGTCAATGAGATGATTTCCTAGCTACTCAGACAAACTGATAAAGTTTCTATTTTAAGTATGTTTGTTCACCCTCATCTGTGAAAAATAAACTAACCAACGTTTTTGCAAAATACCTTTATCTGCAAGCATGGTAAGTTGCGAGCATTCTGTAATTAAATCCTTTTGACTCTCGCTCGAAGGACCAAAATGTAGCGTGCGCTACACTCAGATGATATAAGATGATTTAAGATGATATAGTGATATTGATTGATCTGATATTGATAAATGATATTGATAGGTGACTAGGTTAATAAAACGACCTAGTCCGTTGAATGCGTAGTGAGCACTTCTTTATTTGCGTTTTCTTATTGCTATATATACAATTTAAGTGCAGTGATTACGTACGATGACTCGTACAATACCCATTAATGTTATCAAGTTGTATGACCATGTACATGTCTATGTTTATATTAACTTAACAATCCAAGTCGTAATAGATGACCATTCACCGCAATTATGTCATAACCGCTGAATAAACGTAATTTATTATTCAGCCTCAGTGAAAATTAAACCGTAAGTAATTAAATGTCCATCCAACCGTCGGCGTCAAATATGAAAATAGGTTTTAACCCCAATGTTGGTTTTATTGTCTAATAACTTGTACATACAATTTAAATTTATGAGCGACATATAATAAAGTATAAAAAAACGTGTATAACTATTAAAATACAAATAATGTGGGCACACTAGTTACAATTCTATTTACGTACAGTTACACGTTTCTTGGCCAACTGTTACCTAGGAAGCCTAAGAGATTTAAGAGAGAAAACGAAAAGATTGATGAGGAATCCTATCAAATTAATAACAAGACGAGAAAACTGCTTACCTTATACTGTATTCCTTGTAGGGAATAGACTTAAAATTAGTAAATATGAATTTGACGACAAACTGCTGTCATCAAAATCAGTAACCTAATTCTGTCTACAAAATTACATACAAAATAAATGAAAAATTCATGATTCGGAGATGACAGCGATAATAGTGATGGTGATGGCACTCATGAAGATGATGATGATGGTAAGCAATAAGAGACCTGTCTTTCCAACTGGGCACAATGGGCACGTGGCCAGGGCCCCGCGATCGATTGAGGGCCCCAGACCAGGTTCTGCGGGCCCCAAGTTTACCAAACGAAGGGTTCATAGGCCCATGAGTCCAGGTGGGCTAGCCAAGATGCCACTTTCGCGAGCGCGAGCTACCGTTTTCGTCGCGACTTATATCTCCATGCCGTTCACACAAATACTTCTTGTGCGGGATGGAGATATAATTCGTGACGATAGCGATATTTCGCTCTCGCAAAATGGCATCTTGGCTAGCACACCTGGGCCTCTAATAGGCGAAAGATGGCCCTGTAATAAGTCACCTGTGCCCTTGGCGATGGCGCCGATGAGCACCGGCGGGATGGCCATGAGGATGCAGCCGCCGGCCGCCACGTACGACAGCAGCTGCGCGCGCCCCGCCGTCTTGCTGCTCAGCACGCGTTGGAAGTACACCTGCGCAACACAACGTGATACTGTATTCGTTCATAACCCGCCAGTAGACCCGTCTTTCCCAGTCGGCACAATGGACACGGGCCCAGGGCCCCGCGGTCGATTGGGGCCCCCATACCAAGTGTTGGGGGCCCCACGTTTACCAAACAAAAGGTTACAGGCCCATGTGCCCAAGGGCCCTAATAGGTGAAAGACAGCACGCACGCGATCAGACAGAAAATCTCATCATATACTTGTTCAGAACAGGTCGCAGCAATTAATCTCCACGTTAAACAAAGCGACTGCACGTGAGAGATGAAAAGAGTTCGGCAGTTGGTTGGACATTAACACACGTTGTTCGCCAACAAGACGCACAAAACCGCACAGAAATCGGAGGCATCACTAAGTAATTGTTATTACATACTTAATTATACCTTGCATGAGCAAAAAAAGATATAAGTATGTACCTACTTGTATAATATTTCGAAATTCGAACTCAGCAATCTGAATGAGACGGGATGCCTGGAATAGCCGTGCCATAATCAGTTCGCTATTCAAATCTCTGTGTTTGTTGAAAAAGTTGCGTTACCTTTTACTTCCCCGGATTCAAGGATCACATAATTGCGAGTAAGGAATAATGTTATCAAATCTACAATTTCGTGTTATACATCGCAAAGGCGGCAAAATCACTTAAAAAAGCTTTGAGACAAAAAAACACTGACACAAAACCTTCAAAGGTTAGGTTGTGGGCGGAAAAACGTTATAAAATACTTAACGACCCGACGCCGAGCACTGATGCCAACGAAACCATCCTTTTTGTTATTCACAAACCCCGTGAGACATGTAATCCGCGTATCGTGGAATTCTGCTTTGTTTGAGGCACTTGAAATCACTTGAATCAACATCAATCTTTGTTTGCACAGTTAATACGTGCACTGTATTAAGTTAATAGCGGCCATTAAGCTATAACTATGGCGGCGCGGCATTTTCCTAAACTACTCACGGTGCTGTCAGTATCTAACTACCCACGTAAAGCGCTTAAACTTGCCTGTCACCCAAACAAAATTACAGACGCGCTGAAATTACTACTCCACAGATTAAAGATTGGGGATCCCATAGTTAAAAAATAATGATGTGAATTTTAAAATTCAATATGAGAAACTAGCGACTATTTTTTAGAGACTGAAAAACTCTAAATTTAAAAATATGTATTAAATTATATTACCGATGTAGAAAAAATACATAAATAAATAAATGAATAGACAAATAACAAAATGAAAAAATATTTAAATTAATAATTAAGCAATTTATAATAAATAAAAGATAAAACTAAATATATGATAAATAAAATATAAATGAAATGATTTATAAATAAATAAATGGTTAAAAAATATATATAAATAAATAAAAATACAGATAAATAAAGATAAATAGATAAAAAGATAAATATTTAAATGAAAAAATAGATAGATAAATCATAAATAAATAAACAAATACATAAAAATATGAAAACATACCTACCATATGATGATGCTCTTGATCGATTCGACCACGGCGACTGCATCACTAAGTGCGCTGATTGACGGCCCTATTATGCGCTTTCATATGGCTCCAGTAGCCAATTTTTTTCTTGAACACACGGCCACACAGGCGACACTTTAAGACTCCATCAACAATATTGTAATGCGTGGCTCCTGTTGGTCTGGCCTTTAATTTGTCTCGCTTGGCATCGAGGGCTGCAGTTCTCGCTACTTCGAAATCTTGCACCTTTGAATGAACCAAGCGTCTCCATTCGGGGCGATTCTGGGCACATTCTTCCCAGCCTAAAGGGTCAATCTGACAGCTCTTCATATGACGTTTTAAGACGTCTTTGTATCGAAGGAACTGGCCTCCTTGTTTCCGTTTTCCTTCCTGCAGTTCTGAGAAAAATATTTGGCGCGTAACTCTTTCCTCAGACATTCTGGACACATGCCCACACCATCGCAGCTGACGCCTCATAAGATAAGCCTCTACGCCACTGACATTTGCCCGTCGTAATACTTCCGTGTTTCTGACACGATCTGACCATTTAATATTAAAAATGTCTCGGAGGCACTTCATATGAAACTTATCTAAGGTTTGAATATGTCTGCGGTAGACAGTCCACGTTTCGGCAGAGTACAGGAGGTTTGGGAGAACGATTGCCATGTACACCGCAACTTTCGTTGACAGTTTTATATCGTGCGAACGGAAAACTTTGGGTCTTAACCTTCCAAAAGCTGCAGAAGCAGCACCAATTCTCTGGTTGACCTCGGCATCGAGGTCGTACTTGGATGAAATCATACTTCCCAGGTATTTGAACTTATCCACCTGCCTCAAAGTGGCATCGCCAATGTGAACATTTAATTGTTCTCTAACTTCCGATGATTCCATTGTCATTACTTCAGTCTTGCTCACGCTTATTTTGAGACCAAATCTGCGACAAGAGGCATCAAAAGCTGCCATCAGGTGTTGTAGTTCGTCGGGGGATTCTGCCACAAAACAGAGGTCATCGGCATACATTATCTCCGTGATCAGTGCATGCGATACCTTGGTGATCGCTCTGAATCTTGCCAGATTAAATATGCTACCGTCGGCACGAAAGCGGATTCGGATACCAGCAGAAGTCTGTTGCAATGCGTCTCTGACTGCGACTGCAAAATACAATGCGAACAAAGTGGGCGCGAGAACACACCCCTGTTTCACGCCACAGGTTACCGAGAAGAAGTCTGACTCTTCGCCATAGCAAGATACACAGCATGTCATATTATCGTGCAAGAGTCTTATCATACGCACAAACTTTTCAGAGCATCCGAATTTCCTTAAGACCAACCAGAGGGCGTCACGCGGAATACTATCGAAGGCCTTTTCCAAATCGACAAAGCACAGGTACAGGGGCCGACCCTGCTCTCGACTCTTCTCCTGTAGCTGCCGAATTGCAAAAATAGCATCACAGGTTCCTCTATTAGGCCTAAATCCGAACTGGGTCTCTGGTAGAATGCTCTCAGACAGCACAGTGAGGCGATTCAGCAGAACTCTAGCGAAGACCTTCCCTGGCATCGAAAGAAGTGATATACCCCGAAAAGAATTACAATCGGAGCGAGAGCCCTTATTCTTGTACAAAGCACATATTTTTGAAGCTGTAAAGCTAGAAGGCAGTTGTTCTTCCTCCCACATTCGTACAAGAAGCTGCCATACACTCCCATGTAGCTGTTCTCCGCCGTACTTAATGAGTTCGCCAGCAATACCGTCCATACCAACTGCTCTTTTGTTCTGCTGCTGATTAATAGCACTGATCACTTCATCAATCGTGGGTGGTTCGTCTTGCTCTGGGGGTTCCGGGAGACTAGGTAGAGAAGAAATGTGGACAAGATCTGCAGTCCGATCAACATTGAGCAAAACCTGAAAGTGCTCTTTCCATCTTATCATTATTTCCTCCTTAGTCTTGAGAAGTCTACCGTCAAGAGACTTTAGTGGTACAGCGGTAAACTTGCATGGTCTTATAAGCTTTCTTACTTCTCCGTAGAAAGCACCCAGTTGGTTGGTGTCTACCAGGTCCTGCATGAAGCGTGCCTTTTCTAGCCACCACCTGTCCTTCACTTCTCTTGTCAGTTTTCTCAAAGCGGCTCCACTTTTCTTAAGTTCTTCGGAGGTGTTTGATAATCTACGTGTATTACGTAGGAGTTTGCGATGATCCTCAAGAGCTGCTACCAAGACTACATCATTTTCATCAAACCAATCTTCGTTGGTACGTTTCTTAAAGCCCAGAACGCTTGTGGCAGCTTCTTTTATAATTGACGCAACTTTATTCCAGTCTTCAAGGTGATCCCCACACCCCACATTGGAGCTTAAATTAGCATCTTGAAGAAACTGAACATATTTCCTTCGTATTTCTTGGTTCTGAAGCTGATCTAGATTTACTTTTTTTGGTTTAATTCTGCAGGATCTTTTCGGGGCCCGAAGACGAAGACGGAGCTTTGTGACTACCAAACGATGGTCTGTCCAACAATTTGCACCGCGCATAACACGCGTAATCGTTACCTGTGAAATGTCCCTTTGTCGGACTATCGCATAATCAATTAAGTGCCAATGTTTGGATCGGGGATGCATCCAAGTAGTTTTGTACTTTGCTGGCAATCTGAACATAGTGTTACTTATGGCAAGTCCGAATTCTGCGCAAAAGCTCAGTAATAATTGGCCGTTACTGTTCATGTTCCCAACACCATGACGACCTAAAACTTTTGGCCATGCATGCATTTCCCTTCCAACTCTTGCATTGAAGTCACCCAACAACAGTATTTGCTCCTTGGAAGGAATTGTGGTGAGATACTGACGGAGTTCTTCGTAGAATCTATCTTTGATGCTGTCATCTTTGTCCATCGTAGGCGCATACACGCTGATTATATTTAAATAGTTGGAATTATCCAAGTGTAGGCGCAGCGAAATGAGGCGTTCCGATGTATAAACAGGGAACTCTTCTAGTCTCCGCGCAATGCTGTTCCTTATCGCGAAGCCTACCCCAGCCTGTCGAGATTCAGATGATGATTTGCCCTTCCAATAAAAAGTGTAACCACCGCCATGTTCAATAAGCTCGCCTTCATCAGCTAGACGCGTTTCACTAAGTGCAGCTATATCAACTCTGTAGCGACAAAGTTCGCGTGCTACCACAGCAGTTTTCCTTTCAGGACACAGGTTATTCTCACGATCCAGTAAAGTGCGTACATTCCAAGCTCCAAATATCAAATTTTTAGTTTTATGTATTTTATTGTGACGTCGACCGCGTAGGCAGGGATGCTAGGCAGCCGCGGTTGCTACCTCCCTGTTTAGATGTAGGGGCAAGCATTTGTTTGGGACACCTTTTCTAGTCCCCTCCCCGGCTAGGCGGGGGAAGCAGTGCCTCCCTAAAAAGGGCTGCTTCGTCGCTAGCGGTGCTGCCGAACTTCGTTGTCACCCCAATGCAACTCAAGAGCGACCACTCTCCACTAGCCGCCCACGTGTAGATTTCAGACAAGGCCAGATTGCATCACGACCCGACCTCTCTACCTCCATCCATCGCCGTAGGACTTTCGTGTCGGAGTCCCTTTTAGTGGAGCAGTCATCTACGCAGGATATATTTAAGTGCATGAGTAGTCGCGCAAATACAGATGCACTCTATCGTCCATACCACTCTTGACCCAATGGAACGGAGGCCGTTACGACTGGAGAGGGGCTGGATGTAGTCTCTGACCGACAGCCTCTTCTGACCTTTGCTGTCGCTCTAAGCCTTCGACAATGCTGCGCTAGCTTGCCATATCCACCGATATCCTTTGTTTATCAACGGTGACTCGCCTTCAACACCAAGCTAGTCTTCATGCACTAAGCGGAAGGTAGCCGCTGCTATAGTCTGTCCGCAAAAGCGTGCAGACTCCCTCTACCAGGTTTAGCCTACGAGCCGACGTAGTTTCCCGGGGTGTGGCCGCTGCGTGCACAACAGCTACTTGGAGCCACTGGTGAGAGTTTGTAGAGTGCCTGTGGACCAGTGTGGTACACCACCCCCATAAAGGGGACCGGCTGGCGACACCTGAAAGGTACTACCACTAGACACCCCACTACACCCCTACCTACCTACCATATATACATTCATTGAATGAATGAATGAATGTATGTATTAACGAATGAAAGAATGAATACATGAATGAATGAATAAATGAATGAACGAATGAATAAAAGAATGAACGAATGAATTAATTAATGAATCAATGAATGAATGAGAAATAAACGTATGAATGAATAAAAAAAATACAGGCCAGACAAACCTGCCAAGGGATGCCTCCAAAGACGAGCAGCAGACCGTAATCGGCGTAGAACCAGTACTGGTTGGAATCGATGTGGCCGATCCAGTCCACGTCCATGGAGCTGAGCGGCTTGACATGGTCGTTGGCCCACGCGAACGGGATGCACATCCACAGGCCGATGAAGATGCAGAAGAGCTGGATGACGTCGGTGTAGGCGACGGCGTACAGCCCGCCGAACAGCGTGTAGAACACCGCCACGCACGCGCTGAAGATCACCGACGTGCCCTGGTCCATGTCGATGATCACCGCCAGGGTCGCTCCTGCGCAGACACACCATACGCATCAGACAACCATAAGATACCAGGCAGCCTACTTCCTTTACTTCTCAGGCCCGACGTTCAGTGCAGAATTCAAGTGCTAGGAGTTAGCAGGCTAAATCACTTAGATTCAGTTAGTCGGGGAAAAAGTATTTTCGCAATTAGTATGTACAAACTTGTAATAAAATCTCTTTGGCTGTATAAGTTGTAGCTGGCTGGTTTTGGTTCCATTAAAAAGGTAACATTTTAAAAATAGAAAAAAAATATAAGAAGTGTGCTTCCCGCCATCTTTCATTTGTTTTTCATGACCTCAAAATGAGTGACTCTAATGAAGAAATTCGGTATATTTTGAAATTTTATTACAAAAAAGGAAAGAATGCAACGCAAGCCGCAAAAAAAAATTGTGCCGTTTATGGACCTAATGCAGTATCAGTCCGAGTAGCACAGAATTGGTTTAAACGATTTCAGTCCGGGAATTTTGATGTCAAAGATGCAGCTCGCTCTGGTCGCCCTGTTACGGATCAAGTGGACGCCATTCTTGAAAAAGTGGTGCAAGATCGCCATATAAGCAGTTATGATATAGCTGAAGAACTAATGATTGACCATAAAACTGTTTTGACCCATTTGAAAAAGGCTGGGTACAAAAAAAATCTCGATATTTGGATCCCACATGAGCTTACTGAAAGAAACTTAACGAACCGCGTACTCATTTGCGATTCTCTGTTAAGACGTAACGTAACCGAACCATTTTTGAAAAGGTTGATCACTGGTGATGAAAAGTGGATCACGTACGACAAAAACGTGCGAAAGAGGTCGTGGAAAAAGGCCGGCCAGGCTCCGCAAACTGTTGCAAAACCCGGATTAACGCGCAATAAGGTAATGCTCTGTGTATGGTGGGATGGGAAGGGTATTGTGCATCATGAGCTCTTGCCACCGGGCAAAACCATCGATTCGGAGCTCTACTGCCAACAGCTAACGAGACTAAAGCAACAAATTCAAATAAAACGGCCGGAATTGATCAACCGAAGAGGTGTGGTCTTTCATCATGATAATGCTAGACCACACACATCTTCAGCCACTTTGCAAAAGTTGAGAGAGTTTGGCTGGGAAGTTTTGATCCATCCGCCGTATAGCCCCGACCTCGTACCCTCAGATTTCCGCCTGTTTCGGTCTCTTCAGAACTCTCTAGGTAGTGTCAGGTTAACATCAAGAGAGGATTGTCAAAACTACTTGTCGCAGGTTTTTGCTCAAAAGTCCCAAAATTTCTATAGCAACGGGATCATGTCTCTGCCTGTAAGATGGCAACAAGTTGTTGAACAAAATGTTACATATATACTATAGTTGAATATAAATAAAGTTTAAAAAATTTAGTTTTGATTTTTCATATAAAATACGAAAAGACTTTTTCCCCGACCTTATATTTATGTCAACTTTAATTGTAATTTGCTAAAGCTACTTTCGACGGGCCCGTTGGTACAAAACCGAGGACCGCGAGTCCTTTCCGCGTCCGCGAGGCTTGGAAATTGGAATTAGTCCAAGAAATTAATTTTAAAAATTTTGGAGTCCCTTATTTTCCGTGTCAAAAATTCCAATTCAACAATTTCCACAAGACATCATCTACCCAAAGTCACAATTTTTCCGATGCACTATAAATATTATCCAAGCCCAAAATTGTCCAAGTCAACAATTTCTCCAGGTGAACAATTTCCCCAAGTCACCATTTTTTGTGATTCACTAATTTTCCCGTGTGGCTAATTTCCGAGTGACTATTTAAAAATAGCCATTGTCTTTAGCCAACGTGCCCTTTCTCACGTTCCTGCTTAACCCGAACCGAAGATTACACGACTGCCTGAGTTTACGAAAACGTTAACGGACCCGCAAATTAGACGCGTTTTAAAGGTTACGTCTAAATTAGGTTAGTTAATTAGTTGGGATACCAGCCCACATCTGATAGTCAAGAATAACTTTTGCGCTAGAAGAAATATAACCTTTCCAATTTCTCGTTCAAAAATCATCGTTTAATTAAGCCAGAAGAGACATGAAACCTAACGTAAACGTGTCTCGTATATGAATGAATGAATCATCTATACTTCTATAATACAATAATAAAGCTGAAAAGTTTGTTTGTTAGCTTGTGTCTTGCATAGTCCATGTGACGAGGAAAGCTTTAAGGCATAGTTAAACACCATGTGTGCGGAAACCGGATTGCACGCGGAAAGAGTCGCGGGCGGTCGCAAGTATTCATATAAAAGACTCAGACGAAGTAAGCTCTGGGTTACATACACGCTGGAAAAGATCATAATATCATTTTATTACACAATTTTCCTCAGCCTCTGACACGAAATGCCAGGTCGCTGTCAACGGTGTTGGATCCCATGTCAGTAGTCGTTAGCGAGGTAAACCGGCATTTTTACCGCCAGCAGACGAAAATAACCCGCGCCATCGATCCGGAGCCAATCCGCGTTGCGAATCATTTGCATACAGCGCGACGCCGGAAAACAGAAATAAACTACTCACTGACAATCATAGTTAATTTGGTCACATTTTCAAAAAAATATCTATTTAGAGTTGTTAATCTACTAACATAAAATAATCTATTGAACTTATATTCGAGTGAAGTAAATGTTAAACAAAATAAACAACCATAGCCACCTTGACAAGTTAATAACAAAATAATGTGTTTGTAACCCAATTTGTTTGAATCGTTTCATAACTGATGTCACTCTCACGGCCAATCGGTCCCAAAATCGATACACGTGTAAATACTTCAAAATTACGCAAGTAGCAGTTTCAGTCTAACTTATTGTCGAACCATTGACCGGAAGATGAGGGTCGAAGGGTTTGAGAGACAAATATTTTATTATTACTTGACCGTTGCCAAAGTTTGTTGACCGTCCCTAGAGCATTCAATGATAAATTAGCCCCGAAAAACCCGTTTTATTTTAGAAAAAAAATGTTTCACAATCAGGAATGGTGAATGAATAATTACCAATAGAACCACGGACCAAAAATGGAATATCTTCCATTGTTATAAAAGAAAAACAAAATACTACATATTCCGTTTTACGTTAGCCGTTGTTTCTGGCTTGCTTTCAACCAAATTATGATTGTTTATTTGCCTTCGTGTTTTATACGCAATTGCATTTTCTTCTTTAAATTATATAAGTTGCTTGAATATAAAATCCACAACGTTAAATTCTGAAACATTATGAACGATGGTTCGTTTAAATAAAAGCTAACAAACATTAAAGCTCGCCATCAAGCGATTAGGGCCCTTGCAGCAAATTAATCAAAGTACGTGCCAAATAACGAAGTTTCATTTGGCTTCGCACTTAAAGTCCAGGAAATTCCAAAGTAGAAGTATTTTGGCCCTCTAAGAATGCTTGATTAAAATATTTTTACTTTAACAGCTATGCACGTAGTACGTACACGTTTATCTAAACTAGCTCCGCACACATAGTGTTATAATATGGCTGATAGCCTTTCTCGACGAATGGACTATGCAAATATTTTAGTAGTTTCTGGGATAACCGGGTTCAATTACAAAAAAAAAACAAACCAACAAACAAACTCTTCAGCTTTATTATATTATATTAGAATAGATACTCTAGCGGCCCCTTCCGGCTTCGCACGGGTAGACAGACATAAATTGGTACCGATATATATCTAGTTTTAAATATAGCCTATTTTAAACAGTGAAAATGTAAGTTTCCAATAGAAAAAGCTTATTTTAAAGTCGGTCCTGTAATTTTTCGAGTGTATTTGTTACATAAAAACATAAATGTTTCCTCTTTATAATACTACTATGTATACATATAGTTTATGCCATATACCTCTCGTGACTTTACTCCGCCAGACTTTGTTGGCACGTTCTGCCGGTTACCCACACCCCGGCGCTCGGGATGCGGCCGGCGCCTCCCGCTTAATACGCCGCGGACGTGATTTCATAAAAACACCTCTCCTCAGTCGCGACTAAGGGCGACACATGAATAGCAATTAGTTTGCCTTTTAGGCATTTCCCTGGCTTTTCTTATATAAAAGACTTCTCCCTACTTACAAACTACTCAGTCAATATTATCGGCATTTTGTCTTCACTACAACATGGAAATTTTATATAGGTAGTAAGTAGGTATGTTGAGGATCAAACGGTACACTTCTGATAAAAATACATGGCTAAAAGAAAACACAGATTTATATGGAACGCATTGAATCTTCCAACAATAATGTTGGAAGATTTTCTTTGTGTCTGTATCAATTAGTCTCCCACAGCTGTAAATGTTACAGTGTATTTAAAGGGACTACAATATGCTCGCAGTACAATATTTGTACGTGAACAAAACCGAGCTCTCTTTGTGAAACGACGGGCGTGTGTTCGACAGTTACTGTTCTCGCGTAACTCTACGCTAACTAATTACCTGCACGAAGCTCGCCTCACAGTAAGCTTGGCTCGGGACCGCCACCGCCGGCCGCACACACGCTCCGTGCCCTACTCTCGCCCCCACTATGTCTGCTCACTTCAGCCGTAACGAATAACTTACTTTCAAAAAAACAGCTTTTCTGTTTAGGCAAATAACTATTAACAATATACCCGTTTTAGTTTACATATCACTGACGTTTCGAATTTCGTGGTATGCATAAGTTTTGGTTTTAGAAGTTGATAAGTAATATTAGTCTTACAAAGGCCATTTGCCAATGATAAATTGTGGAGATCAACCGAAAGAAAATGACCAAGCTTTACACGTGAATGTAACTCTACTAGGAAGAAATGAATTTCGAGTTTATTCAGGTTTTTGAAGAAAACGTTAGCAAGTTTGCAATTTTAAACACTAGTACCTCACACGAGACAATGTACAACGTGTTGCGTAAACAAAGGACTTCACTTGACCTATATCTACGACCTGGATCTGACCACCACAATGTGTTTGTATTCTATGCCGAGCAGGGGTTACTCGTAAAACATTAATAAAGCCTGATCTCGTTGTATCAAATATGGCCGCTTAATCCAAGCTTAATCAGTGTTTTATTGCAGTTGTTACTTGAAACGATAATGACTACATTAAGTTGGTAATCAATTTATTAATCTGAGGGTTGGTGGATCAGGTCCAAAATCAAAACGATGTCATAGTAAACCGACCCTAAAAATAGTCAAACTAAAAACCACGTAGCACGTAGTTGATCGATCTAACAGACAATTACGTTTTCAACTTTTCCGATCGTTTCGTTGCTGTCGACCGAACTGGGTCTCGTAATAAATTCTCCGCAGAGGTTCGATATTTCCGCTGAGTGGATCCGTGACTCGACATGTCGGCGGCGGGCAGCGGCACAGATTTGTCCTAAATGCAGAATATCAAAGGGCCTCCCACACCACCGGCCACGCGGCCACGCCCGCTATTCATCTTCTTTGGCTACATTCTACTACTTATCTAAAAAGTTCACGAGGGCCAATTTAGAGCGTATATATTTCAGGCAACCGCGGACGTCAAAATTTGCACAAGCAAAGGACTTTTGTTCCAAACCATTTATATTTAGATAAAAGAACGCATTTTTTGTTAATGTTCATGTACGAAGTTAAAAGTGTAAGTTTTACGTTTAGTGAAAGCTTTATTTTTTTTATTTCACTTCAGTTTCCAAAGAAATACTCTGACCATCGGATGGTTAACGGTCATACAGGTTTACCCAAACAAAACAGATATATAACAATCGATCTAAGTAACAAATGCTCTTATCGAAAATTATTTTAATTTTCCCGACCATTGCAAGACTTGAACGTAACATTGGTTAAACTGACGTTAAAAATTTAAACCCACGGCTATTCATAACGAACAGCTTTATTTTACGGCATTTATAGTGCCTGCAGTTACGAGCACTGAAATTAAAAGCTAATATAAATTTTAACCTTATCGTATCAGCATAACCCTCATATGTAGAATGTAGACATTTATGGCAGACGACTGTATAACAACATACTATTTCAATCCACATTTGTAAATATTTATATTACCGTACTAAGCCTTAACTACAATGAGCTGTCGTATGTACAATACATAGGTTTTGTATACGTAGGCACGAGTCTAGAGTGTAAGGTCTAGAAAATTTTGTTCCGAATGAAATCTCGCCAATAAATCCCAAACAATAGGCCTCTTCCGTGCCAGTCGTTGGTTCCCCTCATCTCGTGTTTCGCGTCAAATGGCAGCGCTCCGAACTATCCCGGCTCGTTTAGATTTATTGTACTGTCCCACACTAACCTCAATTTTGCGGCCTAGGAAAGACTGAACTGACTGACTGCTTACGTGGCTCACGTTTATTTTTGTATTCCAGCCTTTTCGAAATTACGTGATGTATTTCGATGGTCTATAAATTTGACCGTAATACAAGAACCTAAGCTCTCATTGCGCGCAGACAGAAGCTTTTATTATTTAATATATTTATCCTGACATTCTTTTTATCGGCTATTACAGCTGTATCAATTTCATTATCACGCAACAAAATAAGTACAACCGTCTTCTTGTTTAAAGCATCGCCAAATAGAAAACCTACGTTTTTCTGTACGTTGAAAACCCTACAGAGCAATAGAAAGCCAAACATTGAACAGTGACTATCTTTGGGCTCAGTTTATCATTACTCAATGAATAACTCAGGAGGTTATTTCAGTCCTCTCTAAACTTACAAGCCCCTCCACTTCGACCCTCTGAATATTATAATGGCCACCCAGTCGATACAAGCAACATTCCCTACATATTGAAGCTACGGAGGTGAGGCGTTGCTCAATTGAATTCCACTTAATGAATGCGACACACGTAAAAGGAACTTGATTACACTTAGTTCGTAGAAGCGGGGTATATTCTTTATTTCTTTCTGAGAATAATTACCCTTTTCCGCAATTAAGCTTCGCTCAAGAAACTCTACTCCAATTTGCTTTGTTATACGAACTCGCATCATTGGATCGTATATCAGGATTGATTAGGAAATAAACATTTATCCTCTTCGTTCAATTTAGATTGATTACTGAGAAACAGAGAGAATATGTGAAACATACATTTTTACTTATTATTCCATGAACCCACACAAATTCTGCCACACACACGACCTCGCTAACCGTCACATGGCGCGTCAGAGCGTTTTCCTGCGTCAAAAATATCTAGGTACACAAATGCTATTGTGATGATCAGATCAGATCAACTTATATACTTATGTATAGTTGCACGAGTATATGTGAGGTATGCTTTAGAAGTAGTAGTAGTGACTCACCAAGTGCGGCGAGGATGCCGGCGGCCCAGAAGACCTCCCCGCAGAGCGCGGGCAGGAACAGCAGGCCGCCCATGCGGCTGCCGAACGAGTCCTGCAGCGGGTCCAGCATGGTCACGTAGCCCTGCCGCCGCATCGGGTTCGCGAAGAATATGCCCCCTGCAACCAAGCGCTCGTGATACTGCCCTATACCAACCTATAGCGCTTACTAAAGGAGTAGGGATTTTCTGGTGCATATCAGCCTTCCCAATTCCAATAACTCTCACTCATTACTTAATGATGCAACAATCTCAAAACAAATCCTAAGATTACCAAAGCTCAAAGAAAATAATTATACGACAAGAGTCAGTAGTAGACAGTTTTTGACAGCCGCGTAGAGAGCTGTAGGTTAAAAATATTCTACTCGGTTGTGTTGATATAACGTTGATGTAGATATAACGAATTTACTACAAATTCGTTAAATCTACATCAACGTTCATCAACAAAAAAGTTTAATTCGCATTTAAATATTGAAGGGATCCTCGTGGTGTTATATTGGGTTCATACTAATATTACTACTATTGCTACTAGCAATTAGTTAATGTTATCGTTAAGTATTTATAATATTGTCAGTGTGGTGAAGTTACCGAAGACGAGAGAGAGCGCGTAGCCGAAGGGCGCCTGGCACCAGACCAGGCCCGACGTGTAGATCGCCTCCGCCGTGCCGTTGATGTAGCCGCCGCCCACCCACGTCGCTGCAACCACAAACGCTCGTCAACAACACGCAACAACTTGCCAACATCAAAATATACTTTATTTATGAAGTCCTCAGTGAGGCCCTTATAAATCGTCAATGATATCACAACAGAATGAATCTACCACTAACTTTGGAACGCAGTCATCTATCAAGAAGAAGCGGCAAGTAACTCAATAGTTTCCCTTATAAATCGCCGCTTTTATTACATACTCTAAGTGATACAGTTCCTTATGCTCAGTATAAAAATTACAATATATAGACTAAATCCCAGCTGACCAGTCCCCAAAGGTGTGACCGGTCATGGGTGGTTGTGCTGATGTTCCATCATTATCACCATCATCAAAATCAACATGTTCCCGTTCACACCAGGACGTCGTCTTCCTACAGATGTAGGTTAAGCCCATAGTTCAGCCCGGTGGCAGTGTAGGCAGCGTGGTGAGATGGTTATCTTGGTAAACATAGTATGGGGAGCGATAAAATCACATGGGACGGGCTGCTGCCTATCCCGCCGGCATTTGCATAAACAAGAGCAATACAATCAGCTCCTTTGCAATTCGACAGGTGGTCTTAGGGGAGTAGCCTAGAATGTATGGGTTACATAGTTTCATTTTCATATTCCAGAAATTCAGATTGGTATAATTAACATAAAGCACGATTATAATAATAAACTGAGCCAAGTGAAACTTCTAAAGGCTGTCCACTGGATAAATCACTTTCATGAATTTAAGAATCCCAACTAATATTATAAATGCGAAAGTAACTCTGTCTGTCTGTCTGTTACGCTTTCCCGCTTAAACAACGCAACCGATTTTGATGAAATTTGGTACAGACAATCTTTAGACCCTGAGACAGAACATAGGCTACTTTTTATTTCGAAAAAAAGAAATCCACGCGGACGGAGTCGCGGGCGGCCGCTAGTGTTTAAATAAATAAATTCTTTAATATAGCACTGTAGTTCAAGTTCACTACCGTAACACAATGCGGTCCTAATACTTCACTTCAGTATTTATTACCTTAACGATACTCATACGTAGCGCCCTTCGGTTATGTAATCGTTCTAAGCATAAAATTCATCCATCCGTCTTTGCAAACTTTGTGTGTAATGATGGATGGATGGCTTAGATGATTACTTCTTTTTCAGTCAAAAATACGACGACGATGCACCTGACACAAGCGAAAAGTACCTCATATGTTCTTAGAATAATTTAATGAACAAAATATGCTGCGGCCGAAAATCATTTCAGACGATTATTTCAATTTAAGCTTCTTCTTTGATATATTATGCGATTTATTTAGTTGGACCACATTGAATAAACGAGAAGCATTATGTTGAAAGTTGATGAAATAAAATATACAAGGCATCTCAAGAATTCCATAAACTACGTATTAAAACCTATTCTCTGGGGAAATTGCATGAAAAACTGTTACAAAAGACTGCTTAACAGCTTCTGAAACGACCTTTACAAAACAATTCTGTCATTGAAACACTCTACAAATACGTATTTTATCGAAACAGCTATTTCATTATTTACACAGCGACCGTTTCTGAACGCCAGCAATCGCCCTGGCAATTGACATTGGCTTTGGGAAATAACTCAGGGAAATAAAGTCAATTTACAACTGATGGAGCAGGGAACCTCAGGTTAATAATAAATCATTGTGTCGAGGTCTACGTAAGCTAATAGTTGGAACAATACTAACCATCGAAAATAATTATTCAGAATACAGTACCTAATATATATTAGCTTTCAGTTCCCTCTGGAATGAGCAGGATGACGTCAATGCGAACAGTGGGCTAAAATAAATAAAAGTACCTCGACTTCAAATAAAAAAATCCTAAATATACACCGAAGCTATTGCTATAATCTTCGAAAAGTCATTGTGATCAACATTCTTTTTTTTCGTAAACGACAAATATACTTACTCTTTATTATTTTATTGATATTGCTTAATACAAAGAAGACGACGAAACTGTCATACCCGTATACATACATAAAAATTTAATGTCATAACATCATCTCGAACATTCTCCTATTCCTACCCGTTTAAACGTGCAGTGATTATTTGAAAAGCAGCGCCCACACTCGCTGCCTTGTTTCAGCACGTAAATGTGAGTGTATGTGGACCGCGCTAGCTCGTGTAGCAGAATCCATTCCGCCCCTGCCGCGGCCCCGCGCCGAAAGGTCAAGGGTCGCTTTGGAACCTCTCGATACCTGATTCAGCCAGACTGGAGCCATTCATTGCTGTTCAAATCACGAACATCACAAAAACCCAAGAGACGAAGGCAGTTTAGGTGTGTGGGTCTGGTTCAATGTATGTTACGTATCTGCATGGAAAGCTAACTAAAAAGTAGGCATATAATGGTTTAGGTACTATCGGCATAACAATGAACATATGAAATTACTTTTTAACTTTGAATCTGTGACTAATGCACACTTTTCATGTTATGATGAAAGCAACTTTATAGTAAAATACTGTTTTATATTGCAATCCGATTGAGCAAATGTGTAATAAGCATAAAAAGTCACGTCGTGGATATAACATCATGAAAAAGTGCTTTATAAAAGCAAACACCTCGCCCCGCTTAGTCAAGGAAAACCCTGCATATTGAGAGTGAATTTTTATTTTTATAAAAGAGATGTAGACGTTTCTTTCGATTTAATAGACTTTGATGATGTCTCTTGTATAAAATTAACGACAAAAACAAAAATACATACAAAATAATGGTTGTAGGCAAAACAAAGAAAAATGTACACGAAAATGTACTTATTATTTGTTATGTGCACATTTGTCTTCATAACAAACATACACATAATGATATTCTCGTATGTTATGAATAACGTTAGCGCGAATTTATACCGCTCCGTGGCGCGCTAGCCGCATTGTTCCAAACACTGGTTATTAACTTTATACATGCCGAAACCAATACGTTATGCTACTGTATTGAGGGTTTTTTTTTGACAACTCTAATCACATTAGTTTTCAGACAAACTAACAAATGGGTCACCCGATGACGTGAATCCTGAAGTTTGTGGCTGTGGTCATTAAAAATTACACACAGTTCCAATCCCATTAACCGTCAACTTACCATTCCCATTCAAATTAATAATAACGGCTGACACGCCAGGGTAAAGACATTTATTTATGATGTTATGACATCTTGTATATATGACTGCCAAACTAAAATAGGACTGGGGTGGGCCATGTTTGCAGAATGCAGAAGGGAGATGGACGCAAATCCTACCTACCGATGGGCAACGGACCAGGGGAAGGCTAAAGAAAAGATGGTGTAACGATCTTGTTTACTTTTTGGCCGCAGACAGATGCAGATGGAGATACTTAGGGGAGACCTATGCCCAAAAGTGCAACAATATTGGAAAATTAAAAAAATATATATGTTAGGGGTATGCACTAACCAGTCATAGTGAATATGCCGACGAAGAGTCCGATGGAGCGGCCGGCCAGCATGACCTCCTCCTCGGAGTCGTTCCCGGGCGGCTTCTTGCGCGCCGCCCAGATGCCCACCGCCAGGATCAGCACGTAGAACAGGATGATGGACACCACGCCCGCCCAGTTGATGGCGCCGCCCGCCATCTTCACCGGTGACTCGTAACCTGCACAAAATACACGTATTATCAAACACACACAAACACAAAGAACACGACGAAGAAAGAGTTGAACACGAACTCGAACTATTCTATACTAGCGGGCCGTCACGCGGTTTCACCCGCGTCCCGATGTAACTACTTCCCGTACCGGGATAAAATGTAGCCTATGTTACTCAGGGTGAGTCTAGCTCTCAAATGGTGAAAGAATCTTTGAAATCGGTCCAGTGGTTTTAAGTTTATTCGTTTAATACAAAAATACAAATCTTTCCTCTTTAAAATATAAGTAAGTATAGAGTAAAGATTAAAGTAGGCTTATTAGAAGCATTTGTTAAACGACATTAATTACTATAACAACACCCAATGTACCGTACCACTACATCAATGGTGTGCCGACTTGGCCTCGATGCAAATGCGGACTAATTACGAAGATCGGGTTCACCAGACCCTGGAAGTCACTCCAGCGAGCAGAACCACATAATTCTCAGAATGTTTTTGGAAAGCAGTCGCTGTAGTCGATACCGGCCAGGACGCATCATCACAACACCCAACACAACAACGTTCTTTCTAACATTTGTATTAACCTTTATACCAACAAAACAGTCACTTGCTACTGAACGGATCGTATAAATACTTGAAATAAATAAAATACTACCTTTACAAGACGCCAGTTGATGTAAAAGTTAGGGCTAGCATCTACCGTCACAAAACACTTGCATTTCAACACTCACCAAACGAATGACTTCTCGGTAAAACGGGGATCTCACATCTACCGCCTTTTGCAGATAATCGTAAAGTTATACACGAATTTAAAATCTTACTTCAACTACCCACGTATTCCAAGTTCTTTATGTCGAAAGTACTACCAACTATGATTGGATATTCAAAAATATATTGTGAAATAGGTCAGAGGAACTATTACGATGATATGAATGGCAAAACACAAAGAAGTTACATGTAAAAGCGAGATTACATAGACGTAAATAATGAATAGGTGAGTTTGTAAAACAACATTAAGGGTTCTCCCAAAATGGTTTTCGTTTATCGATTCAATTCAAGCAGCAACGTATTAACTTATCGACACATTAAGGAATTGGCGTTAGGGTCAATCCTACGCTCTAAAATTAAAATTTACAGAAGCATATTCATGGATAGCCAATACACATTTAAAACCTTTAGTTACTTATCTGCTACTAAACAACCATACTCACTTTTTCAGTAAATAACAAATCCCCCGTAGGTATTTTCCTTATCGAAATAAGCTCCTGTGATTCACGCACTCCGAACTACTGTCACGTCCATTTTGGAATATCATATGCTGAACAACTATAACACGTACTCTCAAAAATATACTCTTGTAAATATAGCACTATCTCGTGGACTGCTCGGTCAGCGGTCAGTGTCAGCGGTCAGCGGTCAGCAGTCAGCGGTCAGCGGCGAGCGGGCGCGGGGCTGAGCGGGCAGCAGTCGCCCCATCGGAGCGAAGTCTTCTGCGACGGACTGTTCCTGGTCCTAAAGCTTAGCCCGCACATGAGCGCGCGTGGCCCGCAGCCCAGGCATCGAGGAGCGCGTTACGTAAGCCGCATCGCCCGAGCCGTTCACGTGCTCGCCTTCTGACAGGCCGGGGTCGCCGCGAGCAGGGGCGGAGCGCACGGCGCGCGCCGATCGATGCGCTGACGTCATTGGCCGCCGCCGCGCGCATGCCCGCCCGCGCCCGCTCCGGCTGCCGCGCGTCCATCGCCGCCTCGCCTGCAGCAGCCCCCGAGCAGCCCCTGCCCGCGCGGCGATGGACCGCCGCCGCCGGCGACAGGCGCAGGAGGCTCCGTACCTGAGCGGAGCCGCCTCTCCATTGACAAATTGATTGACGAGTTGAATGTGTAATGACTACCCGCGTTGTCCCCGGTTATAAATAAGTCATTCTCGTGATCTTCGCCAATAGTGTAAATATCAGTAGTCAAATCACACACTTCTATTTATTTTACTATTGTTGGAATTAACTTTATCACAATAATATAATACAAATATTAATTAAATAAAAATTGATTATTTATTAGAATGAAAAATTGTTTTAAAACTCGACACATTTGAAAAACATTGTAATGGGATTTTTCATCGTCTGACTCGAGTTAGAGCGCCATTGTCATGAAAAAAGGCGCGAGGTTTCGCCATAATAACTGTTACCAACTACTTCCGGGGGACCACCAATACCGTCGCGTCCCGCCTACGGAACTTCCGCTATTAATTATAAATAATTTAAATAATGATGTACAAATTGATTTAGCTTCAAAAACATAATTTAAGAACCTAAATATAATTTACGAATATTTTGATTAGTTCAATGTCATATAATTATAATGTCGTTTAATTATAAATAAATAGTTGCTATTATGATTCCTTCGTCCTGCGTTGTAGCGGGGGTAATTTTTCTTCGATAAAAAGGAGTGTAACAGTGGGGGCGTTTGGCAGAAAAAAGCGCTAGCAAGCGCTAACGATTAAATAAGCAAAATGGCGGATTGTGTCAAACAAACTGTACAGTTTTCGGCCAGGACATGTTTGCTAACTTCAGTCTGTGCTTTAGGTGCACCGACACAATCCGCCATTTTGCTTATTAAATCGTGAGCGTTTGCTAGCGCTTTTTTTATAAGTAAACTCATCGAACATAAAGGCAGGTCACAATTTTTTTTTTAATTTAATGACAGTCATACGTCGTTTTGAATTATTTGATTGACAGTTTAGTTTGATAAATTTTTGATGACAAACACAATATTTTTTCAAAATTTTATAAGTCTGCTAGTTATCAAATATAGCTCATGAAAAAATAACCCAGAAGATAATTATATTTAATATTAGTGAGACAAATCAAAAAACTTCATCATGCATGACACAGTAAGTAAAATTCAGAATGTTGCGAGAAATTGCATCATAAACTGAAAATGGTTCATGGAATATAAAATAATTAATTATAGTACTACTCGACAAAAAGTATTGCTTGTATTACTTGTCCTTTCTGCTTTTTCCTAGCAAATTTAATTTATAAGTGTGTGTAGTCTTCTATCATAACTGTCCCATACAAAATTAAAAGAAAAAATGGCATTTGCTACGACGTAGACGACAGACTACGCCGTAGCAACTACAGAGTTTCATTCGCTTTAGTAGCGCATAGTCTGTTCCCCTCATAAAAATGATACATCATTAAAACTTCATAATAAATGAGTAGACAGATTAATCATAAAACAATTCGAAATTCTGGTTCGATTTTATACAGTGCCCAAGCATGGTATGCCTACTCGTATGTTTATTATAGTATGAGATGATCATGATAATCCGGTTCGTTACCTCTGCTTTAGTGTAGGAACACACTAGGATGAAATTACGCGACCGTCGTTCGACGGCAATGCATTTTCTATACAAAATTACGTGATGCATATTGTCGTACCTATGTCATATCACGAACACGATTTAAATTCAGCCACGTAAATTCCATCGCGTTTTTTCTGCATAGTGTGTCCCTACTTCAGGCTAGCCAAGCAATTAGTATAAGCGACGGTCTATTTGACGTGTGATTTGCGTGTGTGCAGATAGTGCGCCTGGCGGACGTGTGGAAGACGTGCAACAAGATCCGCGCGGCCGCCTTCCGCGTGGGGCTGGACCTGTGGGACTGGTACCGCCCGCTCGACCCCGAGGGCAACTCACTCATCTCCGGTAACTACCAGCTTTCTCTACAGCAGGGTTTTTCAAAGTGGGGTTCGCTTACTCCTAGAGGTACGCCATTCGAGGGCATGGGTTACGCGATAAGATTTAAATAATGGCTTCTCTAGTTTGAGTATCTAGTAACATGAGTCATAATTAGAAATGTTCGCAAATGAAACTCTTCAAGCTGATATTATTTATTTTTGGGGGGGGGGCGTTAAATTAATTAGTTAGGGGAACGCTGTCACCTGGAAATTTTAACAGGGGTTTGTGTTGCAGTTTCAGTAACACTGGACATTTTCTATAACACCATAGTTGGTGACCCAGGTCTCCAACTCATCTTCCAAGCGTGAATATTGGCATGAATAAATGTATATCTAGAGGTGGCCTAAGCCCACAGTGGACTTGAAAAAAGATGATGGCTGTTGTCTTACATACTCGTAAGTAAATTATCAGCCTATGAGTGTCCTACTGCAAGCCAAAGGCCTCCTTCATTCAAAATTATGTTTTTCGTTACAAAGATGGGTTTTGGCTTAATCACCACGCTTGCCCAATGCGGATTGGTGGATACTTGGTTGGACCTCGAGACCTCGGCCCGGTATTTAAACGACTACTAGATCATCTAGGCTTACATACTCATACTTGTGTATTTGCTAGCTGCACACAGATGTGATGAACACAGTGGGGCATTAGTAAACGTCTGTGTGTGTGTGTGTGGGCAGAGTCGAAGTTCGTGTCGGTGCTGGCGGGCCCGCTGCGCGCGGTGGTGGGGCTCTCGGACGCGGAGATCGCGCAGCTAGCCGACTACTTCCGCGCGCAGGACGGCCGCGTGCTCTACCACCAGCTCTGCCAGATCATACACGGGGAAGGTTAGAACACCCTTACTTGTTCAACAATATATCTACACAGCAGATTCTAACTACACGTTCAGTTGAATCCGCTACTTGGCTATACGTAAAAGCTCCGTTTAATCTAGGCGACTGCTATGTGATTTGGGAATTTCAACATAATCAATCAATGTATTCATTGTCAATGATTTGATTGTGAGCGGCTAGTTTTGCCAAATTACATATGTTATATAACCTACTTGTATCTTATACCCTGACTAGCATGCGGGCATTTTAGGATACTGTAAGTACGTATGACAATTTCTTAAAATGAAATAAATATCATGTCAAAATTTATGTATGGTTATCTCCTTATTGTGGAGTCTGAGGAGCTCGATGGCGCAGTGGTTAGCGCACTCGGCCTGCGGTTGCTAAAGTTAAGCAACGTTCGCAGATGCCAGTCATCGGATGGGTGACCGAAAAATTTCATCTCGAGCTCCTCCGTGCTTCGGAAGGCACGTTAAGCCGTTGGTCCTGCGCCTGATCTCTCTACGGTCGTGTCAGATTGCTGTCCCACCGAATTATGAGAGTGAAGAAATAGGGAGTGCACCTGTGCTTGCGCACTCACTTGTGCACTATAATATATCCTGCGTACCTGGCTGATCGTAAGATCGGCCGCCATGGCCGAATACGGCCGGAGGGTATTATTTTATTGTGGAGAATCGTAAAAATGTATACGCAGTACGAGAAAGAGTTGATAAAAGGAGTCTACCTGCCCCAAAAAATTACCGGTATAAGCTACGAGTATCAAAGAACCGTGCATACAGTTTGTGAAATAAAGCATTTTCTCTACTTTCGAGCTGTAAACTATTTCAACGTTATCAAAGGCGCGTCTGAAACTAGTTCGCGAAGCAAAGCCCGAGAGAATATCATCACATACTACTTTACTAGCTGCTCCCACTCGCTATATAACTGGCTGAACAGACCTCGGTTACAGTCTTGGCGTGACTTAATAAACATAACCGAGGTAAATGACCAAAGTAATGTAATATTTTATTAACATTTTTTCAGAAGGTGGTATGTCTTCCACCCGCCTACAACGCGGAACGATTGGAACTTATGATTAGTAGTAATTGTCGTTTGATACTAACAAGAAATATAATTTTCTATAAACGAATGTATTTTCTTGTTCATTTGCATAATTCGCTTTAACGTGATAAAATCTACTTATATGACTTGATGGTAGTTGATTAGATGTGTGGGACGGCATGAATTAAATAATTGCTACACACAACACACACAACACTCCGCTCCCAACACAACACACATTACATTACTCGAACATACTTAATAAATTTAAAATAAATAAATAAATGTTATCTATGTAAATACTATTGGAAGAGCGGTAACCTCCTACTACAGGTACTCCATACTTAAAAGGAAGGTTACCAAAATGTGTTGTAAACGAAGTTTATTTATGTAATAAAACATTTTCATTTTCAATTTTCATAAGCGAAATGTTAATCCTAAAGCACAAGCACAACATTGTTTATATTGGACCCGCTTGGTGTAATGGTCAAGATGTTGCCTATTACGCAAGAGGTCGCGGGTTCGATCCCCGCACAGGACAAACATTTGTGTGCATGAACATGTCTGTTTGTCCTGGTCTGGGTGTTATATGTATCTATTTAAGTATATTTGTAATACCACTGTTGATTCTGATGTCTGTAACACAAGTGCTTAAGCTACTTAACACGGGGTCAGATCAATGTATGTGATGTTGTGAAATATATATTTATTATTTATTTATTTATATTGATGTCCAATACAATTGAATAACACCTCATGAGTATATTGTGTAAAAGGCACGGAGCGGCAATTTCCGAAGACCTACGATCAGTGGAGTGGAGTGTTCTTAGTTCGGTGATGAGGCGGTCACTGGGTCGCGCGGTCGATACGAGGGGTTTCGATAAGCTCCTGAATTAAACACAGCAGTTTCAAATAACGTTGCGATGAGTAACAAACTACAGTAACGAAATGAATTTATTACAATAAACTAGCCCTCCGGTACGTGTTTCGCTACGTGTTGTAAATGAAGAACCACACGACCGATTTTGTGCAAACTTCATATAAATCGTCTTCTACATAGTCCGAACAAACTCCAAAATTTGGTTTGGATAGGTCAGCCTGTTCTTGATTAATTAAGTGACAACAAAAAATTACACTTATTTTTATACATAAGGAAAGGAAGATTAAGATTGGATAATGTGATTTAAACTGTAAAATTATCAACATAATGTACAATAAAGTAAAGTACCACCAAGCTGTGAGCAAAGTACTATTGTGATTTAAAATAAGCATCCACATATTATTAACGTCGGCTCACTGCAGATATTGACTGACCAAACTGAAATCACCTGCTTATTATTTATTTACACCAACACGATGGCCTAACCTGGATTTCCAATAAAACAATAAGTATTTCGACATTGCTCAAACAGCTGTAACAAAAGTTATACAATAGGAACAAAACAATGTTTAAATAACTATTCTACAACAACGAAACATGGTAGAAACTGACATGAACACCAATATTACATACTATACAACAAACAGATATTCGTGTGCCAAAATGTGTATATGACATTACCACATTTTCTTTAACTCAATTTATGTTTTTTTTTTCGGATGCACACAAGACGCTAAAGCCTTTCTCGTTATCTATGTGATTTCACTTGTAATGTAGCAGGTCGGCTGGCCTAAAGTAGTTTTATCGTCATTTTTCGCATTTTCCCGCGTAGCATCAGGTGATTATCGTTAATCATAATGGGGTCACTAACTCGGAAAAAATTTAGGAACTAACGTCGTACAGTGGATTGCAATAATAACAGTGTCATTCATTTGTAAGTTTATTGTCTGTAACTGAGAAGATACAATGGGGCTGACATATCCATATGGACAAAATCCCCAAACCAAATAAAGAGAAAAAAAAACAATAACAGTAATTTAATAAGTTTTTGTCCCCAAGTTCAAATTCTCCAATAGTAGACTGCAAAAGGCTGATGATCAGTTGATGTCCATAGATGCGGGCGGGCGGGACAAGACGTCGGCGGACTGCCTGCTGGAGGCGTGCCCGCCGCCGCCGGAGCCCGCGTGCCACGCGCTGGACCAGTGGCAGCTGCGGCGCCTCTGCTGCCTGCTCGCCACCATCGCCGCGCGCGAGATCCCGCTCAAGCCCTACTTCCAGGACTACGAGCTGGTACCCCTGACATACATATGTGCATACATTGACAACGAATCTGTAAAATGCGCCCTGGAATGCAGAGGTGTTATCCGACAACACGTAAAAATAAATAAATATTCTTCAGTAATATAATAAAGCTGAAGAGTTTGTTTGTTTAAACGCGCTTATCTCGGGAACTACTAGTCTACAATAAAGTAAGTGCTCCTTTATTGTAACCGTTGCATATACATAATCATTGGCGTATTTAAACTAACACATCAGCAAAACATGTGGGAATGATTTTTTCATTTGACTTAGCTGGCTTGGACCGAAGGCGGTGTACTTTTTTTAACAGCTACCAATTTAAATATTATGTAGTGAGTTATGTTAACTAATTTATTCAAGACCCATAGTAGTGTACGGTACGAATACTTTATACCCAATGTAGCAAGCAATTAATTTAATAATTCCCTCGCGTTCCCCAGGTGGCGAAGAACGACGGGCGCATCACGTTCGCGCACTTCCACCGCATCCTGGACTACATCGGCGTGCTGGTGTCGGCCGAGGACTTCAACCTGCTCGTGCGCCGGTTCATCAAGGACTCCTACACGCTGGACTACGTCGACTTCCTCAAGGCCGTCGAGGCCGTCAAGAAGGAGGGCATCCGGGGCCTTGGCGCGGTCGGTCTCGTTGTCTAATGTGTCAAGTTCTTTAACTGAATCGAAGTCATGAATGCGTTAATGTCTTTTATTCTTGAATGCAGTTGTCTGTCGATCAGTTTGTTTTCATATTATGTACCTACTATTTAATCGCAGTCCGCTAATCTAATCGTTGCGGGAATCGTTTTTAAAAAATAGGTCTTGCGAGCATGATGTTGAAAGACTATTCTAATAATCATTAATCTGTCTTAATTTAAATCATCCGGTGTTGTTTTTTCCATTCTCAGAAGCTTACTGACAGATAATAATCCATAGGTATTACTTATTTATGCTTTCGGTCAAAAAACCTATCATGAAATCGTATGATGATCGTATGACTGGCCGCCGTAACCAAAAACGGCTAGGAGGCCATTCTTATTGAGTATCAATATTGCAGGAGTACTTGAACCCGAAGGCGGTGCTCGACACGACGCTGCCGAAGCTGACGCGGCCGGAGCTGGAGGGGGGCGCGGCGGTCGCGGGGGGCGCGGCGCAGGAGGTGTTCCACCCCGCGCTGGCGCCGCCGCCGCCCTCGCGACACCTCATCGAGATCATGCTGCGCGTGCAGGAGTTCGTCATGCAGCGCCGGATCAGGGTCTCCGAGTTTCTCAGGGTGAGGCTTGTAAACACCTTCCCACTCTCGAATAAGCAAAATTGACCCGCCTGATGCGCGCAAGCTCGTATCTCTAACACCATGCCATGCGTAATAAATACATCATATCACAGAAAAATACACAAAAATAAATTAAGTTGCACAGCAGTACGATGGGTGACTTCACTGGTGGATTCTGTAGGGCTGTCTTCTCCTTTTTTTATACTATCGGGCAGCAAACGAGCACACGGATTGCCTGATGGTAAACAATCAGCGTCACCCATGGACACTCGCAACACCAGAGGAGTCACAAGTGCGTTGCCGGCCTTTTAGAAGGGAGTACCTCATATCGGTCCGGAAATACCTCAGGCGATAATTCATTCCGCAGTTTGGTTGTGCGTGGCAGAAATTTTCTAGATGTTGTTCTTTTCTTAATAAATATCTCACTCGAGTTCTACTATGCTCATCCTCGTACCTATCGTTTAACCAACTGGCAATGAATACGCGTTGCGCGGCAGGACTACGACCCGCTGAACTGCGGACGCATCGCGCCGCAGCAGTTCCGGCGCGCGCTGGACGCCATGGGGCTGGGCGCGGTGCTGGCGCCGGACGAGGCGCTGTGCGTCATCCGCCACTACCTCGACCCCAACGACGCCGAGCGCGTCTGCTGGCGCACCTTCGAGGACGACTGCGACCAGGGTGAGTCAGCCCTGCACTTCACAAGTGTAAATAAATATATTCTTCTATCTATTGGTACATACATATTATAAAGAGGAAATATTTGTATTTTTGTAGGTATGTAACGAATAACGAACACCTGGACCGATTTCAAATATTCTTTCCCTATTGGATAGCTACATTCACTTTGAGTAACATGGGCTATATTTTATCCCGGTACGGGAAGTAGTTCCTTTGGGACGCGGGTGAAACCGCGTGAAGAGTCGCTAAATAGTTATACATATATGGTCTTCGGGAAATATACCTGGTACTGGGGTAAGGGTCATACTCATAGCGTTGAATGAATCGTTTTAGCAGCTACAGTACGCAGATATAGCACGAGACTGCCATTAAGTCGGTCGCTCGTATCGTGTGCGCAGTGTTCACGACGAAGGAGCTGGAGAAGCACCCGACGGCTGGTGCGGGCGCGGCGGCGGCGGCGCTGGCGCAGCTGGCCCCGCGCGGCGCGGCGGAGGCGGGCGGCGCGGCGGCGGACCTGGCGCAGGCCGCGCTGCTGCGCGTGCGCGCCGCCTGCGCCGAGCGCGCCATCGACCTGCGCCCCGCCTTCGGAGACCACGATGAGTAAATCGCTTTATTACTTCTGTGCGACGTCGACTATTTCTCCTCCCTTAGTAACTAATATTGTTTTACTACCACACAATATTAAAAACTACGCAAATGTGACAGCACCAGTTTAAGGGTGCGAAGGAAACCGCAGGGGTTTAGTGGGTAGTGAAACTATGTCGCGAGCCCGACTCACGGCTGCAGGTCTAGCTTATCTGTCTCCTGTAAACTGATGCCTCTAACAATCAAAATTAAAATAATTCCATCCAGAGGTACACCGTAGAGTCATAATTTGTAGTTTTTCTGACGATTAACAAGTGCTTCTATGAAGCCTATTTTAATAAAGAAAATTTTGAGTTTGATTTCGAATATAATACTACTTTCTTAATATAGGCATCATGTGTCCCATAGTCAGTTGATAAGTAAGTAGGTACATGTTGCTTGCGCACTGGCAGACACAACAACGGGCACGTGTCGCGGTCGGCGGTGCGGCGCGTGCTGGCGCGGCTGGGCGTGCTGCCGCCGCCAGCGCACGTGCGCGCGCTCGAGGACCGCTACCTCGACGACTGCGGCTTCTCCTACGTCCGCATGCTCGAGGAGGTGAGCGTCGTCTACAGATGCACTGTGATGTCCAATTCATTCCCATTTGTCGGGTGTTGGATGAAGACTTACAGTAAGGATTCCAATTAAAATTTCAACCCGAAATAATGAATACAATATACTTAGTGGGAATGAATTCACAAGTAGACTTGTTTTCCCAACAATTAGTCCGGACTTAGAAAGAATACCTAATATAGAATCAGAATCTTTATTGCTTGTTACTGTAAGTATTAGGTATATATTTTTAAGGTAGGTACATCTCTTTGTCGTACAATGAGGGTTTTCCCAAATGAAAAATCCGCTAGAAGGCAGTAGGTAGGCGTAGGGTCTGACTGGTACCTATGTGATTGGTGAATGTTGATATTACATTGACAGATTTGTTAAAATTCACCAATGACAAAGCAAAAAGACCTCACGCCTAAGTATTGCCATCTAGTGGATTATTCAATCGCTATTATCCTCATTCCATTACAAAACTTGTTTGCGTTCGCGTGTTCCGTCAGCTGGAGGAGCGCGAGCCGGAGAGCGCGACGATCGCGGGGCCGGCGGGGCCCGCGCCGCGACCGCGCGCGCTGGCGGCCGACCCGCTTCAGACCGACATCGTGCAGATACTTGCCAAGATCAAGGGCAAGGTATGCGCCCTCGCCATGCTCCTTAGTACTAGCTGCATGCCTATTGCCTATGCCTACTAAAGTTTCTAGACAAACACGGACGACCGTTGTGTTGTCAGATTATTATGTACGAGAGCTATCAGGATAGGGATATACATTAAATATGTAATCTGTTAAGCTCCCCGGCTCCACGTCGGCGAAATTGACGGTTGAGAGCTGGAATTCTTCGGGCCCCACGTTGGGCGCCATTACAACGGAGTACGGTTTTAAGGGGATCTCGTAGCTTTATTCCTTGCACTCACTCGAGTTAAGTGAACGAGTCTGCAAGACGACAGTTCCAATATCATAGCAAAACGTAGCTCCTGAGGGTGTGACGTGTCTCAGATCGTACGCGAGGGCGTGCGGCCGCGCGACTTCCTGCGGCAGTTCGACGCGCGCAACGAGCTGGTCATCCCGCGCGCGGACTTCTACCGCGGCCTCGCCTCCTCCGGCCTGGCGCTCACGCCCGTCGAGATGGACACGCTCATGGAAGTGTACGCGCCACACACTATTTACTTTACTTACCGCTTTTTTCAAGCCCATGCTTTAATTACCCTTTAGAAAGGAATTAAGCAAAGTTTATAATTCTAGTACCTACCTTTCAAGACTTCGTTCGGTAATGCTTAATTGCGACTGAAATGACGTTGTAAACATCACAGCATTGACAGCGCTGGTCTCCTGAGATATTTTTATGGCTATTAGAATCATTTAAAGGAAAGCAGATTCCTAGATGATGACGTGTGCGTTGCGGTGACTGGTGTGGGTGCAGGTTCTGCGCGCCGGGGCGGCGGCGCTACGTGGAGTACGAGCGCTTCTGCGAGACCGTGGGCGCGGCGCTGACGCAGGGCGGGCTGGAGCGCGCGCCGCTGCTGCAGCCCGTGCCGCACGTGCCCACCGTCGACTCGCCGCTCAACTTCCTCTCCTTCGAGGAGCGCAACATCGTCTCGCAGGCGCTCACCAAGCTCGCCAAGTTCCCCGACCAGCTGTCCAACATACTCGAAGTTTTCAAGGTACTTAATGTTTTACACGCGCAGGTGCGACACGACCTACAGTTTTATTTCAGAAACTAGCGGCCGGCCGCGACTCTGTCCGCGTGGATTTCGATTTCCAATAGCCTAAAGCAGTGGTTCTCAAACTTTTTTTTCTCGTGGACCACTTTCAAAATTCACCCCCCCCCCCACCCCCGGCTGCTACATTTCTACCACAGTCATAATATAATGTAATGTAGCAGCGGGGGGGGGGGTGAAGGTCAAATAAAATGAAAAATGGTAGTACATTTTAAACAATGTAGGTAGGCCCTTATAAAAACATTGCTTACATTTTTGCTCTTTACTACCAAAAGCAGATAAATTTCCGTGGACCCCATTAACATCTTATGGACCCCCATTTTTCATTCACGCCTACGTGGACCCCCAGCAAGTCTCCCGTGGACCCCTGGGGGTCCACCTGGACCACTTTGGGAATCACTGGCCTAAAGCCTTCCTCGTCAGATGGACTATCGAACACAAAAAGATTTTTCAAGACGGTCCAGTAGTTCTTTAGATTAGCGCGTTCAAACAAACAAACAAACAAACATACATACATACAAACAAACTCTTCAGCTTTATGTATTAGTATTGATAGATGAGCGGTACCTTCCTTCTCCTAAATATACTAGTGTTCATATTGAGGACACCACTACTAGTCATAATCGTAAATTATAAAAATCTTTAGATCCTAGGTCCCAAATTCCTGAGTCTTGGTCGTGTCTGATCTTGACCCACCAGTATACCTCTTTGCGCAGTATTATTTCAGTACACGCAGGTGGTAGGTGCATAGGTGATGATGATATTATGTGTCTCGTGCTGCGGCTGCGCAGGACATGGACAAGGAGCGCTGCGGCACGATCCCGCGCGTGTCGGTGGAGCGCGCGCTGTGCCAGCGCAACCTGCTGCAGCTGGTGTCGGCGCGCGAGCGCGACCTCGTCTACAAGTGCTTCGGCTACCGGCGCGGCTGCGGCGACGAGGTACTCACACGCACCAAACTTACCTAACTTGTACATACTCTGGTATTACTAAGTACGGATCTAACCTAGTGTTAAAATTAGTTATGTACCTACCTCAGAATACAGAATAAAGTATTCTCAGGTACCTACCTACTCAAAAGTACGTATCCAATTGTAAATTGTATATAAGCTGAGGAACAAGAGTATGAATGCGTATTTACCAATTTTTTTCAACGGGGTGAATGTTGCATGTTTAATAATAAAATACAAGTTAATTTGCAACTAAGTAGGCAAGTAATTGAACAAATCATGTTGCTATATAAAAAAAATTGGCCAAGTGCGAGTCGGACTCCCGCACTGAGGGTTCCGTACAAATTCTTTTTTTGACGTATTAAAAAAACTACTGAATAGATTTCGTTCGAACCAATTTTCGTTGGTAGTTTTTATGGTAATGTACATTATATAATTATTTCAGTTCTATCATCCTCTTATTTCAGAAGTTAGAGGGGGGGGACACACTTTTTTCCACTTTGGAAGGGTCTGTCACGCAGAAAATTGACTTTAGAAAAAAGTGATATTAGAAACCTTAATATAATTTTTAAAGACCTATTTATAGATACCCCACACGTATATGTTCAATGAAAAAAAATATTTCGAGTTTCAGTTCCGACTATGGGGACCCCCCACTTCTTTTATTTTTTTTCTATTTTCGTATGAAAACCTTGTTGCGGTTCACAGAATACATCCACTCACTAAGTTTCAACAGTATAGTACTTATAGTTTCGGAAAAAAGTGGCTGTGACAGACTGGCGGACAGACAGACAGACAGACAGACAGACAGACATGACGAATCTATAAGGGTTCCGTTTTTTTGCCATTTTGGCTACGGAACCCTAAAAATACAAATCCCAACTATCCCAACTAATCCCAACTTCCCAACAATCTATATCTATAAAACTCAAAGGTGACTGACTGACTGACATAGTGATCTATCAACGCACAGCCCAAACCACTGGACGGATCGGGCTGAAATTTGGTACGCAGGTAGATGTTATGACGTAGGCATCCGCTAAGAAAGGATTTTGAATAATTCACGACCCAAGGGGGTAAAATAGGGGATGAACGGTAGTATGAAACTTGGTCAACTTTAAACCTATCGGGCTGATATTTGGCATACATAAAGCTACTATGACGCAGACATCGTTTAAGCAATCATATTGATATATTCCAACCCCCAAGGGGGTAAAATAGGGGATGAACGTTAGTATGAAACTTTGTCATTTTTTAACCGATCGGCTTGAAACTTTGCATTCATAAAGCTACTATGACGTAGGCATCGCCTAATTAATGAGATTGATAAATTCCAACCCCCAAGGGGGTAAAATAGGGGATGAACGTTAGTATGAAACTTTGTCAATTTTGAACCGATCAGCTTGAGACTTTGCATTCATAAAGCTACTATGACGTAGGCATCGCCTAATTAATGAGATTGATAAATTCCAACCCCCGAGGGGGCAAAATAGGGGATTAACGGTAGTATGAAACTTTGTCAATTTCAAACCTAACGGGCTGATATTTTGAATACATAAAGCTACTATGATGATGAAAGCTACTATGACGTAGGCATTGCCTAAGCAATGATAATGACAAATTTTAACCCCGAAGGGGTAAAATAGGTAATAAACTTTAATAAATAAATAAATAAATAAATTCTTTTAATAAATATTTCACAACATCACATACATTGATCTGACCCCGAGTTAAGTAGCTTAAGCACTTGTGTTACAGACATCAGAATCAACAGTGGTATTACAAATATACTTAAATAGATACATATAACACCCAGACCAGGACAAACAGACATGTTCATGCACACAAATGTTTGTCCTGTGCGGGGATCGAACCCGCGACCTCTTGCGTAATAGGCAACATCTTGACCATTACACCAAGCGGTTCGTCAACTTTAAACTTTAGTATGAAACTTTGTCATCGGGCTGAGACTTTGCATTCATAAAGATAGTATGACATAGGCATCCTCTTTTAAAGATTATTTGAAAACTCCACCCCTAACGGGAAAAATAGGTGATAAAGAAACCAAAATCCACGCGGACGAAGTCGCGGGCGCCCGCTAGTAATATTATAAATGCGAAAGTAACTCTGTCTGTCTGTCTGTCTGTTACGCTTTCCCGCTTAAACCTCGCAACCGATTTTGATGAAATTTGGTACAATCTTTAGACCCTGAGACAGAACATAGGCTACTTTTAATTTCGAAAAAAAGAAATCCACGCGGAGTCGCGGGCGGCCGCTATAAACAATAAGCAATTGAATGTTATGTGAATAAATAAAATCGGATGCGTTTTCTTGCAGACCATTCAAGTGCCTGTAGATAAAAAAGGCATAATTTCTATGTAAATAAAATTGCAATTGCAAATGACTCGACTTTGTATGAAATCTCTCTGTTTACTTGTTGCATATTACTAAGTGGAGAATGTGTTGCAGGTGAACTACCGGGCTCTGTGCAGCGCGCTGGACGTGCTGTACGCCACCTCCAGCGGCTCGCCCTGCTGACCGCCGCCGCCGGCTCTGCCCTAGTCTCTTGTAAATATTGTACTATACACTCGTAATGTCAAAATAAACTGCACCGTTCTATAAAAATGATACATGTTCTTCCCTTTTTTGCTCCCTACTTCAAAAAGTTATACATTCATGAATCTCTCTCGCACGCCTATCGCGATACACTAAATAGTCGTCAAGCAGCAATATCTGCTTGGTGTGAGATGATTGTGTGTATATTTCCTACATTAGGTGCATAGTGTTTTGGGTTGAGTTCATAGTGACTAAACACAGACAAAAAGTCAATATTTTATTTACACATTTGTTTTATTGCGACATACACATTTGTATATCTTCAGTAGTTTGTTCATGTCCAAATGGTACTTAATCTATAATTCAAATTTCATCCCTATTCATGGAAGAAATTAGTTTGTATAAAATACATGATTCTGATTCTTGCTCATTAACCAAATTTAAATACAAAACTACAACATTTCTGCTATGAGATCCAGAACATTTTATAGTGTAGTGGAGGGCGGCTCTCCGAATCGCAGGTCGCGACCCGCGGACGCGGCTAAGTAGGGGGAGGACACTAAACTTTATAAGCTCTGTATAATAATAATAACATTAACTATTTTTCAGTTCAAAGGTCAAATTGAATCTAATCAATCAGCAATAATACTCAGAGAATCTATAATCCATACTATATTAATAATTAAATTATGCAGCACGGTCTTCCGAATGAATCCGCGACACATAAGACAGTATTTTTATCCTTAAAAAATTTCTTAAACAGATTAGTTCCTTAAATTAATTATGTGGAATGAAATGACACGCCCCCAGCGCGGCGAGGCGAGAGGCGCGGGGGACGCTCATGACCGATGACTTAATCTGTAACAAACAAAGTCATGATGTAAATGACAATAATACTCAGAAAATCTTCCGAGAAATTGTCCGAGCTGATACCGGTAAATTTACAAGTAACGAGGATCGACACTATCACACATACCTTACTATTGGACTGAGATGACTATCGGCAGGTACGTGGATCGTTTAGTAGGGCTGGTGCCTCTGGTTGGCTCGGCCTCCGCCGCCGCCGCCGCGCTGCTTGCCGCCCTGGTAGCCAGCTGTAACAGCGCCGCTCATGAACCTCTGCACTGCGCCCGACTAGCGGGCTACATACACGCTAGCACTGTTAGTGAGTACGTGCTACATGCAGGTGAGTGATTACCAAAGGTCGGGAGCAGTTCAGATACACAGACAAGTCTATCCAAATATAATTGCCTTTTTTCTATAAGTTGTAGACCGCAGACGCTATGACAATGCGGTCTATTTCGCTTCCTTTCCACAAACCACTCAAACTATATTTTACGTTTAACTAACTATAATAGAGCAAAACATTGGTAAAAATAAAACGAAGCTAATCTAATCTGACAATTTGACACTAAATAGAGGTGTGGGGGTGTCATGAGTGCTTTTCAGACCTACATAGAAGTATGTACTTCTGCCAAATACAGATATAATTTAACAATAGTAGTGCACTTATTACATGCATCCATTTGTAAAATGTAATCACAACTGAACAAATCCTAAAAACGGTTAATTGTTAGTAGCGTATGGATCTGTACATATACAATCAACTAAACTATCAGTTATGATTACACAAAACAGTATGTCTGGCTTGCCGTGCCAGTTTTTTATTTTATTTATGAAGTAACTAATAATAATAATGACCGTATTAATTTTAATAGTGGCAAATGTGTTGAAACTACAAGCGGGGCAAACATGACTTCTACGTTACTACACAAATATCACACTAAACAAGACAACTTCAAACGATTCGCGCTTAGTGGTCGATCTTTGATATGGAGTGGAGCGTGTCAAGGTCCAGCATTCCATCTCAAAGGCGCGAGTGCGTTTGCTAGTCTCGTGCACTAGTAAACAATGTATGGGGTGAGGGCAGTACCTTTGCCGCGAGGAGCCGCGCGCGCGCCGTAACCGCCCTCGTACCCTCCGTACCCGCCGTAGTCTGCCCGCACAACAACAACATTAGTGCCTCTGGCCGACTCACCGCGGCGGCACCCGACCCTAGCCGACCGCGACCTACTCTCTGACACACCACGGTCAGACCGAACTACCAGACCTACACTCCCGATTCATTGCTAATATTACAAATCTACACCCCTAATTGAATTTTTACTCATCTATTCCAATATATGCCAACAGATGAATTATTCCACTTGAAAGATGTAGGTAGGTTATAATACTTAATTCTTATGTAATCATTATTCCCTCGTGAAATGTGGGCATATTATATTCATGCACAAGTGTTAGTAAAACTGTACGCTGTCCCAGAGGTGTCGTCGCGAAGCGAGGTGGTGGCTTCTAAGGTAGGAAAGAGGACTGGGGTGATATATGGAAACACATTGAGAATTTTTGTAACAGTGCTTTATTCAAAAGCTTTTATCTTAAATTTTTCTTAATCACTTTCACAATGTCTCTCCATATTTACCCCATTTCCCAAATGTAGCATGTGGCGGAGTGTCAAAAGGTAAAACAAAAAATACCAAAAAAAAACTCAGGCAACATTGCTACATATGTCAAAAGTGGTATTACAAATAAAACATACTTAAAACATAAGGCAGGTAACATATGTACAGAATAGTACCCAGTGAAATAATGATAAAGAGAAATAGCCCAACAGTCAAGTCGGCAGAGGGCCACGACTCGTTTCACAACGTGCGACAGTGACGATAGCAATATCGAGCAATCTATTAGTATGAGACTAAACAGAGAATATGCAACTAAATGATATTTAAATCAATTTAAATGAAGTATAATACTATTTAATGAAAAGTTACGGACTGATCACGGTTATATTCAAATATACATTGTCGCCTCCACAACATTCACTACACATTATCTCGATAGAATATTAAATATTTAGAAAAATAAATATTTTCTACACACTAAAGTTAAATATCTAAGCTTCGCGTGATGTCGATCTCTTTGAATTAAATGTAAGATAATATACGTTATACACATAATGTAAATAGGCATCATCGAGGACGGAGGGTGCCCCGCTCGCAACCATTATAATATAACCTAGCGCGAGGGCGAGCGGCGGCGAGCGCCGTCCCACCCCCCAACTTAATCTACATTTACATCCTAGGGATCAGGTAACATCAGTCGAGGTAATGTGTCGGTGAGCGGGCCGGCGCGGGCTCGCCGATATACTAGTACTGCTTGCCGCGTTTACCGTAATTGGGGTAGCCGGAGTAATCGTAACCGCCGTAGCCCCCGTAGCCGTCGTAGCCATAGCCCCCGTATCCGTAGCCGTCGTAGCCGCCACCGTAGCCACCCTGACCGTAGCCGTAGCCGCCGTATCCCTGGCCGCCCCAGGCGCCCTGGCCGCCGTAGCCCCCGCGCCCGCCGCGGCCGCCGCGTCCACCGCGTCCCCCGCGCCCGCCGCGCCCGCCCATGCCTCCGGGGCCGTCGGGCTTCGGCGTCGCACGCTTCACGTCCACCTGAAAGTCGGTTTCGAATTAGGAAGGCGTATTTAAGCAAAGTTAATTTCGAAACATTTATATAACTCAATTCGATTACGGACCTCTTTTCCACCAATAGTCTGCTTAGGAGTCTTGAGCAGTTCGTTGACGACCTGTTCAGACTCAAATGTGATGAAACAGAATCCTTTTCTTTGGTTCTTTGTCTTGTCGAAGGGCATTTCGACTTCGACGATCTGAAACATAGAAAGTAATGATTAAATAATGTTCGAGATCATTATAAAACAAAACTAATAAAATGTAACATACACATGCAATTTATAAGTATGTTAAAATTCAGTGGCCCGGAGTTATCTTCACAAAAACTCTAGATATAAATTATCTCACCAAAACCGGATTTTTCATCATTTAATTATTCTTAATATCATTTAAGTTCATAGCAGTAAGATAAAGTAGACTTACTGTTCCAAAATTGCTGAAGAAATTCTTAATTTCATCATCTGAAATCTCACTGCTGAGACCACCAACAAATATCTTCCCATGTCTTGCTTTTGCTTTTTTTGGGTCTACTTTTTTGTTGTTAATAGTGTGTTCCCCAGCAGCCATTACTTTATCAATTGAATCAGGGGCCTTAAAGACAATGAATGCAAATCCCCTGGATCTGCCTGTGTTAGGGTCAGTCTTCACATTGATGCTCTCGATCTCTCCATATGTGCTGAAGTGTTCGCGCAATTCCTCTGGACAAATAAAAATATATTTTAAGACATATTCTTCCCATTAAAACTAAATAACTTGCGAAAAGAACATCAGAAATGTGGGTAAAGTTGTCTTCAATCAACATTCAGAAGCAGAACTGAATAAAGTCATCATAAAATACTTCACTGAACTGCAAGTCCATATTAACATGAAATGTAAATCATAAGATAAATGGTGCTTGGGTCTAAAATAGTCTGTATTTAAAGTCAAATTTAATTTATTGTTTTTTTTTTCTATTTATGTACTTCTTCCAAAGCAATGTACAAAACACGTTTAAGGAAGGAGAGCTACGTTATTAATCAACTTGTCGAAAAATTTATAATGAAAGACACTTACTGTCTGTAGTTTCCCAGCTCAAGCCTCCGACAAAAAGTTTTCTGCAAAATAATATTTAAATTTATTACAAAATTTTATAAATTACCAACAGACTTGTGTCTTGATTTAAAAACTGACTTAAAAATTACACTTTAACATTAAAACTATGCAGTACTTGTTTACAGTACTTTACAGCTACTTTTTTGTTTAAAACAAACTCCAAGCACTGCAGCAAAACAAATTGTCAACCTGTAAGTTACAAAGGTAAACTGGAAATTTACATTATCGAAAGGACAACCAAAAAATGAAACAATATTACAATGAAATCGCAAGATTTGAAATTGGCAAGTGAACGAGGCCCAAAATTAAGTGGCCTAGGCAAACTAGTCAGTTTGGTCGTTGTTTACTTTAGTGTGAGCCCAGCGGATATATACCATGACGTCCTCCGGCGGCGGGTGCGGCGGCGCAGCAGGCTCACACCTGCAGAGAGACACAGCGTTAGTAGCGCCCCAAACTGACCCGCGCCGAGCGCAAGGGCCGCCGCCCTGCGACGCACATTGCGATACCACCGATTTAAAATCTTGCAAAGCCTAACTATACCTACACAATAGTACCGCTAGAGAGTACATCTCCTAGTTGACTTCATACGAGACCGCAACAATACACGACAAAAAATCGATAACGGGACTGAACCGGTGCCGGGTGCAAGAGACGCGCGAATATGACGCCATTTTACTTCATGCGCCTCCATGATAAAGATTTTTGCAAAAAATAACCTGAAAGTATTCTGAAACTAAAACTATGACACCTAGGACTATATTGAGACCGCGAGAAACACACTGTAAAGGTGTAAAAGTACAATTTTGAATAGATCTCCATGATTACAATAGATTTACATGCCGATAATGGTTATGCCGGACAGCCGCCATTGTGGCGGGCAAAGATTAAAACTGTGAACTGTAAAGAATTATTGCAAACTAATGATACTGGATATTAAAAACTGACGTAATACAAAATAAAAATTGCTTACAAGTAAACAATCGTATGGAATCTAAAAATTGTACCTGTCGTCATCGCGTCCCGGAGCATCGGCACCGTTACTGTCCTGTTGTCCGTCTCCACCTCCGTTCTCCATATTTCCGTTCAGCTGGTTATCCGTAACGTCTTGCGCAAAATTATCGTTGGACATGGCTTAGAGAAATATGAATACTAAATAACTATAATATAATATCAATTATAAACTAAAAGTAAGGTCTACGCACGACCTTCAACACCGAATGCCAAATGAAGAAGAATGAAGGGAAATGCGTGATGAGTCGGCGCGAAATATTTCGTTAAGTTGGCTACTCTGCTAGGGACGCTTGTTTTTTTTCTTGCCGCTTTCTCCCCACTACTACATCGACCAATCAGATTGTACTTAGTTAAAAGAGGTCAATGGCATCTATGCTATAGACAAAGATCGATATACATCTTTTTGTATTGTGAGAGTGGGATGGTAAATACTACAAATAGAGGCAAAAATCAATACTACTACCAACGTGATGATAATTTTACCGCGTCTTTCGGAATAGTCGTTCAGAAATAACGTAACGTAATATTAAAAACTTTAGTTATCAAAAAATTAACAATAAGTATTTCTCACAAGTTCATTTGCTTAACGGTAGCATCAAGTTGACAAAACCTATAAGTTGTAAATTTTAAATATATTATGATATTGATTTAAAATGTTATAATTTATCCACAATAAGAACATTGGTTCCTATAAATTACTTAAACTTGCACTCCTCTCCTTCTTCTTATAAATGTGTTTTAAAATGGTCTTTCAACTTTGAAAATAAATGCAAATAATCAGCTTATACCTATGTAGTTCACAGTATGTCGAAACATGAACGAACACTTACAATAAAATGTTTAATTAGTTACGAATTTTTGTATGTAGGTATCTAAATGGTTAAAACGGGATATTTATTCCTTATTTAAGAATTAAGTACAGTAAAGTATCCAGCTATACTGCCTATTGTCCCACTGCAGGGCAAAGGCCTCCATCATTTGGAATCATGTTTTCTTAAAAAAGATGGGTTATTGTTTAATCACCACGCTTGCCAAATGTGGGTTGGTGATTGAGTAATGTATATTATTATTTATACGTTGGTTAGCTGGCTATTTCGTGAAGACATGTTAAGTATTCTTATAGATACCCAGTGTGCAAAAGACATTTGTGACGCTGGTATTACTATTAGGCGCTACATCTCAGAATAATGCTACCTGCATAAATTGGCAACACTAAAGAAAAAAAAATTTGACATCCGAACGGTGAGGTAGGCTCTTTTTCTGTTTTCAGTCCTTATTTATCGTGAAAATTACGCGAATTTCGTGATAGTTTGCAGCAGATTACACCACTTTGATGCCTAGAATTTACTGAGGTTAGTATTTTTTTGAGAATATTCTTAAATAACCACTATCTCCAACTAGTATTTTGGTTGTCGGCAGACGTATTTCTTTAAAGGTTAAAACATTTATTACCGTATAATCACTTAATTTTATCCTGCACCAAACCTCTTAATGTTATTTTATGTAGTTTTTTTCTTCGCCATTTAGTCTCCATGATCGAGAATACTTTATTGGGGTGGATATTCCAAAAAATCTAGTCGATGTCGCCATGCGTGCTTTGACAATACGAACCCGCTATGTAGTGCATTGTAACTCTGAGCAACTACCATTTCTGCATACCATCTTATTCCCAGCTTCAGCTGTTCAAACGAATCAGAGACCATGGTTTCTTAACTTTTATTATGTCCACGGTATATCTATGAATGAGTCAATGTTAACAAAATGTATAGCATTGTATTTAATTGAAAGCAACAATTGTAATTATTCTTTGTTTTCAATTATTTTAGTAAATTTGGTAGTATTAATTTATGTATTAAGTAGGCATAGTACTTGCTTTAGAACATGAATCTTAAATTGAAATACACCATAAAAATCATATTTTCTTTTTGTATTTAAGCCCTTATTCTATATTTTAAGTTAGTTTTCTGGTCATAATTAATTTAGCTATTGTGTAAAAATTGATGATGAAATCTTTAGATTTGATTTAGATATTATCATCATTATGATTTTTCAAATGTGTAAGATATTCAAAATGTTAAAGTTTTATGAAGGCAGGAGTAGTTAACTAGACACTATTTTTTTTTAAATATTTGTTGACTACTTCACCTTCAAAAATAAAAGCTAAAAATGTTTTGTAGCAATCTTCATTCTAATCATATAGTATACTAGCGGCCGCCCGCGACTCCGTCCGCGTGGTTTCCGGTTTCCGCAAACGTAGGTATAAACTATACCTATAAAGTTCCATACAAACATTAATCCCCTTTTTCATCCCCTTGGGGTGGAACATATAAAATCCTTTCTAAGGGGATATTTATGTCATAGTAGCTTCATGCATGCCAAGTCCCAGCCCTATCGGTTTAAAATTGACAAAGTTTCATACAAACATTAATCCCCTTTTTCATCCCCTTGGGGTGGAACACATAAAAATCCTTTCTAAGGGTATCTTTATGTAAGTAGCTTCATACATGCCAAGTCCCAGCCCGATCGGTTTAAAATTGACAAAGTTTCATACAAACATTAATCCCCTTTTTCATCCCCTTAGGGTGGAACACATAAAAATCCTTTCTAAGGGGATCTTTATGTCATAGTAGCTTCATGCATGCCAAGTCCCAGCCCGATCGGTTTAAAATTGACAAAGTTTCATACAAACATTAATCCCCTTTTTCATCCCCTTGGGGTGGAATATATAAAAATCCTTTCTAAGGGTATCTTTATGTTAGTAGCTTCATACATGCCAAGTCCCAGCCCGATCGGTTTAAAATTGACAAAGTTTCATACAAACATTAATCCCCTTTTTCATCCCCTTGGGGTGGAACATATAAAAATCCTTTCTAAGGGGATCTTTATGTCATAGTAGCTTAATGCTTGCAAAGTCCCAGCCCGATCGGTTTAAAATTGACAAAGTTTCATACAAACATTAATCCCCTCTTTCATCCCCTTGGGGTGGAATATATAAAAATCCTTTCTAAGGGTATCTTTATGTTAGTAGCTTCATACATGCCAAGTCCCAGCCCGATCGGTTTAAAATTGACAAAGTTTCATTCAAACATTAATCCCCTTTTTCATCCCCTTGGGGTGGAACACATAAAAATCCTTTCTAAGGGGATCTTTATGTCATAGTAGCTTTATGCATGCCAAGTCCCAGCCCGATCGGTTTAAAATTGACAAAGTTTCATACAAACATTAATCCCCTTTTTCATCCCCTTGGGGTGGAACATATAAAAATCCTTTCTAAGGGGATCTTTATGTCATAGTAGCTTAATGCTTGCAAAGTCCCAGCCCGATCGGTTTAAAATTGACAAAGTTTCATACAAACATTAATCCCCTTTTTCATCCCCTTGGGGTGGAACACATAAAAATCCTTTCTAAGGGTATCTTTATGTTAGTAGCTTCATACATGCCAAGTCCCAGCCCGATCGGTTTAAAATTGACAAAGTTTCATACAAACATTAATCCCCTTTTTCATCCCCTTGGGATAAATTAATAGATATATACTATAGCCTATAACCTTCCTCGCCAAATACACTATCCAACACAAAAAGAATTTTTCAAATCGGACCAGTAGTTCCTGAGATTAGCGCGTTCAAACAAACAAACAAACAAACAAACAAACAAACAAACAAACAAACTCTTCAGCTTTATATATTAGTATAGATATAGCAATGCAGAATTCCAACAGTCAAACAATGCCTCCAAATGATTTTAAATTGGTGGCGTGCTGAGTGGCCAGTGTGTATCAATGTGTCTGTCTTTGATATTGAATTCATTACATATTTCTTTGAAGCATTGAGTATCCCCCATTTGAGAGAGGCCTATGTCAAGATAAATAACACTGAATATTAAGAATTTTTGAATTGTGATGGTACAAAATTCTTACTCTTAGCACTGTTAGGCAGCAATGGCACTTCAAATACAACTAAGATAGCGACTTTGTTTTATATTATGTGTTGATGTACAACAATTGATAGTTCAATAGTCAACATATTTGGAACATTGTCTTCAGATTTTGGACTCATAATAATACTAGACAATCACAGAAGTTTAGTCTAAACCCAGCTCATTTATTTTTTAGGTTTATTATTTAGGAAACCCCCAATTGTATGTAAATGCTTAAACATAGTCATATACTCATATAAATTAAACACAAATTAGTGAAGTTTCCACAGTTAAAATTCAAAAGAGTGACATTTGTGTACCATGCTCTATATTCAAAAGCACATCTTAATCATTAGAGATTGTAGATAATTCATTCACCTCAATAACAATGTGGTGCTGTCATTAGTAATTGGTATTTTGAAGTATGCATTGCAATAAGCTAATAGTGCATTTATGGCTTATAATGCTTTATATTAATACCTATCATAGATTATCATAATTACCATTGTGTAAGCAGTTATGAAATTATTTACTTAGTTAATTGAATGTGACTACATACTGTAATAGAGCACCATGTTTGTTATATTATGCTGGAAATGTCTGCCTCTATCAATGCTGAATTGAAGATATTAGAAATTATTGATATGTAATTATGATTTACTAGTTGTGTGTAATTATGGTTTATACCGAAAACATTTGCATTGGTCTTCAATTTTTTTCTTGGACTTCATTCCACAGACTGTGACACTGCTGTTGCTTAAACATTTTATACTTGTATTACTACTTTGCCAGGCCAGAGGAGGCAAAGATTTTAATATACATTCTGCCTAAAATAAAATGTTGTATTTATAATGAAAGAAATTACATTTACCCATTCTCAAATAAGTAAATAAAGTATGGTGTAATAATTTAATTATTACAATATTTTTTTCTAAATGAAGAATGGTTTTACATTTGTATATCACAGCAAAAGCTCCTTGATTATTTATAAGAAATCATCATAATTGCAATTGCATTAAGAAAAACCTATCTACATGTTATATAAGGTGTAACAAAATATACTGCAAATATTTTAAGGGCGAATTGTTTAGTGGAAATGTAATAAATTTGTCTAGTAACATTTTTTTGTTAGTTAGATAGTTTTCGAGAAAATCAACAAAATAAATTGAGTGAATAATTGGGAAAAGTACAAAATTTGTCATATGCAAGACAGCTGGTCGTGTCTTATCAGTGTAAAAAAATTACTACACTTGTCCTGCCTCAAAAGCAAGGAGTTGGAGAGGGGGCGAAGCTTTACTGGACGAAAAGAGCAAATTGGCCAATGCAGAAAATGCAAAATTTTGAAGGATTAATTTCGACTTTTTAACATCTGATATTGATTACATTGCCTCTAAAGAATTCGCCCTTAAAATATTTGCAGTATATTTTGTTACACCCTATATTTATAAATAAAAATTATCTTCATCCAAAAAGACCACGACATCATCAGCGTTAACAATGTTATAAAAGTAATAGTAGATAAATCAGCATTAGAAGTGATCGTTGGTGTCTGTTTCAGGGCAGCATCTAGCAGAGGGCTGTATCGGCGCATTGTTAACAACAGCGATGGTAATGGAGGCGTCCCCGTCCCCGCAGAGCGTCGGGCGTGAATTCGTGCGCCAGTACTACACGCTGCTCAACAAGGCGCCCGCCCATCTGCACAGGTCAAACATCTAAACTATTATCTATTACTGACCAATGTTTTCTTAGGTTTGCGCAACTGTTACTCATAAAATACTGCCCCCTTGGATTTTTGTATTTTTATATATATGTTCAATCTCTAACAGTGATTGATTGTGAAATTGTAATATAATTCCAAACCAGTAGTTCTATGAAACAATTATGTTTGCATTATACCTGTCCATAATAAACAGGTCGCCAAGAAGTTGATTATAGACTGGAAGATGTCGCGGGTTAGATCCCCGCACAGGACAAACATTTGTGTTTTTGTCCTGGTCTGAGTGTAATATGATATTTACGTATGTTTGTATGAATAAAAAAGTATTTAAGTATATCTATCTATGCATTCTCCAGCATCCATATTACAAGCTTCGAGCGTAGTTTGGGGCTAGTCAATTGGTGTGTTAGTCCAAGGAATTTATTTATTTCATCATTATCTAATATATGAAATAGTTTGTTTATTATCTTGCAAAATAAGTCAATATAGCATTTATTATTGATGTTACCTGCTTCTACCACTACAATGAAGTACATTGTGTATTATGTGTTACTTTTATTACTATAAACTGAGATTGAGGATAGTCACAAAATAGAAAATTACCATGAGGGGACAATGTTGATGATTCATCATTTGAGAAACACTTCGAGTTGAACATTCGTTTATGTGTACAACAAAATAGTTATAATCTTGTGTCTACTGTTGTAAAATTTACCTGAGCAATAGTCTTAATTCTTAATATTTGTGTTACTAGGAATATTACCCATGGTCTTTGTCCTTTGTTAACTTCAGAAATTAGAAAGTTATTAGTGATTACAATAACTCAGCATTACTTTGTACTTTTCGCTCGTCAACAATGAAATGCAGATTACCTGAAGATAGTAATCGTACAAACAAAGACCCTTCCCGGCGAGGCTTGCTTATCGACCAGCCGCGGGCAAACCTGAGATAACATGCTTGTCGCGCTCTATAACCGAATTGCCACGTGACCACTGTTATCGGTGATTTGTGAATGAAGCCTTTGTGTGAGCAAGATAAATATCAAATGCATTGTAATTAATTTACTTGCTGTATTATAGATATTGTAGGTGATGCGATAGGCTGATGATGATGATAGATATTATATAAAAAATGTTAATACTCCATTGTGTACAATGCCCACTACTTCGACCAAGGGGCCCGTTGGTCTAGTGGTCAGAAACCCTGGCTACAAAACCAAGGGTCGTTGGTTCGAATCCCGCCAGGGGCAAATGTTTGTGTGATGAACATCGGCATTTGTACTTGAGTCGTAGATGTTTATATAAGTATTTAAGTATGTCTATCTGTTTCCCAGCTTCCATAGTACAAGCTTAAAGCTTAGTTTGGGTGTGTTAGTCCAAAGAATTTATTTACATATTTATTTTACTGCATACATACATTCTTTTCTTTTGAATAAATCAAGTACATAATCAGTATATTCAAGATCAAAAAAACACGATACAAATGAACACTCTTGCAGTGAGAACTGGTTATATCTGCTACAATGTGAGTATAAGATGGAGTGTTTGTGTGGGTAGGTTCTACAACAACTACTCGTCGTTCGTGCACGGCGGCCTGGACGCGCCCAACCGCGAGACGCTGCCGGTGGTGGGCCAGAAGCAGATCCACAACCGCATCCAGCAGCTCAACTTCCGCGACTGCCATGCCAAGATCAGTCAGGTATGAATGTCATCAGCACCTCGTTGATATTCAAATTGCAATGTTATCTTCACGGTGTAATCATTGTGGAAAATATTTCTTGTTACCTTCAGCCAGTTTTTTAAGGTGTTGTGAAGTGTGAAGATCTCTTATTGGATCTTTTATTAAAAGGAAGTCTTATTTATGAAGGAGAAGGAGAACTTAGTCTTAGTCCCTTATTAGTTACCTGTGCTTGACCGTTATACGACGCCATTTCGAAAAACATTTCATCGATGACACCTCGTCGATTGTTTGTTTGAGCGATGCCTCATTTACCCGAAAGTTGTTACATCGATTTCGGTTGTCGTCCCTTCAGATGAACTCTTTTTGATACCAATTTTGGTGGAGCTCAAGGCTTAGGGCCCGCCTGATTGAAACGACCTCCTATGACATAGGGTCCTTCAAACGAGGCGCGAAGAAGCACTTTGTGGGCCGGCAGAGTGGGGGTGACTGATGCTGCGTCCCTTACGTCACGTTGCACCAGTTGCCCTCGCGTCTGGACTTCACTTCCACTTAAGATTAGGTGGAGTGGGGTCATTTGACGGGCTAAATATATTAAAAAAAAACGTAATTGGTATGTGTGTTTGTGCTTAGGTTGACGCGCAGGCGACGCTGGGCAACGGCGTGGTGGTGCAGGTGACGGGCGAGCTGTCCAACGGCGGCGCGCCCATGCGCCGCTTCACGCAGACCTTCGTGCTGGCCGCGCAGTCGCCCAAGAAGTACTACGTGCACAACGACATCTTCCGCTACCAGGTACCGATCTTCCTCCTGCATCGTAATAATTGTATCAAGTAATGCTGATTGCATAGTGCCATTATATAGTCAGATTTTGAGACAGATTTGCTTGCTGCACCGAATAATCAAACCCCCTAAAATCTGAAAAAGTTGTACCCTGCATGTAGTAGCATCTATTGTTAGGTAAATTAAATAAAAGGAAAACAGTAAAATGTTAAATTAGCAATTCAACGGGACAAGTTAAAGCACTAATTCAATGGGACAAGTTAAAGCACTACTCATCAAAGAGCCAGTGCCATTTTTAGGGTTCCGTAGCCAAATGGCAAAAACGGAACCCTTATAGTTTCGTCATGTCTGTCTGTCTGTCTGTCTGTCTGTCTGTCTGTCTGTCCTGGTTCGTTCTCCGCCGTTTCTGAACCGATTGCCACGAAAATTGCTGGAGAGATGTATAGTGATATTTCAAGAATTGGTTTTTAAAATTATCGAAAAATAATCATTTTTTACCCCCCCTCCCATAAAGCGAAAAGTTAATTCTAAAAAAAAAATTCGACTTAACCCATCGTGTAGGGTATCGTTAAACAGGTATTTTTAAATACAATAAAACTCGCCTTGAAACCATGTGGATCAAACACCCCAGTCTTGAGATATATTAATACAAAGTTAAAATTAGAGCGTCCCCCCCCCTTAACTTTTGAAATACTATTACAATAATTCTGAAAAAAATGTCCTGTATACCTCCAAGTAAGTACTTTCAACGAAAACTATAGCGAACTCTGTATCATACATAGTTATTTTTATACATTTCGACCAACTTATGACGTGCAGTTGCCCTTACTAAATGTTGTCTTAAGCGGTCGGGCTATCTTTTAGCTACGGAACCCTTTCATGGGCGTGTCCGACACGCTCTTGGCCGGTTTTTATTTAAAATTATAGAAATTGTACCATCTCTCAATCGACCCCGTGCATGTGTGATATGCAATCAATGAGTATATTTGAAACTTGATATGTTTCGTCCGGGCCGCAGGACATAGTGTTCTCAGACGAGGAGGGGTCGGGGTCCGGGCGGTCCGAGGGCGAGGAGGAGGAGGCCGGCGGCGGCGCGGGGTACTTCCCGCCGCCGCCGCTGGCCGGCGCCTTCCCCGCCGCCGCCTTCCCCGCGCCGCCGCAGCCGCCGCTGCCGCCGCGCCTGGAGCCGCCGCACGCGCCCGCGCACGAGCCCGCGCCCGCGCCGCCACCCGCGCCCGCGCCCGCGCCCGCGCCGCAGCCCGAGCCCGCCCAGCACGCCGCGCCCGCGCAGGTACACCGCCACTATCGATGCCGCAGCTAAGAATATTATAAAAGATCCGTAACGTCATTTAGGAATGAATATCCTGAAAAAATATCTCCTAGTATTAAAAATTTCTGGGGTGACAAAGTTTTGCGACCGCCCCCGAGACGCCCCCCGGCCCGACGCTGGCCGTCGGGGCGGGGGGCGCGGGGAGAGGACTGACGCCATGGTGTGTCCCCAGGCGGCGACGGCGACGCCCGCGGCCGCGTCCCCGGGCGCCGCGCCGGCGGCCCCGCACGTCAACGGCCACCCGCCGCACGACGACGCGCGCCACCAGGTGCTCATGCAGGTGCTGCAGGGTGAGACATTTTTTCTTATATATTTTTCTCTCGGGAGCTCGCCCGGTCGAAACGCGGACCGAGCCGAACTCCGCCGACCGAGAAGATCGTCGACGTAAATTTCGGCCGATCGTTTCAGAATTCGGCCCGAAGAGCGCCGCGGCGAGCGAGCGCGAGGCGGAGGCGGAGGTCGCCGCCGAGCCCGCGCCGGAGCCCGAGCCGCCGCGCGACGCCACGCCGCCGCCGCCGCAGCCCGGTGAGTCCCTCGATACTTTAGACTCGAAGTCACCGATAGCGTCCGGTCGCAGCCCCCGGATCACCGCGTCCGCGGGTCGTAACTATAGTTTTGATTGTGTGTGTGACGATGCAGCGACGCCGGCCGCACCGCCGGAGCCGAAGACGTACGCGAACCTGCTGAAGTCGGGGTCGAGCGGGCACGCGCCGCGCGTGTCGCCGCCCGCCGCGCCGCCCGCCGCGCCGCCGCACGCGCCGCCCCACGCGCCGCCGCACGCGCCGCCGCACGCCGCGCCGCCGCAGGACCAGCGCCCGCGCCCGCCGCGCGCGCACCAGGCTCCAGGTATGCCCTATATATGACCATAGATATGCCCTCGTCGTCCTTTGACCGCTCCGTAATTTTAAGCGACTGTCGCTTCTTATCGCAGTGACATGCTGGCGCACTAAACTTCGCGTCAATCTAATAGAGCCCAGTCTTCCGGTGTCCGAGCATATTTATAGATTTTAAATTCTGCATCTTTTCTAAAATATTTGAAAGAATTGTTTATCGTCAGTTCTATGCTGCCATGAAGTCGTCTTTCTCACCGGAACAACATGGTTTCTTAAGACAGAGGTCGACGGTATCCAATCTCTTAGTCTTTAATGATTATACTACGTCAATAATGGATCTAGGATCTCAAGTGGACTGCATATTTACTGACTTTAGTAAAGCGTTTGATCGTATAGACCACCTACTTCTCTTGGAGAAACTGTACAAAGCGGGTATTCATGGTAATTTGTTTAGATGGTTTTCGTCGTACATCGATAATAGATCCCAGGCAGTTGCAATTAATGGGTTTGCGTCAGCTTGGATGTCGATACCGTCCGGGGTTCCTCAGGGATCTCTATTAGGACCTTTACTTTTTATCGTCTATATCAATGATATTTCTTCCTGTTTTCGACACGCTAAAGTGCTGTTGTATGCTGACGATACTAAAATTTTTATGCCTGTTAAGAGTCATGTAGACTGTGACCGTCTACAATGCGCCTTAAACAGTTTTGTGCAATACTGCACTACTAACAAGCTTGATTTAAATGTCTCTAAGTGTTATGCAATGACTTTTTCTCGAAAAGTGAACCCTGTAAACTACCATTATGTCATGCACAACAGGCCGCTCACCAAAGTCACTTCTACGAAAGACCTTGGACTAATCCAGGATTCAAAACTTATATTTGATAAACATATTGATTGTATGGTGAAAAAAGCATCAAGATCTCTTGGGTTCATCATTAGATCAACTCAAGAATTCAAATCCATTAAGCCAATCAAAGTCCTATTCTGTGCTTTCGTGCGCAGCATCCTCGAATATGCCTCCGTGGTCTGGAATCCGCAATATAATGTTTACATTTCCCGCATAGAATCCATACAGAAGAGATTTTTAAAGTATCTACAATTTAAATGTAAATTAAAAGATCATGGATATGAGACGAGATGTAGAAGATATCATTTCTTGCCTTTGGCAGAAAGGCGGCAAATAGCTGACATTTTATGTTTGTTGAAAATTGCTAGCGGGGTCATTGACTGCCCAGCCTTATTAGAGCAGGTGAACATCTGGGTTCCCCGGAAGTTGCCAGTAAGACGCACTCAACCGCTAGCAATACCTACATTTCACACCAATTATCGCCGTAACTCTTTTTTTATACGTACGAGTGAAGTTTTCAACAATCTTTCAAAAAATAATTGCGAATTGGAACTGTTTCGAACTAAACCCGCAACTGTGAAAAGATTGTTTACTTCAAAATTTTTTGGCTCCCACATCTAAGATTTAACATAGGTAACTGCTATTTCTTAAATTGTTATGTTTTGATTATTGATATGTTAGCTTCATGAGGACTGTTTTATGATAGCTCCTAAGTCTATTAGCATCTTAGTGTCCATATGACGAGCCGTTTGGTGCAATGGTCGAGAAGTCGGCTATTACACCAAAGGTCGCGGGTTCGATCCCCGCACGGTACAAACATTTGTGTGCATGAACATGTCTGTTTGTATCGGTCTGGGTGTTTCTATGTATAATATGTATGTATTTACAAAAAAAAAAGTATATAAGTAATGTTTATCCGTTGTCTGGCATCCATAGTACAAGCTAATGCTTAGTTTGGGGCTACATGGCGCTGTGTGAATAATGTCCAGAGATATTTATTTATTTATTTATTTTATATGCGAATACCTGTGAATGGCTATGTCGTTATAATTTAAGTTATTTTTTACTTATATTACTTGCTGTTGGTTTTCCAAATAAAAATAAATAAATTAAATAAATAAATAATTAATATAGTCTAATGGGTGTGACGATCTCGAGCCCTGATATTTTTGAGAACTCGGCCCCGTGTTCGATAGAACGCCGAGAGTTGAAAAGACTACACTGAAACTCCCGCTCACGCCATTCGTAGCCGTCGGCGGGACAGTAATTTCACATATTTAATTTCCGCTGCGTCTGTTCGGTCGGTCCCCCGGTCGTCGCCGGATGAAGTTTGCGACGTCGTCAATTAAATGTTTATCTTCTATCGGCGCAGGCGGCGGCGGCGGCGGCGAGGGCGCGCGGCGCTACTCGGACTCGCAGCAGCTGTTCCTGGGCAACCTGCCGCACTCGGCGACGGAGGAGGAGCTGCGCGCCCTGTTCGCGCGGTTCGGCGCCGTGGCCGAGCTGCGCGTGCACAGCAAGCCCGCCGCGCCCGGCGCGCCCCGCCACCCCAACTACGGGTTCATCACCTACGAGACCGCGCAGGCCGCGCACGACTGCCTCAACGCCGCCGTGAGTACTCCCCGCCCGCCCCGCCTCCTCCACCTCCTCCACCTCCCCCGCCCCGCCGACCGAGATGATAGCGGAGTTGTCGTTGCAGCCGCTGTACTTCCCCGCGGACGGCGCCGAGGGCGTCAAGCTCAACGTGGAGGAGAAGAAGACGCGCGGGCGCGAGCCGCCGCGCCGGCGCCCGCTGTCGTCGCACCGCGCCGCCTTCCAGCCGCGCCCCGCCTACCGCCGCTAGCCGCCCCCCCCCCCCGCCGCCCGGGGTCGCTCGGTGCCCCGGCGCGCCCTCTGTATTTATATCTCCCCGTAATACTTAAGTTACCGCCGAGATCGATTTCCGCCGCCGCGGTCGCGACCGCGGCCCCCCGCGAGTGACCGCGCTTTCGCATATCGCTTGTCTTATTTGATTTAAGTAGTTAGATAGTTAATTAATATTATTTCGCCCCGGCCGGGCCGCCGCCCCGGCGCCGACGGCGGGACGGCGGCCCGGTCGCCCCCGTATGAGGAGTCGGTGTCGGCCGGTCGACGGTATCGACGGACGAGACTTCGATTCGCCGATAAACCTTCCGATGTCGCGGTTTGATAGTAATCATATTTGCTAGTACTCGCGTGCCGCAGCGTGCGCGAGTCGCAAATCAAGTACTTACAGTGCCGGAGATGTGATGGGCCGGATCCCGGGAAACTGACGGTCCCCACCTCGAATCGGTTGACCCTACGTAATCGATATATCTATTTTCCCTTCGGTGTGTAAAATTATTATACATTTAGACGTATGATACTAAGTCATGCCTTCGAGTATTATCGCATAGTCGCGTCGACCTCTCGAAAGATGATTCGACCGTATTCGTCGCGAGAGGAGGACGGGTGCGGCCGCGAGACGCGGGCCGACGCCGGCGGGTCGCGCCGGCCGCCCTCACCTCGCGCCGACGTTCCCGCGGTTTGGACCGTGTGATGAGAGACTGAAGTTGTGAAGAGTACTGTGTGCTGCGTCCGGAGAGACCGCGGCTCGAGGTGAAGGTGTCGGCGGCGTCTCGGTCGAGTCGGCGCCGCGAGACTCGGCGGCCGCGCGGGTGCACATGATCACGACACTAGATATTATATTTTTGTCCAAATCGTTCGTGTGCGTCGTAACAGAGGGCTGGCTATGCCATGGTTGGCGCCGCGGTACACTGCGCCGTCGACCCGCGCGGAGCCGAGCGGACGCCGGGGGAGCCCGCGCCGCCGCGCCAGCCCGCCGGTACTCGGCCGGTCTCCGGCGGTGTCGCAGCCGGTAGATCGGTATCTCACGGAGAACGTAGCGTTTATTGAACCCTCGCGGAGCGCTTTGGGCCGGATCGCGGTCGGTCGTTTTTGTAGTCGGAGCGGTCGTCGTCTACTGGAATCTGTAGCACCGCAGTATTCGTTATTGAAGATCATGCGAGTGTCCGATGTTGACAAGTGAAAGACGCTTCGTTCCCGGCACCGCCGACCGACCGCGAGCCGCATCGGCGGCCGCCATCCTTCCCCGATCATGGAATTTTGTGATTTTACATCTATTTTGTATATTTTACTTTATAGTATACATACATTACGTACTCGTCCCAGGATCGCCCCCGGCCGGCCGCGACTCGCCGGCCGGGCCGGGCGCGACCGCTGTGAAATTGTAGTGTAGTCTCGGCTAGAGGCCCGGGCGTCCGCCGCCGCCGCCGCGCGGCGAAGCGAGGCCGGACCGCGCTTCCCGCGAGACTCCCGGTACGGTAAATATCATCTATTTATTGTAACCGCCTCGACGGGTGACATCGTCGTGCCGCGTCGCCCGCCGCGCCTGCCGCAGCGGGCGAGGCGGCGGCGGCGGACGGTTGCGTCGCGATTTAGGCTTACGTCTAAAGTACTTGTATGTCACTCGTTATTTTTTATTGTCAATAAAATTATCGGAATTTCCATGTCTGATGTTTGTTTTCAACCCGAGTGTACTTTCCTTTATCCTTAACTAGCGGCCCGCCCCGGCTTCGCCCGTGGTACTTGTCCACTATTTAATGGATGATATTATACATAAAAACCATCCTCATGAGTTACTCTATCTATTAAAAAAAACCGCATCAAAATCCGTTGCGTAGTTTTAAAGATTTAAGCGTTCATAAGGACATACAACATGACAGAAAAAGCGACTTTGTTTTATACTATGTAGTGATACATAACTAAATATGTTTCATTTCCTCCAACCGCAATGTGTTATGATGTACCGAATACCGTAATGATGTACTGTATGTGAAGTCTGACCGACTTACATCTTGAGCAAGTAAGGTATGAGTAAGATCGCCAGAGCTCATTTAGGAGTCATTGGAACTTTAAAAGCAGGCAGAGTACAAAATGTTACCATTAGGTAGAGAAGATGTCCTTGGGCGGATAAAACTCTCACTTCTACATCAGATGATCCAATTATTTAAATTATTTTTCTTCAAATGACAATTTAAAAACCTATAATTAATCAATACTACAATAGTTGCTTTATCATCCTTCACCATTAATATATCATTATTGAAAAATATGACATAGTTAATAAAAGATCAATTTTGTCGTAAGCATTTGCTTGAAAATCAGTCTTTAGAATTATGTTCATTCATAACTTCATATACCTACACAAGTACTTGCTCAATGCGGATTGGTAATAAAAAACCTAGGCTTGGCTCGGAAAATTTTGCCCGACCCGGGAATTGAAACCAGGACATCGAAACAGCAGCGCGGCACTTAGGCTCGTATTTATTAAATCACACTCAACTCTGAGCTCGATCTTGAGTGCGAACTTGATATGTCATTCACATACTTCCGAAACAGTACCTCAAGATGCTCAGAGTTGGGTACGATTTATTAATTCAAGCCTTAACCCTTACCACGCCAACGTCTGATATATCAGACATTTAACTTTCGTGCCCTCGCCGCCAACGTCTTATATATCAGACATAAATATCTAACCAATTTAACTCTATTTTTTCTTATCGTTATAGTACGTGACGACATATGCATACAATTTTCAGACTGTTTATACTTTAGTTAATCAAAAATATCAATTTCATAAAGTATTATAATGTTATTTTAATGATAAATTATTAAAAACAAAACCGTGTTGAATCGACTCATACTATTTTTTTTTTACTTGGACCCTCTGCGCCAACGTCTGATATATCAGACATTGGCGTTCCATTAGTGATGTTCCATTTCAATGTTCCTACCAAAACCAGAAATCTGGTACCTCAAAATAGAAACATTCAAAAATGTAAAAATTATACAGGTTTTTGTTTTGGGCATATTTTTTTGTGTGTTACGAAATCTTGCCAAGTTTTACATTGGTTAAACTTGGTAAGATTTCGTAACACACAAAAAATATGCCCAAAACAAAAACCTGTATAATCCACTCGATAATAATGCAATCGAAAATAAAGCGTTTACATTGATAAACGCTTTATTTTCGATTCGTGTTTTGCATCAAAATTTGATTTGGTGGATTTGATTGATACTGGGTTTCATGATCAAATCCAGTAAATTGCATAGTATGTCACAACACTATAGCGACACGATCATGCATGAGTCTCGTACGCCAACGTCTGATATATCAGACACGGAAGTGACGTCAGAGGCGATAGATGTTTCTAGAACTACTTATTTAGTGTTGTACAATGAGGGTTAGAGATATCGATAAATTATGGAAGTACCCTGCAAAATTATGTTATTTACTGTGTTATGCTTTGCGTTGCTGTGTAGATTTATTACGTTAATAAATTAATGTTTATTGAAATATGACCACTGCAGAGGAGAGAGGACTTGATTAGGATTTTAGAAGGAACTGATGATGTTGAATTTGAAGTGTTCTTACATAATCAACAGGTAAGTTATAAAAAAATATAATATGTACTATAAAGCGTCCCAATCTAATGGTGCAACCATGGTTTGACACAATAAAGTGTTTGTAATTTTCTTTTTTTTTAGAGGATTATTGGAATACGTAGATGTATTTACATTAGAAAAACTTACCGGTCATTATTGATATTTTTATTTCATGTAACTAAAATTATAACTACTATTATAAAGGCCAAAGTTTGTATGTATGGATGTTTGTTACTCTTTCACGTAAAAACTACTGAATGGATTTATGGATGTTTGTTACTCTTTCACGTAAAAACTACGGACGGAGTCGCGGGCGGCCGCTAGTAATAAAATAAAACCCAAGAAACTTAAAAAACAACTATAAATATTTTTTTCAAATGATTTATTTGTTACAAATTAATAATATCGATACTCAACATTGTCAGCACTAGTTAATCAACCAGTTATATTGCGGTGGCGTGTGGTGAACGTTTTTGACGAAAACTCGTGGCGTGGAAAGGGTTAAACAATTAGAACACAGGACCGAGGTATAGCATTATCTGACAAAAAAAGTCAGGCCCCCATTACGGAATCATACATTATATCTTTCCAAGGAGAGTTTGTTTTCAATTTTAACTTCCAGTTTTTCGTACTTTTGACCTTCAAATAATAAAAGTGATTTTTGAGAGGTGGTCTTTTTTTCTCGCGTCCTTCAATACATAGAATTTTTTATTATATGTTATTCTTGAGGTCAATACAAACGATAATATTAGTTCAGGAAGTATAGCTGTTAACTCAGTCCGAACTTTACACGCATAGAAAAATGTATGAAGCCAGAAGTTCTATGCTGTCTCACTCAGTTCTGACTGAACCAATTATCTTTTGAAATGACCTCAAGAATGTGAATACATATATCACTATGCATGGTTGATGGACGCGATTTTTTTTAGAAGACGCCAATTTTAGGCAATGCGCTTTTTCATTCGGCGAAACCTACAGCATTGCGATCATGGTGTGCAGCTCTGGGTATATTAATTTGTACGTACAAAATAAAAGTTTTGACGACCCGCTTGGTGTAATGGTCAAGATGTTGCTTATTACGCAAGAGGTCGCGGGTTCGATCCCCGCACAGGACAAAAATTTGTGTGCATGAACATATCTGTTTGTCCTGGTCTGGGTGTTATATGTATCTATTTATGTATATTTGTAATACCACTGTTGATTCTGATGCCTGTAACACAAGTGCTTAAGCTACTTAACACGGGGTCGGATCAATGTATGTGATGTTGTGAAAATATTATATTATTAAAAGTTATTCAGAAGAAAATAAAAGTTTTTCAGCAGACTAGGTGTGTGACAAGCATTCGCATATCGTTGGAGTGGCGTATGTGCGGCAGCCCTACACCCGGGCCGCGGCGCGCGGCAGCGCCGGCGCGCTCAGTCGGACCAGCGCCGCCGCGGGACTCGCGGGATCACAGCCGACAACACAACTGCGTAAGTTTACACCGACACGTTGCTTTGCTTACTTACTTTCCTACTTTGTGTTTTTTTTCCTTTTAAATATTTTCATTTATTGTTTTACCAAACCGTTCTAATTAGAACGAAAAAATTCATTTCCTTGAAACAGGTATCCACTACCTGGAAATTACTTTGGAGAAATACAAAGCTATATAAAAGCATTTTTTTTTATGTTTTTAGTTACGTCTCTTAATTTGGTTTTCTGGCAAATAAAAAGAATTGCATTTTAATAAAACAATACGTTGCGCGGTTTAGCGAATTTTTAGCCTCTCAAACCGGTTTAGGACCCTAGAATATTAATGCGGCTGGACCTAAACCTTGCTGTTTTTTGTAATCTGGCGGGATTTTGCAACCGGCCAAATAAAAAAAAAACAATAATTAGTAGAATTTTAGTGTAAATCAAGTTGCAAAATAAACGCTTTGACTTTGAATTGTTGACAAATTATATTTTACAAAACGTTAATTTTAAGTACTTTTTTAACATTTTTACTAATTATTCCAAAATCAAAAATAGTTAAGAAGTTCCGCCCTTATCCTCAAAAGGTACATGAACCCATACATAACCACAGAACATTATCTGTTCGGTGAACTTACTCGTAACAGACTCTCGTTATTCCGTACTGGTCCATGCGAGTATCCCTTTAAATATTCTTGCCCCTAGGCAGTAGTAGTAACGAAGACATGAGTAACACATGTGATTACAGTTTAAGTTATTCAGAGCCGTGTTATATTTACCGCTTTGTTGTGTAAACCGAACTCGAGTCATCTCGTGCTAGGGGCGAAGCGCGGCTTGTTACAATATAATAGTGCTGATTTAACTACATAATATGTTTAATCTGCATGTTTCATAGAAATTATCATAATTATCAATTTAGCGCACTCAACTCTAGAGCATACTGCCTAGCTCTTACTGTAACCCAAGAAAACTTTAAGCCCCAACAAAATTACAAAACTTTACCAACACCTTTAACACAGGCCATAAATTATTTTTCTGCAGAATTTATCAAGGCACTCAAAAGAAAATTAAATAATATAAATATAGGTTGGTAGTTGCATTATTCAAATAGCAATAAATGACTTTGACTTTGAATTTTCTTCTCTATAGAAATAACTTTCCTAAAATGGTGGTAGATATTCCGTAACTTCGATAATCGTCTCTAAAGTCGACATTCACATTATAATTTGGACCGTCATGATATTTATAAGCCCAGTAGCGGCCGCCCGCGACTACGTCCGCGTGGACTTCGATTTCCGCACTCATATGTTATTCTATAGCTTACAGCCTTCCCCGTCAGATGAACTATCCGACACAAAAACATATATTCAATTCAAACATGTAGTTCCCCAACACAAAAATATTTTTTCAAATCTGACCGGCATTTACCGAGATTAGCGCGTTCAAACAAACAAACAAACAAACTAACTCTTCAGCTATTATGTTAGTATAGATTAACGCCATCACTCTGTTGGGGCCTTGGCCTTAGCGGATGATAAGGAGATTGATTTCGATATCCCATGCAAATAATGTTTGTATTCGTACTTTAACGAAATTCTAAAAATAGAGCCAATGAACTAGTACATTATAATTTTAGCGTTATGTTGATAGTACATAATCGTCTCAGTTATAATGTTTTGTTCGCACTTCCGCGGCACGCTTGTACCCCCGAACGGCCGGCGCACCATGTTTATGCCGGTAGCCAACGTGCTGCCGTCGGAAGCAACCTGAGCGCCTAGCGTCCTAGTAAATACTAAACAACAAGATGTAACAAATGTAACATCGATAAAATCTTCGGTAGTAGGTACCTATTGGTAATCATTGTAAAATATTAGTTAGCGATATTTTTTCCATTATCTATAGTAATATAATAAAGCTGAAGAATTTGTTTGTTTGTTTGAACGCGCTAACCTCAGGAACTTCTGGTCCGATTTGAAAAAAATATTTTTGTGTTGGATAGTCCATTTGACGAAGAAGGCTTTAGGCTTAACTTTAGCCGCTGAAGTATAGGTATACCTATATGTACGGAAACCACGCGGACAGCCGCTAGTTAGAAATATGCTTAAATGCATCCTGATTGAATTATCAGGTTTAACTCTGCTAGTGAGTAGGTACCCACCTACCTACTAGGATGAAGAAAACCAGATGACCCCATTTTCAACACACATGAGATATAATTATGGTACAAAACCTAAATGGATAAGTTATAATTATAATTCATACGTGGGACACAACGTTTGTTTTAATATTTTTCTCAGTTTTATCTGGCGGGGTCAGGCTATCGGCGGACACGATAGCGGCTTCCGTCCGTCCCCGCGCCGCGTCGCGCGTTGCGGAATATTCGCTGACCTATTTACGACTTTTGGAAACTGAAATACTTATTTGCGACCTAGTAACGACTATCAACACAACGCAAACTTTTTGACCCCGCACTTGTTTTGTGTAACGTTATTTTTTATATTAACTTAATCGTTAGTAGTGTTACCTACTTTAGCGCCTTTGCAATATTTATGTCGGTTTTTCCGAACATATCCCGGGTTTGTGATACCAACCCGCATTTGGCAAGCGTGGTGATTCAGCAAAAACCCATATTTGTAACGAAACCATGATTCCACATAATGGAGGCCATTGCCCTGCAGTGAGACATTAATAAGCTGATACTTTAATCGTATTACCTACCGCGTGCATCTTCATTATATTATTCATAGGTAGGTATATCCATTTTCTCGTCCATAAAAGAAACAGCTTTGATCTACTTACAATACCTCGGAAACAAACTTTTCTAATCTTATGATTCTTATTATCCTATTATACAATTTTAGACTTAGGGGTTGCATTATTGACACAAATATTGATCGTCAGATTAATAAACGTGATTTTTCATTATGTCGTATTATTATGTAGACTAACAACTTATTCTTCCTGATTTGGTTTTTCGATTGGGTGGAATGAGACAAGAGAGCTCGAATAAAGTTATATTATTGTAGGGTAGGTTTATTTTCTCGTTGCTCTATGTAGATGTGCAATGCCCGTAAAGTAAGTTATCCAGGTGACGACGCCAAAAATATCTGGTTGGTTCCGGCGGGTTCGGCGAAGTCGTAAAGTGGGCCCGCGCCTGTGTGGGAACGAGGCCGGCGCCCGCGGGTTATCGCTCAGATACCCTCACAAAAATACTGATGATACCACTGTTTTTATACAGTCAATACATTATACCTAATTAATAATTTAAAAACATCAGCTTCAAACTTAAAGTCGGTCAAGAATACAGCCCAATAAAAGTACAACTTTTTGCAGAAGAATAAAAGAAAATACCCAAAGGAATAACTTTCAACATCTACCTAGGGATGGTTGATGAATTCTTTATAAAAATGATTCCGAATAGCATACGATTATATTCACGGTAATTTGCTAAATTCTGAAGAAGTAGATTGATCTTTCCAATTGCACCTTACAATCAAAAACGGCCAAGTGCGACTCGAACTTGCCATTTAAGTTTGTACCATTTTGGAAATGTCCCTCGCGCAAACAAGGTATTCACTTTAGAAAAAAAATATGAAAGATACCTGAATATACCTAGGTAATATTTAAAGACCTATTTTATTTTCTTTTAAATATCTCAATGCTGTTCAGAGAATTTATTTCTTACCAAGTTTCAAAAGGATAGTTCTTATAGTTTTGGAAAAAAGTGGCTTCGACATACTGCTGGACAGACAGACACGATAAATCTAGGGAACCGTTTTTTGCCTTTTGGCTACGGAACCTTAAAAATGTGTAAGGGAAGAACAATATCTATCATTATGTAAAATTGGTACCTACTTGATGTATTTCTTATTACAAATTGATTTGTGACACATATAATTACCGACTCTTCAAAATCAGTTGCACATGGTGCAAGTACATTTTTATAAGTCCATCTGTTCTAATAATCGCGCAATGAATCACTGAACTTGCCCCGTGGCTCGAGGTATCATTGCATATTTGGGTCAATAGAAACAAATAGATGCTGGTCTGAGATTGCGTTGCGTCGCCTGTTGATTCCGATTCATTGGCAATTATTGACCATTCAGCAGTGCAGCGGAGCCGCGGGTCGCGCTCCAGAATGATACTATGTGTTCCACTATTGAGGCCACACACGTCACGTGCGTTTCAACACTTATTTGGATTCGATGCTGCCCCTGAAAAGACTTTAGGACGCCTAGCAGTACCGAATGCTTACTTTAGTACAAAAAAATACGCGTGGAGTTAAAAGACGTTAACGGTTTATCATTAAATTCGTTAATGATTTAGAGTGATACCTTTTTTTATACAATAGGTAGATAGGTACACATCTAGTGGTAGGTTCTTATTGTTTTAGACATCAACTACGCAGTTCTAGGAATCGCAGTAAGTCGTGATCTCATGAGGTTCGCCTGCTGCAAGTGGTGATGTAAGCTTTGCAGCGTTTTAATAATAATTCATTCGCGCGTCCTGAAAAAGTATCATGATCATTGCGCATTCATGGAACTGCGCATGACTTTATGCTCGCCCGATGGACAGATAAATAAAACATTTATTAACGTGCGGGAAGTTATACACAGCATGATAATAAGTCTCGCTCTGGGTTACAAGTTAACGCCGTAAAGTAAAACAACAAAATTATATCGGCCACATCTCGTCTGGACTTAAAATCTACATGACTAAAAATGTCGGTTAAATTCTACTATAAATATTGCGGATTCCTTTCTTGAGCGGTTCGTCCGGTTGTGAATGTGATCCCAAATACCCAAAACAGTTGTTTTTGTAATAAACTTACTTAAAATTAGGTCTGTTTTTTCGTTGAAAAAAGGGTGTGCGTTAAATCCCTACTAATATTATAAATGCGAAAGTAACTGTCTGCACTGTCTGTTACGCTTTCCCGCATAAACCTCTCAGCCGATTTTGATGAAAGTTTGGCGCAGACAATCTTTAGTCCTTATAAAGGTGTTCTGATAATATAACAAAACAATCTAGAGTCTAGGTGGAGTTGTGTAAATAAAATCCATGATATAACTATGTTCAAACACAATTAAGGACCAGATTGTAGTCATTGAAATAGTCTTAGTTTTATGCGGCACGGTACATTTGGTATGTGATGTGTGTCTCGGCGCGCATCTGATGGGCATCGCAGGCGGGAATGGCGCGCGCAGATGCGGCTGAGGTCATCGCGCGGTGTGCGGTTTCCTCGCGTCGCCGCCGCATCCACATCTTCCATCCCTGACTCAGCACTTATGAAACTTCACACTCGTGCAGAATTGCAACTCTAATGTAAAATGATACGTACTTAATAAAATTAGGTCGGCTCAAGTTAAGCTATTTGTCGTCAGAGTTCATTCATCTTTTGCATCGACATATTAAGACGGTTTAAGTTTTCACGCAATGTTATTATTTTATTTGGTAATTATTGGCCCCTAAACCGTCGTCGGCCGTAGGGCTGTCGCTATGTTACTGATTTTTTTGGTACTCCCATCAGTTTCATTACTATCATTAATTTGTCCCTCTGTAGGTACTGATAACGCTTTCTTTTAAGTATGTATGGATTTTATTTACATTCTTGTATACCTACATCATAAGTAATAATTGTTTAATATTAAATTAACTTCGTACCCTAACGTTTGACTTGTTGCCTAATTTCTTCAACGAACACGGCAAAAGTTAACCGTACATGTAATTAACTACTTATATGACTGACACTTTGTTTCGCGTTCTCGTCAGAAATTAAACTTTATTCAGCATGTGAGAAGTAATTTGCATTTACAAGTATATTATTTGACGTCGAATTTTGAGTTCGTTCTAATTAAGGCATCTTATTTCCCATTCCGCGCCACTGCTTCGAATTAACGAGGAAAATTGTTTAAAGCAAAACTCTTCGCTACGTTTAACAAGTTTACAAATTACCTCCTGACTGAAAATCAGTTTGTAAATGTTTAAACGAATGCGTGCAGGGTTCATCTGTCTTCTAAATGCGCTTCATAAATTGTTTCGCGATGTTATATTTTCAACCGCGTTAGTTATGGCTGTCTTACACTCTCTTCTTAGTGATCAATAATCCTGACTGAAAACGTACATTTAAGAAAGTATTAGTTAAGTTGTGTTTTGATGTTTAATCGATGCACGGCTTTAGGCCGGATATAAACGCAGGAACGTAAACCTCTGTGTGGTTTTGATAAGACCGGGCACATGTCAATGTACTGAGGTGCTGTAGGTACAGCCGTAAGATTAAATTTGCAATTAATTGTTTGTGTTCGTTATTCCAGGTTCTAATCATGAAGGGCCACTTGCTGCTCCTGGCTCTGCTGGTCGCGGTCATCTGCACCGCCGATGCCCAGGTAAATCTTGCGGGCTTCATCTCCTAATTAATTATCATAATTTGATATTTAAAATTAGTTTTCTTTATCGTGGGTTTTATCGCTCGCCGCTTTGGTTATACTCGTAGTTCAAATGACCAATTTTCACAGGAGGAGATAACTACCAATAAGCTACGTAAATAAGAATAGCGGGGCTAAAAGCCTTTTCTCTCTTCTCCGTCGGCGGCACATCGTAGGTACAGTAGGTACTGATGTTATAGACGCATATTTTCCCTACTTTGGAACTGGTCGGGTGATCTCGTTCGTCTCGTCGGGTACCTATGTGGTTCTGTTGGTGTGGTGTCGCTGACGGCGGGTCCGTGTGTTGCAGCAGAAGCACCGGCGGCGGCACCGGCGGCTGCGCACCACGACGACGGAGGGCCCGGCGCCGGCGCGCGGCGACACCGAGGCCGAGCACCTCGAGCTCGGCATGGCGGAGCGGCTCGACGAGGCGCGCTTCCAGGTCTGACGCTTCGCACTATACCTACCCTTGTTACTAAACTACTCTTCCCTAGAATTCTGAAATATTGTAAAAGTAATATTAAACCGTATAAAACGTCTTATCCACCAAATTCACTTAGTATAAGTAGGTACCAGTTTTACACCGGGGTTCAAATTCCGGGACCTCTATTTCTGATAGCCCTTAACTCATTCAGCAAGGGTTATAAAGGGTTTCGAATATATTTTTTTTCTATGTATAACCAAAACTTTCTACACTGCAGGATGCCGAGAAGGCGCGCGTCAATGAAATAATGAATGAAAACGATGGCAACAGCGACAACGACGCTTTTATTGATGGTAAGATATTTTGAATCAACTGCAGTCCTATCCCATTTCTTGGGTGGCATGGATGGGGCAATAAGCTAGAAGTAGAGCTTAGTGGAACTTCCACTCGAATGAACCTCTGGGGAATTAACTCCATCTTACTGAAGAACGCAGAGAAATACACTTCGTAACTGTTGTGCTATGTTTCTGCTGATGAGTAAGGTCGCCAGAGCTCAGTTGGGGAGGGTATGGGGCTTTAAAGGCAGGCAATGCATCTGCGACCCTTGTGCGGTCGTTGACGGACAGCGGTGATCACATAAAAAATTGCTTCAAGTGGAAATTGCAGGGGCAGCAGCGTTTTCCTGTGTTGTATCGTGCACCACTCCAGTCACAAACCCGCCGGTCCTGCTTGATGACAATTGGTCATTTAGCCGCCATATGGTGGAGGCTTAGGTACTTCCAGCAGTCGACTGCATGAGGCTGATGATGCCGATGAATGTCCGCAGACCCGTGCCTGAAGGTGCACTGCAGCGCGGGCCGCGTGTGCGAGATCGACGAGCACGGCGACGCCTCCTGCAACTGCATCAAGGAGTGCCCCTACGAGACCGACTCCCGCCGCAAGGCAAGCCTTACTCATTACTTTTATCTTACTCGTCTTTATATCCCTTTAATGACAATATGCCAAATCAAGTTTGAAGTTATGTAAATTTTGTATGTTTTTTTTTTGATATACCTAAAACATAGAATCTTTTTAATAGGTACGAGTAGGTCCGGTAGATTTTGACAGTTTCTGGCCGCCATGTTGTATTGGCGTACTCTAATCTATCGTTACTTATTCATCAGTGGCTAATGATCACCATGGCCGTGCATTGGCCACCAAATCATGTCGTTTGACCTAGACTTTTTGGGGTGTATGGGATACATATACCCCAAAAAGTCTAGGTCTAGGTAAGTCAAAGTCGACCCTAAAAATGAAGATGACACAAGTTATCATCCCCACCTAGGAAGTTATATTGTGTTAAATAAATATTGTTGTGTGATAAAGTGTGTTGTGGGGTCGGCAGGTGTGCACGAGCCACAACGAGACGTGGTCGTCGGACTGCGAGGTGTACCGGCAGCGCTGTCTGTGCCTGGACGGCAGCGACCAGTGCCGCGGCCCGCAGTACCACCACGTGCAGATCGACTACTACGGCGTCTGCCGCGACATGCCGGTGCGTAACCCAACCTTTAGGGGGTTCTCAATACTGCTGCTGCTTTTCAATGTTGGCCTTATAGTATCTGCACTCGCGACAAGCGATATCAAATGAGAGCTCTGCTTTTACGAACGGTTCCGGAGGAAGACAAGTGTGCAGACGCCATTATGCACGAAAAAGAGAAATTCCTTTTTTTACTTTCGTCAATAGTGGAAATAAAAAAATAGTAGGGAAATTTTTATTAATTTTTGCTTACACGAGTTAGAGACCCCGTGGACCGGGGACCTCGCATAATTGATACGGTGTATACGGCGGTAGCAATGTCTCGAGGTATTATCACATCAAAGTGTCAAAAGGGGGGACGGAGGTCAAACTAGCAAGTCGTCTGTCGTACGTCCGGTCGGGTGACAGCGCGTTGTGTGTCCGCAGACGTGCAGCGAGAGCGAGATGCTGGACTTCCCGCGGCGCATGCGCGAGTGGCTGTTCAACATCATGCACGACATGGCGGAGCGCAGCGAGCTGACGCCGCACTACCTGCGCATGGAGCGCGAGGCCGAGTCCAACCTCACGCGCCGCTGGGCCAACGCCGCCGTCTGGAAGTGGTGCGACCTCGACGCGCACGACAACGACAGGTACACGCACACAAAGAGGATACTTTTTTTATTTATTTATTGAGAAGCAAATGCATATGACTAATATATACCCTCTTTATTATAAAAAAATAATATTGAAGAGATGAATAACATTATCCGCGACGCCACTGCTCGAGCTTTTCTCTCCTGGATGTGGCGAATGAGTAGTTTTGATATATGGAGGTACCTCACCTATGTAGGTACTTATTACTGAACAATGTGGCTCGTGGATGAATGATCCCGGGTATTTGACGAGGATGGGCGTGCGCAGGTTCGTGTCCCGGCACGAGCTGTTCCCGATCCGCGCGCCGCTGATGGCGCTGGAGCACTGCATCGCGCCGTTCCTGGACGCCTGCGACGAGGACGACGACCACCGCATCACGCTCGCCGAGTGGGGCAAGTGCCTGCAGCTCGACGAGGTACGCTCGCTGCCCACTTACTTACCCACACACTCACATAATTGATCATTTCTAATAAATGTCGAATTTCCTAATAATAGGCCACATTTAGCGAAGTTCAAGAAAGTTTGTACCACGTCTACTATTTATTTTTTCATTTTAAAGTGGCCTGCCGCCCTCCCGCTAGGGCTGCGGGACCTATGTGACGCGTCAACTTTAAACTCAAACAGTAGCACGAGACAAACGAGCCGGTAACGTGTAGCAGCTTCACATGCTGACCCCGACTTTTTGTTGCAGTACGAGCTGGAGGACCGCTGCGACGAGTTCACCGAGGACTCCAATGTATAGAAATAAAATAATCTACGAGGGGCGTTCAATGTATTCTCGGTATGGAGGTGATTCACTTATAAGTTGGGTAATCTAACTATTTAGTTTACTAGTGACACTATCTGAGGGGAGTCATATAAAATTTCACCAAATTTCCATCATTAGTTTTTTAGTTATTCTCAGTGAAAGAAACCCGAATGCTTGACGCCGCCGCGACAGTGCCGTAAATAGGGCGGTGCCAGCGGTGCCCAGGCACAGGGCGCAGACCCTGGAGGGGCGCAGAAATGACCGACTTTCAAGTAAAACAAAAAAAAAAAGGTTCTGTGAGCTCGCACCCTGGAGGGGCGCAGAAATGACCGACGTTCAAGTAAAAAAAAAAAAAAAAAGGTCGCAGTTCTGTGAGGTCGCACCCTGGAGGGGCGCAGAAATGACCGACTTTCAAGTAAAAAAAAGGGGCGCAGTTTTGTGAGCTCGCACCGGGCGCATATAAGGCTATTTACGGCTCTGCGCCGCGATATAGAAAATCGAGAATTGCGCTGTTATAAAGTTCGTTCCTAGGCTGAGAAAAAGTTGAAAAAATATTATTTTTGAAATGGTCACTATTAACCAAGACTCTGCCTCATCGTAATCAAGTGTTGAAACGTGGTCAACATTATTTGAACGACGCAGAAAGTGCTTTGAAAAAGACCCTCTCTCGGACGAGCCCGTTAGCGCCACCACAGAAGAAATTGGGCAAAAATTAAAAAAATTGTAGTGGAGGATACCAAAATGAATATCAAAGCTTTAGCAGTGATGACTAATCTATCTGTGGGTACCCTACACGTTATACTGCATGTCCATCTTAACCTCTCATAGGTCAGTGCAAGATGGGTACCGCGAATGCTGACCGCACCTCAGAAGCAAGTTCGACTCGTGCGTTATAAGGAGTTTTAAAGCTCTGTGAAGCCAATTCAGCGAATATTTTCAACCAGTTTTTTACTGGAAATAAGATGTGAGTTTGTCCTTAAGATCTAGAGAGAAAACACGAGTAGATGCAGTGGATTAAATTGGTGCACAGCCCCCATAGAAGTTGAAAGTCACCCGAACCGCCGGAAAAGTAATGGCAACGGTCTTTTGGGTTTGTAAGATTATTGTATTGATTTAACACACTAAAAAAGATAAAATCATCATAACATAAACATACTTAAACACATAACTAAATAAAAAATAAGCAACCGAAGGAAAAAGTAATGGAAAACACACCGCGAGGGTACTGTTTTTCACGTCAACGCGCCGGTTCACAAGGCCCGCGTGGCAAACGCTGCTGTGCGAAATTTCGGCTTCAAAAAAATTAATTACCCTTCATAAAATCTAGACTAGACCTTCAGTGAACACCAACAAAACACAAAATTGAAAAAATATATTGGTGGATAGCGTTTTTCCGAAAATGAAGAACTGAAGGGAGCGAAGAATCTCCATTTTGAGGCGACATCAGAAGAATATTTTTTTTAAGGTTTGAAGAAACTTTTTCCTCGATCTGAGAAGTGTATTGAGGGTTTAGAGGATTACATTATAACATAGATTTTTTTTTTAATTTTTCGAGTTCTCCTTCACACCCATACCGAGAATACATTGAACGCCCCTCGTAGTACATGATAACTTTAAATACCTACTTAATAAATTAATCATGATCGCCCACTGCCATTAGGGATACCTAATTAAGAATTATGATGGTAACATAACATTTTGCTGGCGTTACTGCGACGTTCCGAAAATATTGCATGCAACTGATTAAGAGCAAAATTACTTCCCGATTCGTTTTAAATAAAAAAACTTTATTACACTGCTCTACTCGAAACATTCAAATAAATATATATAAAAAATGTATATAGCCATTCTGTGATGATACCGCCAAATATTTTAGACGATTAAAACTAAAACTACTAAGGACTTGAAATACAATAAAATTTTCTTTAATTACGCACCAATATTTTATTTCCTTTCTTTTTATAGCTTATATTTTATTATTGAAGTACATGGAAATGCCCGTGTTGAGAACACTTCGATAAGGTGATGAATATTTCGATAGGCTTCTTTGTATAAACGAAGGTATGTATGAGTAAAAAAAGCATGCTGTTATACAAGGTGGCCCAGGGAGTACCTAAACTTTTGAAAATTCATGCAAAATGTTTATATTCAATTAATTTGTAAGTTTTTATACAATTAATTAAACCAAAATTAAAAAAAAATATACTATTTAAAAAAAGAGGTCTACTACTACTAGGTGAGGAAGCTACGCTACGAGCCGTAACATTATCAGCCTTTATCATGGTTCCGTAGCCAAATGGCAAAAAACGAAACCCTTATAGATTATGATTCGTCATGTCTGTTGACTGCCTGTCTGTCTGTATGTCCGCCTGTATGTATGTCTGTCCGCCAGTATGTCACGGTCACTTTTTTCCGAAACCCTTTGTAAGTACACCTTAGAAATGATGAAATCCACATGAGAACTAAGGGCCTATGTGGCAATGGGCAGGGCTCATTGCGAGGAGAACTTACGGCCGTTGGTGCGCAAAGCTAATTCAGAGGCAGCCGCGTTCGAGGCAGTGCAGGACCGGTTTCTTTGGAGATCTAAGGGAGGCCTATGTCCAGTAGATAATAGAAGATATTTGGGCTCATCGTGGTGATATTTAAAAAAATAAGTACATCTTCTGAATAGAGTTCATGACGTTTAAAGCATTACTATAATGAACTATGCTATGCTATTAAAAAAATTGTAAATACACATTGATATAGAAAAAGGTTTTTGTATATCAATCATCATCATCATCCTAGCGCCTCTCCCGGTTGCATCCTCGGCTATTGCCTTGGAGCCCAGGGTACGCTGCGACTATGATCCTGAATTGACAAGCCTGGTTATTACAATGGAGCGACTGTCGTCTGACCTCCGTAACCACAAGGGAAACCAGACCGATTGGATCATAGTCGGGACCAACGGCTTAACGTGCCTTCCGAAGCACGGAATCATCATTCTTATCGGACAATCAGGTGATTCAAGCCTGCAATGTCCTAACCAAACTGGGAAAACCAACACAAAGTGAAAGTGTTCCCCGCGGGATTCGAACCCACGACCTCCGAGTTCGTAGTTTTTGAGCGCAGTGCTCTAACCACTACACCACGGAGGCAGTCAGTTTTTGTATATCAATGTAAATACATAATTATATCGATGCCTAACGGCCAAAAAGGCCTAACCGCCATTTACCAAACTTTACAGGAGAGAGGATTAAAGACGAAAAATTTCGAAAAAAAATCATGAGTGGGTTTTGCTTCCTAAGCTTCCAAACTTTAGGTGTTAATATAAAATATATTTCTCTTCAAGATGTATTCATTAAAGTATTCAAAATCATTCATCTAAGAGTGTTTTTTGTCGCTTGAGCCCAAATGGATTTATTTTTTTACTGCAAAAATGTCGTAACCGCCTTTACCAAAAAAAACATGTTAGCCAGAAGCGGCTTAAGTGCATCTGTATTTTTATTAAAATTGCTTAACCGACATTAAGCCAACATAAGAAGTGATTGACGAAAAAGTATTAGTGTTAGCGAAATACTAAAAATACAGGGTTTCGCAGATAACCTGTACCAGCGAAAGTCTGCGACCAGGGACACCAATACCCATAAATTGGATCATGTATTTTAAGAGAAAAATGGGATAAGCGCCACAACGAATAGAAATATGTGACAGGGCAAATAATCCTAAGCGCCATATCTTATGTTTGAAATTCGCGGCCCGAAAGTACTAAGCGACATTTTTGTTATTTATTGTTTTTAAGCCAAATTGTCTAAGTAACTATTTTAAAATATTATATTTTCTAACCACCAGAATGAAAAAAAACCCTAAAATATTGGGCGCTTAGGACGTAAAATTAAGGCTTGGAGCCTTAATTTACCAACCGCATAACCGACAAAAACTACGAGCTAGAGTGACGAAACCTAGATAGAACGACGGAGAAAAAAAAGGCGATTCCAATGATGTATATAAGTCGATTTCGCAAAAAATGTCGCTTAGGCCATTTTGGCCGTTAGGCATCGATATCCATTCAACTTGTTTTTTTTAAATCCACGCTCAAGTCGCTGTGCTGCTATTATCATATAACTTGAGATGCTATTTTCATATAAAACAGCATCTCAAGTTCGCTCTCAAGATCAATCTCAAAGAGAAACAGACGGAAATAAAATAAATATTCTGCTGCTGCTGCTTCCTGTGTCTGGAGTCCTTTTTATAGCGTGGGCTCTCAGAGAATTGAAGGCATTCAGCGTGCGTTTACGAGACACTTGGCATTTTTGAGTAGTGGTTTCTCTCACCGTCAGCCTTACGAGGAGCGTCTTGTTAAGTTTAAGTTGACCAGTTTACGTGATAGGAGGAAGATTGCGGATATTTGTTTCCTATACAAAGTCCTGAATGGCCATCTGTACTCTGAGGAACTATTGTCGCGTATATCTCTGTCTGTTCCCCATAGATATCCTAGGCATCGAATTGCTAAACTTTTCGCTGTGCCTTTTGCCCGTACTAATCTTGGTCTTCAATCTCCTTTGGCGCGAATTTTAACTGAGTACAATACGGCAAGTGGTGAGATTCCTGACTTGGATATTTTTTGCAATCGGTTTTTGAAATTCAAGTCATTAATCTCGGAGTATCTTTCGGGCAAGTAGCCTGATGGGTATAGTTGTGCCCATCAGCCTATTTGTTTCGTTGTGGTGTTTAATAGTTTGTACCCTAATTATTTACGAGTGCTATGTACGCCGTTGTTTTGATGCATATCAGAACTGTTTCTATTTGTACCTTTTTACTGCTTTTTATTAATATGTATCATGTGGCTGTACTTAATAAATAAATAAATAAATAAATAAATAAATAAATGCCTTGGACTAACTAACTAAGCTCGAAGCTTGTACTATGGAAGGTAGGGAACGGATAGACAGAGACATACTTAAATATTAAATACTTTTATAAATATCCATGACTTGAGTACAAATGCCAATGTTCATCACACAAACATTTGCCCGTAGCGGGATTAGAACCCGCGACCCTTGGTTTAGTAGCCAGGGTCTCTATAGCCACTCGACCAAACGGGCCTGTCGTAGGTGAAAAGTTTAGTGAATTTTGATGGAGACACTCAAAGTGACATAAAGAGCATTAGGACCTCTCAATCCATTTTAAGACAGGCCTATGTCCAGCTGTGGACTGCGATAGGCTGATGATGATGAATCCATTTTATTATTCAATTAGACATAATAAGGACATGATGGCCATGATGCGCCGCTGAAGTTTAGGTAGGTATTGTTAATAATAACAGAGATAACATCAGTAACTTTAGCATTTATAAAAATGTGACATCTTAATGCAGTTTTAGTGCTACTTGGGCGTGTAATGTAACATCTTCTTGACAAATAAACGCTCCCGTTTCTCTTCCTTCACTGGTGTAATGCTCGAGTCTGCAAAAACGTTACATCACACTTGAATAATCCCGGTGAGTGAGGGTCTTTTTATTAATGATATTATTTGTACTAAGTAGGTATCCTCAAAATGCATACTCATCAACAACCACATAATTAAAAAAAAAACATCTCAGGCATTAGGCCGGATTCGAAACAGGCACCTCTTGATACCAAGACAACTTGACCAAAGAAACTGAATAAAATTCTACCATTTGGATTGGTAAGCGAGTTGCTTGATGTATGTTTGTGAATCCATTATAAGTTTTATAATTAGTTTTTACTTTTCAGAGTTTTTAGTTGCTGCCTGACTAATATGCACATACAAAAAGTCATTGGCATTATGCAATTTTATTACACGATCAAGTTTTTTTTACGTAGAACGAAACGTTAAGAAAACACTAAGTTCTTTTTTCTACCACGGATGGCTTGGCAGCACTGCGCAGGCCCGCCATTTTACATTACTGTGATTGGCTACTCGCTGAGAAATTGGTTGTTTTACGACATTTCCGGTCGCGTGCAGTTGGCCAGCTTGTGACTTGTATGTATCGAAGCGGCGCTGCTATCTTTTGTGTAGTTGATTTGGCTTGGCGCCTTTCCTGTGTTGGTGTGTTCAGTGTAGTAGTGATTGTGAGTTACACGTTTCAAAATGGTGAGTTTTGCAAGATTTTAGAAAAACCAGTGATATGTGTAATGCCGTTTTTGTGTATTTCGGTGGATATCGATGTGATCCATAACCTGGCGAAGTTTCAAGCCCGTATGATGAAAATTAACAGGATTTTTCAACATTTTTAGGGTGGAGGTAAAGCGGGCAAAGATTCAGGCAAAGCCAAGGCGAAAGCAGTATCCAGATCAGCAAGAGCAGGACTACAGGTATTGTAGAAGTTAATTATAATTTATTTTATGATTTTAGAACTATCAATTTGTTTCAAAATCTGTAAAGTTCATTATTTCACAAAATTGAATAATACGCATGACCTCTTTAGTATGGCGGCGGCCAACTTTGTCTGGGGGCAAATCAATATATTAATTTTATTGTGAATATTTTAATTTTTAGTTCCCGGTGGGAAGAATTCACAGACATCTCAAAAATAGGACAACAAGCCATGGACGTGTTGGTGCTACCGCGGCTGTTTATTCCGCGGCTATTCTGGAATATCTTACCGCCGAGGTAAGCAAACGACGCCTGTCAAATATGGCGGCGGCCGCTTTGAGCTGTAATTAAACCGTAGATTCTCTAGTGCTTTCAATCATGAGGGTAAAATTAGCCATATCTTTAACTTTGTGGCATTGAATGTCTCAATATTTAAGTAGAAACCACTATTATTGTGTTTTGGTCTAAATAAATACCTGTCAATAATTTGGCGGGAAATGGTTTAATATGAATATTTACATTATCAATCATTTGTTAATGCTAGACCTGTTTTGATGTTATTATTTAGATTTAAGAGGATAAAATTAATGATTAATTCTCCTGACCTTTCCCCACACGGACCTTTTCATGATCATGTCATGAACACAAAATTAATTAATTTATATGTGTATAGGTGTTGGAGTTGGCTGGCAATGCGTCCAAGGATCTTAAGGTGAAGCGTATTACTCCCCGGCATCTACAGCTTGCAATCAGAGGAGATGAAGAGCTGGACAGCCTGATCAAGGCGACCATTGCTGGTGGTGGTGTCATCCCTCACATTCACAAATCTCTCATCGGAAAGAAAGGCGGTCCAGGAGCACCAGTTTAAGTTAGGTAAGCATATGCATTCAACATGTACTTGCTTTGATGACTCTTTTTTCTGAAGTTATTAAGACATTTTAATGAAAGTAATTCATATTTCCCGTTTACTAAACAGAAAAGTAAAAATTATTTTCTTACAAGTTTTATTTTGTTGACAGATTTAAAGAAGACTACTATTAATATTGCATTTTACTCCGGACTCGATATCGGCATTCTTCAACTCATCACCCAATCAGTAAACATAGTTTTCTATAGTGATGTAATTAGGCAGTGAAGTGACTTGGGGAAACTTTGTCCGGATTAGATTATAAGTATTAGTTGTACTTTAGTCTAAGGAGATTTATGATTGTATTAGAAATAAGTTGTAACTTTTAAATCCTTGGTTTGTTTAAGGGACATTTTATTTGCTGAGAATGTTTGTAAATGTTCTGTTAAAATTGCCTTGCTGCCAGCCTCGAGCCTAGGCTGTGCTTACTGCCTGCACATTTGATGCTGGTGCAATTCAATTTTTGCCCATGATTGACTGCAACTTAGTAATTTTAAGCTGTAAGCTGTTAAATGATGTGTAGCATTTTTGTATTCTTTATGACAAATTGTAATAATAACAATGGTAAAAAAATACATAAGTATGTTGTTCAAAATTGTAATTTGGTATGATTGATCTTGTTACAAGTTGTAAGAAATGTATTTTGATCTTTAAAATATAATGAAGAAGAACATTCATATTATTTTGTTTTATTTTGTATAAGATTATTTATCTGCAATTCCATCTCATATTTTACAAAATAACAAATGTGACTATACAATTTAGAACTAGTTAGTAAAATATATTAAGTTCTGGAAAGGATTTGCAATCGTCATCACATTAATATTATAAATGTGAAAGTTTGTTTGGATGTTGTTCTGTCAAACACGCTGAAACTACTCAAGTATGGTGGAGTAATCCACTTACACTCTTGAGTGCTGCTGACCCTTGTGCATAAATTGATTTAGTGGCGCCTTGGTAGGGCAAAGTTGAATAATCCGTTAAAGCGTAATAACTTGTAACTCCATCAGATCAAAGGAGATCCGCCAAATCCCATACAAAATTACCCCAGCTCCAGCGCCAGTAAAATATATCTTATATAGCCGCCCGCGACTCCGTTTGCTTGAATTTCGATTTCCAATAGTTTAAAGCCTTCCACGTGAAATGGACTACCCAACACAAAAAGATTTTTTCAAAACGGACCAGTAGTTCCTTAGATTAGCGCGTTCAAACAAACATACAAACAAACTCTTCAGCTTTATAATTATACTAGCGGCCCGCCCCGGCTTCGCCCGTGGTACTTGTCCACTATTTAATGGATGATATTATACATAAAAACCTTCCTCATGAGTTACTCTATCTATTAAAAAATTGGCCAAGTGCGAGTCGGACTCCCGCACTGAGGGTTCTGTACAAATTCTATTTTTACGTATTAAAAAAACTACTGAATAGATTTAGTTCGAACCAATTTTCGTTGGTAGTTTTTATGGTAATGTACATTATATAAATATTTCAGTTTTATCATCCTCTTACTTTAGAAGTTAGAGGGGGGGGACACACTTTTTTTCACTTTGGAAGAGTCTGTCACGCAAAGTATTCACTTAAGAAAAAAATGAGCTTAGAAACCTCAATATAATTTTTAAAGACCTATTCATAGATACCCCACACGTATATGTTCAATGAAAAAAAATATTTTCAGTTTCAGTTCTAACTATGGGGACCCCCCATTTTTTTATTTATTTTTATTTTCGTGTGAAAACCTTGTTGCGGTTCACAGAATACATCCCCTCACCAAGTTTCAATAGTATAGTACTTATAGTTTCGGAAAAAAGTGGCTGTGACAGACTGGCGGACAGACAGACAGACAGACATGACGAATCTATAAGGGTTCCGTTTTTTTGCCATTTTGGCTACGGAACCCTAAAAAAACCGCATCAAAATCCGTTGCGTAGTTTTAAAGATTTAAGTGTTCATAGGGACATACAACATGACAGAAAAAGCGACTTTGTTTTATACTATGTAGTGATATTAGTATATTAGTATTAGTATAGATAATCAATAAAATTATTGCAATGTTAATGAACTAAAAAAAGCGATGTTTCTTTACAAACGTTTTAATTAGTTTCTATGAAACTTCTCCGGTCGAAAAAAATATGTTAGCATGTGAATTTAGGAATAGGGATGGTTTCTAATGGTTTCACTACTCGTACTCTAAAATCTGAGATAATAATTTTTAGCGCCAGAGCTGGGGAAATTATGGCGGATCTCCTTTAACAGGAGACAAACAAAATCGTCATACACAAGAAGTACGGTCCATTTTTGGCCGAAGTCGAAGCCGATTAATCGGTAATCGCCTCAACATTCTTCAGAAGCCAAAGGTTTTATCTACAAGATTCAATTGTTATTAATATTATTTCAAACTTTAATATTGAAAGATTATATTAACTGTCTCTTATAGAAGTTAACTTATAGTGGCTCTCACTCAGTCTTTCATAACAGTTCGTTCAATCTCGGTGGTCGGGACGATTTTTTTTGGCCGAAGGTGGCCAATACCGTACCCGAAGCTTCGGTCCGACACTACTACTATAAAGGGTTGGGTTGCAGACCCTAAGTGGCAATGCGAGGAGAGCTGACGGCTGTTGGGGCGTAAAGGTTCTTGTTCTCCCGTGGCAGCAGCGTTCGAGGCGCATCGTCGGTAGGCTATCCACAATGTGGACTTGCGATCTGATAAGGGTTCCAGGGATTCCACTGGATGAGGGCAGTGCTGGACCGATCTCTTTGGACGTTTCTTGCCTGACGATAATAATGGTGGCAAGGGAAGGGAAGCGTTGTTACCGTCATCATCATCAAAATTTAAAAGCGCGCGTCGTTGCTCTTGTCTGTGAAAGAATCACCACTCTGTGCTGCGTTAAAATGCGCAATACATATCTTTAAAAAAATAAACTCAGTGTGCTTTTAATGTGACTATTTTATCGATTTTAAGTTTATAATACACATTATGGTAATCCAAAATTTACATTTTGTTATTCATTATTATTTTTACCCTGGTGATTCATATGATTACCCCACGATGGTTCTTTTTAGGGTTCCGTAGCCAAATGGCAAAAAACGGAACCCTTATAGTTTCGTCATGCCTGTCTGTCTGTCTGTCTGTCTGTCTGTCTGTCTGTCTGTCTGTCCTGGCTCGTTCTCCGCCGTTTCTGAACCGATAGCCACGAAAATTGGTGGAGAGATGTATAGTGATAATTCAAGAATTGGTTTTTAAAATTATCGAAAAATAATTATTTTTACCCCCCCTCCCATACAGCGAAATGTAAATTCGAAAAAAAAAAATTCGACTTACCCCATCGTGTGGGGTATCGTTAAAAAGGTATTTTTAAATACAATAAAACTTGCCTTGAAACCAAGTGGATCAAACACCCCAGTCACGAGATATATTAATACAAAGTTAAAATTAGAGCGTCCCCCCCACCTTAACTTTTGAAATACTATTACAATAATTCTGAAAAAAATGTCCTGTATACCTCCAAGTAAGCACTTTTAACGAAAACTATAGTGAACTCTGTATCATACATAGTTATTTTTATACAACTCGACCAACTTATGACGTGCAGTTGCCCTTACTAAATGGTGTCTTAAGCGGTCGGGCCATCTTTTAGCTACGGAACCCTTTCATGGGCGTGTCCGACACGCTCTTGGCCGGTTTTTTTATCAAGAGTCATTAAACTAAACAGGCAAATTAGCGAGGCCAATCGACCGATTTAGGTGTGTTTGTTTTGTTCCACGGAATAAATAACAAATATATTCCGTAGATATTTAAAAGGGGATGGTACAAAGATATTTATTTCCAAAATCTTTGGGATGCGGGGTCTTTTTGGCTGAAAGCCTCTACACCAGAGCTTGTATAAAAAAAGATTGATGCCACTTCGCCTCGCCAGCCATCTTGTTCTAGTTGTCAAATGATTGACATGAATTGGAAGTCTGAAATCGTGGTGTATTTTATTTCACTGTGTAATAATTAAAAACAAAATTCGTAGATTGTAGTCAAATAATTTAAGCAGCATTTGTCTACTTAAAATTACGATCAATTTGTCGGACTTCACTGCGGAAAGTTGTCGGCATGAGCTCCCGACATCGAGACCGAAGTCGTTCGCGTTCCAGAGACCGTGATCGCCACAAGGAAAGGGAGAAGACCAGGGACCGCGATCGCGACCGCGACCGCGATCGGGAACGCGATCGCGAGAAGGAGCGTGACCGAGATAGAGACCGCGACCGCGATAGGGATCGAGAGCGGGATAGAGATCGCGATCGTGATAGGGATCGCCATCGTTCGAAGAGGTGCGTACTTCCCCTACCAGTTCGCTGCGATTTGTCAAACTCTAATCTAAACATTTATGAGCATGTTTCGTCATCAGGGATAAGGATAGAGATCGCAGCCGAAGTCGTGAGAGACACAAAGAGAAACGACGCAGTCGATCTCGGAGCAGAAGTCGTAGCCGGGGCAGAAAGTCTAAAGACAGGTGAGTATTCGTTATTACGTTTTAAAATTAGATCTTAAATAAAATTGTACCTGTTATTACAGTAAACATTCACCTATTGTATATGTTTGATGTTTGGTATTTTTACTTTATCTCTGGTGTTTATAGGGATGGCACTATTGCGCTGCTGGACCAGATGGTGGGCACGACAACCAAGGCGACCGCGCGCGCCGTCACCAGCACCGCTACCATCAACCCCGCCACGCAGGCGGCGATACTTGCAGCTGCTGCAGTAGCACAGGTTGCTTAAACATTTGTTTGACCATGCTATCCTACCTGGAAGCTTTGTTGAGTGATTACACCTACATACACTTTTACTCCAATACATGCATGACATTACAATTGAATATCAACCATCTTGGTTTTTGAACAACACAAACGCATCAATTGGACAGCAATTGAAACTCATAATATTGTAGATCGTATATTGCCCAATAGGATGTATGTCACTTGTTTTAAAACTTGGACAGTCTCAAGTGTCCTGTAAATACAGGTCTACAAGAATTCTTCTTAAAAATATTATGATGATGTTGTGTTCTCTCATTCATGTGTGACTATGAATGAAGCTTTATGAACATGTATGGCAATGTTATGTTTCAGCATAATGCTAAAGAAAGAGAGGTATTACCATTTCAACTATTATACTTGTTTTTCTCTGTGAACCATTTGAAGTAGGTAGCTATTAGAGCTTGAGTTTTGCTGGATTTATAGTTTTTGGAAGAAGTTCAAGCTCTGTCTGTTAGGTAAACATCCCCGTGATCAAAACACAAAAGTTTGAGCATTGCTCTTATTCGTTAATATATATTAAACACTGTTGCTAGGCTTCAAGATTGAAAATGCCTTGTGGGAGCATTATTTGAAACATTGTTAAATGTTTATCAGCAGTATTCAGGTGCAGGTCCCAATCAGTCCACTGACCATTATAATAGAACCTGTTAATAATGTTAGATTTTCTTTTTACTTTGATTATAATAATAATTGAAGCCATTATTGTGATTGACATCTATGGTCTTGTTTCATAGAAATACATCAGCTACATGGTACGTATAGAACAGTGGTCATCTTTTGTTTTCTCACTCGAGCGCATCTCTTCCTCAATATTTTTTTAAAACAGCGGGAGGACTCATTTCCACTGCCGCCGATCCCCGGGTCTTTAGACTCCTTTTGTGTATATTTTCGTTCGGCTAACTCGCCCACGGGGCCGGTGCGGCAGACGTTCGTGGCGCAGCGGCGCATCGCGGCGCCCGTGCAGCCCGCCGCCGCGGCCGCGGCCGCGCTGTCCGCCGCCACCGCCATCCCGCCGCCCACCTCCGTGCAGCAGAAGCTGGAGCAGCTGCAGGCGCGCACCGAGAGCCGCTACCGCGACAAGCCGGCGCCGCCGCACCACGACTACCACCCGGACGACGACCACGACGACGGGCAGGGTGAGTGCCGCGCCGGGCCGGCCGCGCAGGCGACGCGGCGGGCGACGCTGACCGGACGCTGTTGCAGGGCCGGCGGGCGAGACGGCGGCGGAGCGGCGCGCGCGGCGCCGGCGCACGCGCTGGATGGGCTCCGAGCACGACAAGACCTTCATCCCCGGCCTGCCCACCGTGCTGCCCTCCACGCTCACCAAGGACCAGGAGGAGCAGTACCTGCGTGAGTTTCCCCCCGAGGCCGGCTCGAGGACATATTTCCGAAGCGAATCGGTTATAGTATCATCTAGGGATAACGATAATCGATTCGCTTCCCGACCGTCCGGTCGTATCGCACGTATGAGTTAGCCCCTTACATTATTCGATCGGTAGGGATGTTTCTTCCGTGTTAATTTATCGTTACTTTTATTAAATTTCCGTCGACGGACGGTCCCCCCCGATGACAGTCGGATAGAACGATGACCCGCTCGTCCCTAACCGAGTTAAAATTCATTTCAGGCAGCGATTAATTGAGTTCTTTCAGGAGGGTCGGTCGACCGGTCGGTCCGCCGACGCGTGCGGTCGCCCGCCCGGCGGCGTAGTGTCGGCGTATTCTAATGAGCGCGTCTGGCCGCGCGGTGGCTAACCCGTTCCCTTGCAGTTCAGCTGCAGATCGAGGAGGTGAGCCGCAAGCTGCGCTCCGGCGACCTCGGCATCCCCGCCAACATCGAGGAGAGGTTTGACGCTTTCTACTACCGCCCCGCCCGCCCGCCGGCCTCCGCCGCCCCGCGCCCCCGGCCCGACGCCCCATGAGTATACGACTTCCAATTTTAATAATCACATTATTTTTATTCGTCGATTAAAACGCCTCCCGAGTTGCAATAATGTGCCTGATTATTATGTTCGCAGGTCTTAGTAACAGACTGTAGACGGAACGTCGATTCCGATAAATGAAATAATGCGCCTTTTCACTTTGCAGGTCGATAACTATTTTTAATAGAGACCTAATAATGATAATAAATAATCGATGTATAATGATCTTTTCAGCGACGGCCTCCGATCTAATATGATTATTTTCAGGGCTAATTATATTAAATTTCAGGTTAAATTAATATCGATTCCTTTCCCAGGGTGCTAGGGATTTAATTAAATATTAAATATGGCACTCGGTAAACATCGCCGGCCGCGCCGCGGAGCGAACGATTCTAAAATTCTCAGTTCTGTTATCATCTATCTCGTCTTTAAATCGTACCGTGCAGATGTAGCCGCACGTAGTGTAACAATTAGTTTTCCGACGAGCAGAGCCTAGAGCTCTCTGGGCTCCGCTCGCGCCCGTGCCCCGTACCTCGCGCGGCGTCAGGTGGCGCGCAGCTGACGGCGGGCGTGTTGCAGGTCGCCGTCGCCGGAGCCCATCTACTCGACGGACGGCAAGCGGCTGAACACGCGCGAGTACCGCACGCGCCGCAAGCTGGAGGAGGAGCGCCACCGCCTCGTGCAGCGCATGCACCAGATCAACCCCGACTTCAAGCCGCCGCCCGACTACAAGTGAGCGCCGCACTTGATCTATATGCATCCAATATTTAAATGATACGATGACCGATCTATCTGTTGTTTCCCCGCTCGAGTAAAAAATGTGACTCGAGCTCCGGACGAATTGAGTCAAATTTCGTACTCTTGTAGATAAATACGGACAGGTTATCGAGCACCCGTCGTCTGCTCCACTATCGATAACTGCTTTCCGAAGCATCAGTAATCTATATTTTAATATTTTTTTAATTAATAAACATCACTGAGAAATATTATCATATACTACTATGGTAAGTTTCAAATGCGCATCGTTTGTGTCGCGGCAGGCCGCCCATCATCCGCGTGCACGACAAGGTGATGATCCCGCAGGAGGAGCACCCTGACATCAATTTCGTGGGGCTGCTCATCGGCCCGCGAGGAAACACGCTTAAAGGTACGGAACTCATCTTTTGACCGTAATTTTCATCTCATTTTTATTTTTTATTATTTTTACCACGTCGCTGCTGTGTTGCCGGCCAGTTTAAAAAATCTCGGTATCTTCACTAAAATTGTATAGACGAGGGGGCGGGGCAAATGTAAAGATTGCGAAGATACCTCGATTTCGAGGCCGGCCTCCGTCGGCGCCGTGCGATCAATAACTTTGTGTCTGCAGCGATGGAGAAGGAGACCGGCGCGAAGATCATAATCCGCGGCAAGGGCTCGGTGAAGGAGGGCAAGGTGGGCCGCAAGGACGGGCAGCCGCTGCCCGGCGAGGACGAGCCGCTGCACGCCTACATCACCGCCACCAACGCCGACTGCGTCAAGAAAGCCGTCGAGAAGGTACCCCAATGTCCCGCGCTCGGAAACATAGGAGGACCGCCTCGACCGACCTCATTTATGATTGATATGTTTCTTTACTGATTACGTAAATGCGTCAATCGGGCGGGAGCGGACGACGTCTCCCGAACATTGTTGACGCACGCACGGTCGGGCAGGGCGGCCGCCACCAAATAAGTGAAAGAAAGAAAATTTCTTAGGTCCGTTTTGATAGGGGTTTATGTAGATGTTACCGGCAATCTGTACAATCCGGCATTATACACAATACCTAGGCAATGAATATAATCCCAAAAACGTATAGGTGATGTATGAAATATTGTGTAGGTACTTTATACTTTGTCTAGGTATTCTATACAATACCAAATACGCAGCCGAGTACGCAATGAAGAGTGGAACGAGGATAGTAATGTTAGGTATCGTTCGAGAAGTGTCGAAACGATTAAATATTAGTCTACCTTTAGTAAGATAGAGAGGTAGTTTTCATTAATTCGATTTCTATAGTATCAAAATGATTTTAAATATAAAATATTTTAAAGGGTTTACAAAAAAAAAATAACCTTAACCTACTTTTTTAGGGTTCCGTAGCCAAATGGCAAAAAACGGAACCCTTATAGTTTCGTCATGTCTGTCTGTCCTGGCTCGTTCTCCGCTGTTTCTGAACCGATTGCCACGAAAATTGGTGGAGAGATGTATAGTGATAATTCAAGAATTGGTTTTTAAAATAATCGAAAAATAATTATTTTTACCCCCCCTCCCATAAAACGAAAAGTAAATTGGAAAAAAAAACTTCGACTTACCCCATCGTGTGGGGTATCGTTAAAAAGGTATTTTTAAATACAATAAAACTTGCCTTGAAACCATGTGGATCAAACACCCCAGTCTCGAGATATATTAATACAAAGTTAAAATTAGAGCGTCCCCCCCCCCCCCTTAACTTTTGAAATACTATTACAATAATTTTGAAAAAAATGTCCTGTATACCTCCAAGTAAGTACTTTCAACGAAAACTATAGCGAACTCTGTATCATACATAGTTAATTTTATACAACTTGACCAACTTATGACGTGCAGTTGCCCTTACTAAATGGTGTCTTAAGCGGTCGGGCCATCTTTTAGCTACGGAACCCTTTCATGGGCGTGTCCGACACGCTCTTGACCGGATTTTTTATCAATCAAGTTAGTCTTCCGTCCCAAAGATTGTAGGTTAGTTAGGTTTTTTTTGCAAAACATTTAGAAATAAAGACCAAGATCTATTCATTTCCACATTGCCTGTGCCACAATAGGTACTCTAAACAATCCCTAGGCATTGCATAGATTACCTCGGTAAAGTATGCAATGGAAAATATAATTCATAGTATTTCATACTAATAACGCCCCAGGTATTCAATGCATTACCTAGGGAATGTAGGTATAGAATACCTCGATTACATGCTTTACCGGTAACATCGACATTAAATATGTGTATTTAGTTTTTTCCTAACTGATGGGAGAATCTGGTAATGAAAATCTGACAAAAAACTACCAACCACCAAATGTATGGAAAAAGTTTTTTGTAATAACTGAAAATCCCAAATAAGAAATACTGAAAATCCCAAAAAAAAACCTTTTTTGCAAACGGTTTTGTGTCGTGTATGGATTAAAATACTCTATGGAACATTCTTAGGTTTGAGTTCTACAAATGTCAGAAATCGCTAAAAACTTTTCCCCGCAACAACCCGAGGAAACAGCGTTCGTGGATTTTCAGTACAAAATGTTTTTGGCGATTAACAGATTCTCCCGTTGGTTAGGAAAAATCTAAATACATACATACATTTAATCCATATGTAAACCCCTCTTAGGAAGATTCAGTCGACGCTGAGTTTTTTTTTGTATCGATGTCGAGCCATTCCCTTTCGCGGATCTCCGGTAAAGCGAGCGCGGTCGGTCCCCAGATCAAGGAGGTGATCCGGCAGGGCGTGGAGGTGCCGGAGGGGCAGAACGACCTGCGGCGCATGCAGCTGCGCGAGCTGGCGCAGCTCAACGGCACGCTGCGCGAGCACGACCAGGCGCGCTGCGCCAACTGCACCGCCACCGACCACAAGACCTGGCTCTGCCCCGACAAGCCCAACGTCACCGGCAGCATCGTGTGCTCCTCCTGCGGCGGCGCCGGCCACATCGCGCGCGACTGCCGCGCCAAGCGCCCCGGCCACCAGCCGCCGCAGGCCAACAAGGTACGCGCCGCGCCGTCCGCCGGCCCGGCCGTCTCGCGCGGGGCCCGCTCTCATCGTGCGCTTGTCCGCAGGCCAAGATCGACGAGGAGTACATGTCGCTGATGGCGGAGCTGGGCGAGGCGCCGCCGCCGGGCGCGGGCGCGGGCGGGGGCGGGGGCGGGGGCGGAGGCCGGCGCTTCCCGGGCGCGCTGTTCGCCGCGCCGCAGACGCCGCGCTCCATCATGCCGCCGCCGCCCGGTCGGTTCACCCGCTGCGTTGATCGCATGCTACTTTTGACCGGAAATAATATTTAATGTTGTGTAGTTATTTCCCGAGTAAGAAATAGGTTCCAAAGATTTTCAGTATAAAAAGTATGGTATACGTTTTTTTACGATTTCTGAAATTTCTAGTACTCGCGAATCTTCGAACTGGTCCCATTGAGTCTTTTGATCGAGTTATTTAAGAATATTTTTGCTAATTGTATATATTTTCCAAAATGTGTGAATGCCGAAGTTGTAGTATACTCGCATAATCTTTTCTCGGTACCACAACGGCTAATGTACCTGCTCCTCCATCTATTATGTACTGAACTACCTATGCGATGTTAGTGAGTGTTGGGAAAGACCTCGCCGTCCTCCCGGCTGGGCGAGGCCGCGACTGACCGCGTTGTGTTGCAGGCAGCGGCGCCATGCTGCCGCCGGGCGCCTTCCCGCCTCCGCACCACCACCCGCCGCCGGCGCCGTGGCTAGGTACGTCTGTCATATTTTTTACGGGCAGTTACCCACTAACCCACCAATCTAACCCACTGGTGGGTGGAGGGGTAACTCGAAAATTTTAGTAGTTCCCACCCACCCACCGCATCAAGGCTGGAATTCTTTATCGATGTATTTTGTCGATAATGAAAAACAATATGTACCTACGATTAAATGAATTGTTTATTGAATTAAATTTTAATATCAATCAAATGCAAAGGATCTATTACTATTAATGAAGTGAGTAAATTATAATCCTCAAATCACAATAATATTAAAAGGTGTCGTATGCGTCTTTGTTAAAGCAGTAGTATCATTTGATTGATCACATCACGACGACCCGCTTGGTGTAATGGTCAAGATGTCGCCTATTACGCAAGAGGTCGCGGGTTCGATCCCCGCACAGGACAAACATTTGTGTGCATGAACATGTCTGTTTGTCCTGGTCTGGGTGTTATATGTATCTATTTAAGTATATTTGTAATACCACTGTTGATTTTGATGGCTGTAACACAAGTGCTTAAGCTACTTAACACGGGGTCAGATCAATGTATGTGATGCTGTGAAATATTTATTTATTTATTTATTATTATTTACCACGATTAAGATATACACATAGACCGGAATGTCTGCCCTTTTTATTTTCGTGTTGCTCATGAATAAAAATTATGTATTTTCTGTTATAGAAACTTTTATTGCAGAAAAGGGCGATCCGTGCAATCCGTGAGATATTTAAAGTAATAAACGTTTTAACTTTAGCGTCTCAATACATGTTTGATCATGGTTAACGTTATAATTCCAGCCCTCTAAAATCGTATTCGTTAAATGAGGTAAACTGCAACATACTGCTGTAAGAAAAACTCACACTACAATTCAATTATTCTTTATTCCAATTTAATTATGCTACAGACCTTTATTGGACACAATGTCACCAGTACTGACTATCACAAAAATCAAACATCGCTAGGCCTCGAGCCATTACTGATATTAACATAATATTATTTTATTATTAAAGATACAAGGGTAGATCAACATCACTTACATTACATTTCTGTCGTCCGTCGCTGACGAGCTCTCCAACCAGACTGAGTGACTCGATTCGCCGCACGCTTTTTGGTGGGGGAGCGCCCCCTCCCAAACCGCGCTGTGCATTCGCAATTCCGGAAGTATCAATCGCGCAACCATTATTAAATCAATTATTGAATTTTTATTTTTGAGATATTTATTTATTTAATTAATTAAAACCTAACACTCGACCATCCTGATACTGTGCATGCCCTCATGCACATAGATGGATAGGTAATAACCTAACACGCGGCCAATCGAGTCACTTTACAAATAAAATATTTAGGTTTTCAATATTTATCATATACTTATTTAAATAATAAATAAAAACATTTTTCAACAACCTTGTAAACAAACAATACAACTAAACAATTTTCCACCAATCAATCAATTTACAAAAGTTCAATATTTTGGTTTTCAATATTTATCATATATGTACTTATTTAAATAATAAATAAAAACATTTTTCAACAACCTTGTAAACAAACAATACAACTAAACAATTTTCCACCAATCAATAAATTTACAAAAGTTCTCCTTCTCAAGTTCGCGTTAAGATATAATCAGCCATGAATCCTCATTTCTCATAGGTGATTATATACCCGACTCAGAACCATATGATGACATTGAACGTGTCAAGTATCATCATAAGGTTTATCTATCTCATCATCCATCCTTGAACTGGAACCCTCCTTTGAGATATAATCAGCCATGAACTATCATTTCTCATAGGTGATTATATACCCAACTCAGAACAATATGATGATATTGGGCCTTTGCATCCCAACAGTATCATCATAAGGTTTATCTATTTCATCATCCATCTTTGAACTTGAACCCTCCTTTGAGATATAATCAGCCATGAACCATTCATTTCTCATAGGTGATTATATACCCAACTCAGAACAATATGATGATATTGGGCCCTTGCGTCCCAACAGTATCATCATAAGGTTTATCTATTTCATCATCCATCTTTGAACTTGAACCCTCCTTTGAGATATAATCAGCCATGAACCATTCATTTCTCATAGGTGATTATATACCCAACTCCGAACAATATGATGATATTGGGCCCTTGCGTCCCAACAGTATCATCATAAGGATTATCTATTTCATCATCCATCTTTGAACTTGAACCCTCCTTTGAGATATAATCAGCCATGAACCATTCATTTCTCATAGGTGATTATATACCCAACTCAGAACCAAATGATGATATTGGGCCCTTGCGTCCCAACAGTATCATCATTAGGATTATCTATCCCATCATCCATCCTTGAAATCATCAGTCAATACTTTTTCATTCGATTCCCTGCAACCCTTCATTTCTACAGTCTCGTTACTCATGATACTGTGTGAACCCTTCATTTCTCACACAGTTCAATAAGTATATTCATTAATTCCATGTATGAACCATTCATTTCTCATACATCTTTGAATTAATATTTGACCAATTATACATTAATAGAATTCTCTGTAACCCTTCATTTCTACAGAGTCTCGTTACTCATGATTCTGTGTTGCCTATATTAACCAGTTTCTCGTTTATAATTCCTTTACTCCTTACTTAAGGTTGTTCCTGATAATAATCACGAATCCAAAACTGGAGGGACATTGACATATAACAATCCCCGCTTAGCACCGTATTTTCCCCCACTAACCACAACCTGCCTAGTCGGTTTTCCTACGATACCTCCAGAGAGCAAGACACTGCTATCCGTTAAACAGGTCGTACAAGCTTTCACTGATGCAGGTCTTGTAAATCGAAACATCTGATTGAAATTAATAGAGTCATACCTTCAAAATAGAAGACAGACGGTGAAATTAACATATTTTAATAAGGAAACAAACACCGTAGAAGATACTACTTCAATTTCACGTGACATTATAATGGGTGTACCACAGGGTAGCATACTTGACCCGCTTTTGTTTTTAATTTATGTGAATGAACTTCCAGTCATCACCGAACATCTATGCGTAATGTATGCTGACGACGCCTCTATTTTATTTGTTAAGGACGAAGACACTACTAGATATGACTTAGAAAATAACATAACTTTGACATTAGGAAAAATAATAACTTGGCTTGATTCTTTAAATTTGACTGTTAACTTAACGAAAACTAATATTATGCAGTTACGGAACTATAAAAAAAAACAACCATTAAATTTAAAAATACGGCTAAATAACATTGACATTGAAGAAGTAGACCACACTAATTTCTTGGGAATAACTTTAGACAGTCACTTAAACTGGAAATTTCACGTGGAAAAAGTTAATGAAAAATTAAATAGTTACTGTTATGCTTCATCGGTGCTTGCTGATATATCATCTGTAGATGTGGCCTTAAATGCTTACTATGGAAATGTGTACTCCGTATTAAGCTACGGCATCATATTTTGGGGAAATTCTGTTAATGTCAGTAATACTTTTCTACTTCAGAAAAGATGCCTTAGAATGATCTTTCGTAAATACAGTGATGAATCAGTACGTAATATATTTATAGAAAGAAGAATTTTAACATTGACTTGTGTATATATATACTAGAAATCTGTAACTTTATAAGACGACATATGCGAGAATTTCCGAAAATTTCTGAGTTAAGGGTGAGATCGACTGCAATGAGGCGAGTTGACAAACTAAATGTACCTCAGATAAAATCATTGATTTTCGAACGTAGTTCATATATATCTGCCATACGAATATATAACAATCTACCGCAACAGCTTTGTTCTCTTCCAGACCGTAAATTTATAAATTCCCTAAAAGAGTTGCTGACATGTAACGCATTTTATAATTTGAATGATTTCCTTTTTTTTTAATTACCATTGACATGTTTAACCTAGTATCTGACTATTTGTAATATCTTTATAATAATTGACATAATGAATTTCTATTATTTGTGAATGGAATGTATATTTATGCTGATATAATGTAATGTGTAGGTAATTAACTCAATTCATATTCCGACTACTATTGCATGCCCGTTGAGGGTAACTGTTTTTTTTTTTTTTTTTTTGTCTGTGCAATTACAACTAGCATTATAAACTTTGTAACAGATCTGCAATAAAGGTTATTCTATTCTATTCTATTCTATTTTAGAAACTCACGCGAACGGAGTCGCGGGCGGACGCTAGTTACACATAAGAAAATTTATACGCCTTACGCATTGAGTTTCAATCCCAGTATAAATATATCTGTTTATCTAAAACATAGTCAATTTCTGCAACATATTTATATTTTCGATGCTTTTTTTTTAAGTGCCTTTTGCATTGATTACAGTAGTATTAGGATATTAAGATATTAAATCCAACTCTCCGACAAAAAGAACCTTCATATGTAAATACAACATAGTGTTACACATACAAGCTATACGTTGTATGTAATGAATGTAATTAAATTGAATGTGTTGTAACTATTATTTTAATCTACAGTGTTAAATGATTTGATTTCAAATCATGTTTCACTGTTTTCAATCTTTACAATACTTAAATATTTGCACGCTTCAGTTTAAAGCAAATTTTAGTGAAACTCAATAATTTATAATATCACATTATGTACCTAAAATTATGCAAATAAACATTCTGATTTCTGTTTTCTGATTTACATTTTCTTGGCACAGACCAAGGTACAACTGATTCACGGTGACTAAAGTACAACACTACTATCACTTCAACAAAATCAGTTGATTTTAAATAGTTAATAGGTTACGGTATATTTTTCTTATTACGTTGTCACTTATTCCCTATAGATCCGACTAGCGGCCCGTCACGCGGTTTCACCCGCGTCCCGGGGGAACTACTTCCCGTACCGGGATAAAATATAGCCTATGTTACTCTGGGTGAATGTAGCTTTCCAACAGTGAAAAAATTTTTCAAATCTGCCAAGTAGTTTCGGAGCCCATTCAATTCATACAAACAAACAAACAAACAAAAAATCAAACCTTTCCTCTTTATAATATTTGTTTAGATAACACAAAATAGAAAAGTGCTTATATAAGGAGTTTCAAACGATTTGGATTCAAGATAAGCTAGAAATTCTTCTTTTCCGCCAACAAACCTTTTCACATCTATTATATGAAACGTTAGCCTAATGGCGGTATTCGACTAACTTTACAATGAACAGTCTGTAGTAGTAACGTACCGAATGGTATAACCCGTGGGATTTAGTATCGCGAGCCTTTTGAAACGAAGCACATGGCCTAGGCACAATTAGTGCCAAAGTACAACAGGTTTCCCTATTGCAATCCACGGCTCGCTTGCAATCAATGTCACAACGATTAAATTAATTAAACTTGCTTACTTTTACGCTTAAGCACATCCTCGAAGGATTGGCCATAATTTTGCTCAATGGGAAATGCACTTATTAATTTCTGCTGCCACTGTGGCAAAGTAGGTATAAAGGATGGAATTCAGACTAGTATCACGTTTTGGCCAATCCTTGAAGTTTTCTGAGTTGTCCGAGTTTTTTTTTTAAGTGTTGATAGCAAAATGAATAACTGTCCTCTCATCCCTCAGAATCCAAACGTCTGTTGGTTGACTGCTCGAGAAACGGTCAAAATCAGGCAACACATTATCATGGCTTGGACTATTAGATTGAGATGATAATGCCACTGTCGGGCTTGGTTCCTAGTTAGATTTGACTGAATTTAAGTTGTCTTTTACATCTTAACAAAATAATCGGGAGAATCTGACCTTGGAGTCCGTTGAGCCGTCCCAGCTGCATCAGATACCTCTGCAGGGCTGCGCGTACAGCATCGCGCTCGATTGAGGGGTAGGCGGGTCGCCGCGGCTACGACGGACCTTGCCCTCCGTGCGTACGTGGCTCCGACTGCGCCTTCGAGTGCCACAGGTTTCTCTGTGCGCTCGGCTGCAACTTCATTCTTCGTCCATCCGAATCACGCCCCCCATGAGAGTGTCGGGGTGCGGACAATCGCTTCGATGGAAACTCGTCACGCGGCATGGTTTCTGGAACTCGAGACAAGTAACCAATGTAAACGTTCTAATAAATAAAGTAAAATGCATAATTGCATTATAACCATCATCATATTCAACCATAACCTAAAACTGCGAATATCTCGAAAACGGACCTTCCTAGCTCAAAAGTAACAAAAATTTTCTCCCCGTACACCCCAAATCACCACGGGGTTATTCCGACTACAACTTTCAAATGACCTTCAAGTGACCTCGCAACTTTCTGAAGGTGTCTGTCTGCTGTATTTGTGCATAAATTCTTCATATTGTCACGGCAAGGAAATGACCGTTATGCTATCAAAATCAGTCTCGTAATATAAATCTGATTTAATTTAAATGACCTTGAAAATGTATTGTGTACCCTCATAGAAGGATAACCTGGTGAGCAGGCATATCCCACTTCTGAATTGTAAGAAAAACTCACACTACAATTCAATTATTCTTTATTCCAATTTAATTATGCTACAGACCTTTATTGGACACAATGTCACCAGTACTGACTATCACAAAAATCAAACATCGCTAGGCCTCGAGCCATTACTGATATTAACATAATATTATTTTATTATTAAAGATACAAGGGTAGATCAACATCACTTACATTACATTTCTGTCGTCCGTCGCTGACGAGCTCTCCAACCAGACTGAGTGACTCGATTCGCCGCACGCTTTTTGGTGGGGGAGCGCCCCCTCCCAAACCGCGCTGTGCATTCGCAATTCCGGAAGTATCAATCGCGCAACCATTATTAAATCAATTATTGAATTTTTATTTTTGAGATATTTATTTATTTAATTAATTAAAACCTAACACTGCCATGTTTACGTTGGAGGGCATTAGTTACAGGGAATTCGAAATCAGAATGAACTATTAAGAAATCGTCCGCGTGTATTTCGATTGCCGCACACATAGTGTTATACTATAGCTTAAAGCCTTCCTCGACGGATGGACTATCCAACACAATTTTTTTTTCAATTGAAACCAGTAGTTCTTAATATTAGCGCCTAAAGACAAACAAACAAACTCTTCAGCTTTAATATTATGTGAAAAGTTTATATGTTAAGATTCCCTTTTGTTCGTCCACGTTGGTTTCCTGTTTATAATATTAAAATTTAATTCAATAAACAATTCCTTTAATCGTACATATTGTTTTTCATTATCGACAAAATACATCGATAAAGAATTCCAGCCTTGACGCGGTGGGTGGGTGGGAACTACTAAAATTTTCGAGTTACCCCTCCACCCACCAGTGGGTTAGAATGGTGGGTTAGTGGGTAACTGCCCTTTTTTACAACGTCGTCCCGGCCGCACGATACATATTTTACCACTTTGGAAGGATCCTTCGCGCAAAGTATTCACTTTAGAAAAAAAATATTATAGGCACCGTGCAGAAACTATAGAGGGCGCTAAAATCCCGAATTTTTTTCTGTGGTTTGACAGTAAAATTTAATATTTACCTGACCAACAGTTCGAATTCGAGTCACTAGATGGCAGAATAAGGCACGGTGTTTTCCGTGGTTTGACAGTAGAATTACCGACACTGAGATTGACATTTAGCTTGGTCAGTTCGAATATGAGTCACAAGATGGCAGAGTCATCGCTACGCACGGTGCCTATAGAAACCTCAAAAAGGGTTCCCCATATTGCCATTTGGCTCCGGAACCCTAAAAAATTCAACGGGGCCGTAATCGGGAGACGTCAAGTTGAAAATCGATCGTAGATCACTGACACATTTTAAGACAGTCCGCCGAGCCGTCCGGCGTACTCGAACCCTGTCGGAGTACGTCGGGTCGGCTCGCGGTGTCACGTGCGTGTGCGCAGGCGTGGGCGCGCAGCCGCCGCCGCCGGGCGCGCAGCCGCCGCCGCCGCCGCACCTGCCGCACCTGCACCCGCCGCACCCGCCGCATCCGCCGCATCCGCCGCACCCCATGCACCAGGTGAGCCCGCCGAAACTTACTTACATTAAAATTTAGTAAATATCGATTATAATGCTGGCAAGAATATATGTTTCCATGTTTGGTGGATGGCTGAAAGAAAAAAAAGCTAAATTTAGGCGGCGCTTTATCGAGGTCACTCTCCTTTCCAGGGCGACAAGATGGGCCCGCCCGGCGCCCCCGGCGCGCCCGGCGGACCGCCGCCGCTCCCCGGTGAGTATTATAGCATTATCCCTACCTAAAATACTTACAAAATACTACCTATTTAACAAATCTCTACCAGTGTGGATCGGTTGGGATACGCGGAATAAAATTTTCTGAACTCCATACCATATGTAGATATGTAATTGGATTTTTTACGAAAAATATTTTTCTCGGCGGGTCGAGTGTTTTATAATAAAACTTGCATGCGTGAAATTTATTATACAGTTATTATAAAAAAAAGAAACAACGGGAGGCCGAGATGTCGGGTTCGATCCCCGCACAGGACAAACATTTGTGTGCATGAACATGTCTGTTCGTTTACAAAATAGGGGTTACCCCTCCACCCACCAGTGGGTGGAGGGGTAACCCCTATTTTGTATCGGTGCCCGTGGACGCGCCAAGGTTTGAATTAATACCGGTGTATTTTGTCGATAATGTTGAAATGAAAAACAATATGTACGATCAATTTAATCTATATCTATAAAACTCAAAGGTGACTGACTGACTGACTGATTACATAGTGATCTATCAACGCACAGCCCAAACCACTGGACGGATCGGGCTGAAATTTGGTATGCAGGTAGATGTTATGACGTAGGCATCCGCTAAGAAAGGATTTTGATTAATTCAACTCCCAAGGGGGTAAAATAGGGGATGAACGGTAGTATGAAACTTTGTCAATTTTAAACCTATCGGGCTGAGGCTTTGCATACATAAAGCTACTATGACGTAGGCATCGCCTAAGCAATCATATTGATAATTTCTAACCCCCAAGGGTTCAAATAGGGGATGAACGTTAGTATGAAACTTGTCATTTTTTAACCGATCGGGCTGAGACTTTGCATTCATAAAGATAATATGACGTAGGCATCCCTTTTTAAAGATTATTTTAAAAATCCACCCCTTACGGGAAAAATAGATGATAAAGAAACCGAAATCCCCGCGGACGAAGTCGCGGGCGCTCGCTAGTTAAGAATAAAACTAACGTCGTTAAAAGGTTTTATTATATCTAATAACATCTCATTTGCCACTTTGCAAAACGGGATGTCATCTATCTATCTTTTAAATATTGCTGCAAGTGATATTTTGTATTTGGACTGCATAAATCACGAAAATATTTTTTTTAGATCGCAAGCGCCGCTTTATTTACTTGTATCATTTAGAGAACATCAATATGTAAACAGAAACAAACAACCGAAATGATCGTACAATTTTTTGTTCATTTTAACATTATACATAGATAAAATACGTCGATAAGAATTCCAACCTCGACGCAGGGGGTGCCCGGTCATCGATACTAAATATGAGGTGCCTTGCCACCCACCGGTAGGTGAAGCCAGCGGGCTTCGACCGTCGGTGTGGTAGACCAAGAAATGTGTAGTTCTAATTTGATGGTAATTTCCCCGCGATGCAGGCGCGGGTGCGGGCGCGGGCGCGGGCGCGTGGCGCTTCCCGTGGGCCGCGCCGCCGTTCCTGGCGCCGCCGCCGCCGCCGCCGCCCGTGTCCTCGTCCTAGCGCCGCCGCGGCCCGGTCGAGGCGCCGTGGAGCCCGGCGAGCTCGTCTGGTATTACTTTCGATTCGATTCGGCGGGTCGTCCCCCGTCCCGCGGCGGGGCGGGCCTAGTTTCTCGCCTCGCCTCGGCGTCCGATCCGGTCGAATCTTTCGACGTGATCCCCCCGCTCCGTGTAAAATCCGCCCCGATCCTCGGTGCGAAAAACCGTTCCGGTGGAGATGAGCCGGTCGACCGCGGCGCCCTTATCGCGTTCGGATCGATAAAGAGTAGCTCCGTATTTTAGTAACTTACCGACCTACGTCCCCCGTTATCACTGAGCCGCCCTCGTTTCCTGTTATTAGAACTAACGCGCCATCGCTGCACTTTCAATCTATGAAAATAGTATGACGATCCTCTCTTAGTGGATATTTCCTCAATGCTTGTACATATACAGGGTGGAGTTTTGTAATGCCACCTGAAGGGGAAGTACCCTTGATACTGTAGATATAATATTTTACTCCAAGGAAACAATCCTTTATTTTTAAAAGTTGCACCCTTTACTTTTTACATCAATTGTAAGTGTGAAGTATTTCTTACATACTTAAATAAAAGGAAAACAATGACATCCTTAATATTTTTTATTATTTACTAGCGGCCCGTGACGCGGTTTCACCCGCGTCCCGGGGGAACTACTTCCCGTACCGGGATAAAATATAGCCTATGTTACTCTGGGTGAATGTAGCTTTCCAACAGTGAAAGAATTTTTCAAATCTGTTAAGTAGTTTCGGAGCCTATTCAATTCATACAAACAAACAAACAAACAAAAAATCAAACCTTTCCTCTTTATAATATTAGTATAGACAAAAAAAAACAGCTAACTTATTGCTCGAAATGAGTAGTTGAAGTTCAGAAAATGACATAACATTCACCACAACACGTTATTCAAGGTACTAGAAATAAATTTTTCAGGAAAAAAAAATTGTGTTCCCAAGAAAATTGAGCAATTAATTAGTTAGTTTACCATTTTTTGTATAAAATTGATTGATGACAGGCCCGTTGGTCGAGTGGCTAGAGACCCTGGCTACAAAACCAAGGGTCGCGGGTTCGAATCCCGCTAGGGGCAAATGTTTGTGTGATGAACATCGGCATTTGTACTCGAGTCATGGATGTTTATAAAAGTATTTAAGTATGTCTATCCGTTCTCTAGCTTCCATAGTACAAGCTTCGAGCTTAGTTTGGGGCTAGGCAATTGGTGTGTTAGTCCAAGACATTTATTTATTTATTCATTTATTTATTTATTTATTTAATTAAGGTTTCATTATTTTCCATTTATTTAATTTATAAAGTTTGTCAGAGAGATTTCATCCCTATAATTGACTCTAAGATCGATGCAATAAAAGAACAGGGTGCACCATTTTACAGATTTTAGTCACTTCTATGGCAAATGAATTTTCAAAAATCATTGAATCCTTTTTAGAAATAGAGAAACGTTTCCTTTGTGTAGAATATTCTATCGACAATATTGAGGGTACACACCATTCAGGTGCCATTATAAAGCCCACCCCGTATATGCATGGAGTTAATTCTGTAAAATTATTTTCACATTTTTTTTATTTACATATTATGTAAGAATAGAGTCGATTACATAGCCAGTCGATTTTTAACATGAACTTGTTAATCTGAGTTTTTTATTCCAAATCTATTTTAAATAAATTGCTGGAATACTTTTGTACTGCTGTACACCTTTTATTCTGTTTGCAGTGTAATATAATAATGTAATAATAAACAATTGATATTGCAACTTTGTTTTTTCTGATCCTTTGTTTCCGCGATTATCCTGGTAACATCCAGTGACTTTTGACAGCCCGACTATTGAAAAAATTGGAGATTTCTTATATAGAGTATCTCAAAGAACAATGCTCAAAATAGGCTTGGCGTGTATCGTGATGTGAACTATATAAAAAAAAATATAGATTTTTTTCTTATTTCAGTATCATCAAAATAATTTTTAAAACGTCCTGGATTAAAAATTGCGATTTTATGTTTTTTTGCCCAAAATGACGTTCCAATACTAAAAAATAAGACTCTGAGGCAAACACATAGACAAACTACGTCCCGGTTTACAGATTACGAAATACACGTTCGGTCTAAAGTCGTTATTAAAAGTTAAAAATAATTTTGATTTAAGATTCTAGCTTTACATTATATCAATAAATCTGCTATTTTACATTTACATACAATCAACTATTGAGAGAAAAATGAGATGAACTGTCATTGGGGGCGTTTGGCAGAAAAAAGCGTTTGCAAGCGTTTGTAAACAAATTTATTTATTTATTTATTTATTTATTCATAAACTCTTATTACTATCCTTACAGGTTAGAGCCTAATGCGATTGTTAGCGCAAAATGGCGACTGTTAAGCGGTAACTCAGTAAACTGACAGTTAGCAAACACGTCCTGGCCGAAAACTGTACAGTTTGCGCTAACAATCGCGATTTTGTTTACAAACGCTCGCAAACGCTTTTTTCTGCCAAACGCCCCCATTGTCATTTGTTTTTTGACCTTGGCCTCTTAATGTCGAAAACTAATGCTACTGAAATAACTCGATTATTTTAAGATAATTTTATTTCGCACCCTCTTTTACGGGAGTTATAATCATTTATCTATACAAATTTTATAAAGAGGAAAGGTTTGATTTTTTGTTTGTTTGTTTGTTTGTATGAATTGAATAGGCTCCGAAACTACTTGGCAGATTTGAAAAATTCTTTCACTGTTGGAAAGCTACATTCACCCAGAGTAACATAGGCTATATTTTATCCCGGTACGGGAAGTAGTTCCCCCGGGACGCGGGTGAAACCGCGTGACGGGCCGCTAGTGTTAATATAAATCATCATGTGACACTGACATTCCATTATGGAGCAATAATACAATCTATTGTTTGTGAAGTTGGAATAGATGGCCGTCTGTCATAACCTCAACATGTATTTTAAATAATATCATCTTCATCTTTTCCGGGACCCAAGAAGATAAAATGGAAAGCTTTTCATTTTATTGATACAAATGAAGATTGTTTACAACAAATTTAATACATGTGTTTCCGTTTCAAAGTTTTCTTGTATGGGGCTATGGGCGTTGTTCTTTGGTACCTCTCAGATTACAATTATCATTATTCGATTTATTAGGTACGTACCAAATAAGCAATTTCGATAAGCATGCGTTTAGATTTGATATTCTTTTAGATTAATTCTTCTTGATTAAATATAAAACAAATATTAGAAACATTAAAAATTAAGGTTTTGGCGAGTCATGCTAGTAAACGAAATTTTAATGAATAAATTGTTTCCTTTATCAGTAATACACAGTAAGTTATACACACAATACACCTTATTAAAATGCTATAAAGTAGTTTAGATTTATTTGAATCGATAATTAATTTGTAATCGGTGGCACACTCGTTATAATCGTTATTCGTAGCATAACACGGAGTGGGTGAAAATTGAACAAAAGCAACGACGAAAGTTCATGGACGTGAGCTGTCAAATGTCGTTAACTAAGGTGGACAGAGTGGATAAATATCAAGTATAGCCTCAGGTTATTATTAAATAGCGGCCCGTCACGCGGTTTCACCCGCGTCCCCGGGGGAACTACTTCCCGTACCGGGATAAAATATAGCCTATGTTACTCTGGGTGAATGTAGCTTTCCAACAGTGAAAGAATTTTTCAAATCTGCCAAGTAGTTTCGGAGCCTATTCAATTCATACAAACAAACAAAAAATCAAACCTTTCCTCTTTATAATATTAGTATAGATATCAATAGATGCAACGAATAATTTTACAGAAATGCCATTCTTTTTCTCTTTATTATGAATCACGTGTGATAGAGCAAGATAGCAGACATACGTCGTCCTGCCGTGCCGCGTTAACTGTCAAGTGGGATGACGTCATTATCACGTCAGTCAGTGAATTATTGACGATTTGGTGGAGTGACACTCAAACGTGACATAAGGAGTATAATATAAACATGTTAAAGATAGCCGTCAATATATTGCCATCTAGCGGAACTTACAGCGAAAACCCTCAATGTTTTAATTTTTTAATTAAGACCTGCTCCCATACAAGATTATTACCCTATCTTTATAAAATACAAAAAGATTATTCAAATAAAACAAAATTGTTTCATACGAATTTAATTTTATTTACTGTTGTGCGACTTCCCTGGCACTTCAAAGAACAAGGAAGTCGGACCAGTAATACAAATAAATAGATTCGACTCATCAAATCAAGTGTTATCATTAAATGCACAAAATATTATCTACAATTACTTAAATATGCTACTTGAGATAAATTCAGAATATAAACATAGCGTTAATAAATTTCATAAATTAATACTAAAGATTGGCTCAGCGCAAACGATACGTTAACCCGTCGCCATAAATAAATAATCTTAAATTAGCACACCAAATGAATTTAAATTGCATGTATCATGAGAACTCTCGAAAAGCCACGAGCCGAGTGAACTTTGCACACCGTGTCGCCGGAACGCGGCCGGGCCTCATTTGCGACGCTCCACTGCGACATGTTTTTCCCAAATAACGATCGCGACTCTCCGGGCCTAATCTGCACACTCCAAATATTGTCATCGACACACGAGGTCTCTTTGCGAACAACACTAGTGCGATGGCGACAACGCTCGGGGCCGACAGCGGCCGTCGTGACGTAGACCTCCCTCATTCAGTAAACATCATGCCACTTGCCGAAAGCTTCACCCTTATGAACGCAATTAGGCATATTAATAGTAAATGCTACATTTTAGGCAGTCGTTATCACGAAATGGTTTTTAATATACTATGAGTAAAAAACATTGTAAATTATTAGTACATTCCTACTTTAATACTACAACTTGTTTGAAGTTGGTCAACGGTTATTTCCAATACCATGGTATGGAGATACTCTATACTTAAACGTTTGACAATATAATTCAATCAAATATACACTGCTGTACCTATATCGGTAAGAGTATAATATGACGGACATGAGTCGGCAAGTAACGCACGGGTCGAGCGAGTGCCTGATACCTTGCCGACTCCATCCCCTGCTATGCGACACTGGTAACGAGTCCCGACGGAGGTCATTCACATAACACTTTGTAATGAAACAACATTTGAATATTGTTCCCTTGGATGGGTCTCGGCGTCTTAACTCAAAACTTCGATCTTAAGATACACGACAGCTCGTCGAATCGCAAGTAGGGTTTCAAAATTACCTAATTTAACCAAAGGAGCTGTTAACTACAGTAAAATAACGGACTACGTTACGTAGTGTGCTTGATGATGGAATGGCCGAGCGTGCAGATCCAACTTGTGATGAATAGTGATGATCGGTCGTAGTGATCGCCTAGACTCGGAACTTTCATTAAGTTTCACAACACACGCACAGCCAAACTCCTAATTACTTATCCAGGGGGGCGATTCACTAAGCGCAAATGTCATAATCTCACGGTTGTATCAACGGCGACAGTACAAAATTAGTACTAAATTCCTACTGTCGCCGATGACACAACCGTGGGATTATGACATTTGCGCTTAGTGAATCGCCCCCCAGATTTGCCGTAATTTCTAAATAATGTAGGTATATAATCAAATTTCGCAAAAAACAATAATTACAACTTTAAGTCCCTACTCGCGAGTCCCTAAACCATCGTGTAAATGATTACTATTAAAATAATTAAAAATAAATAAAATGTTCCACTTCAATTGCCTTTTTCACTTACTAAAGATAATTTTGATAAAGGAATGAATGTCGTCGGTACATGCACAGACTAAGTTAGACTTAGAAATGCTATCTCGAAGTACATTATTATTATTATAATGCATCTGTATCAAATCTACTCTGTCAATCATGCCGAACGCTTCTACATATATTATTATCGCATAGAAAGGCATCTCCCGCGAGGGAGCGCTCGGACTCGTCGCTACACTATGCTAAACGATTTCTATAAAATATGGCAATCCTAATGTATATCCAGACTGTACACGTTTTGCACTTCGACCGATATCAAAAATATGATCATATCACAATCTTTATCAATGATTACTTTAGAATAAGTCTACCGGAGGGGCGGCCGCGGCGGAAGTCGTCTCGCAAGCAGCGGCGTCGCGCGGCTCATCGCGCCTCCTTGGCCGTGAGCTTCTCGATCAGCTCCTGCAGCGGCGCCAGCTCGCGCCGCTCGATCAGGTTGAACTCCTGCCGATCGAAACACTGGAGGTGAGAGCGGGCGCGCGGACCCGGCCGAGAGCGCGGGCGAGGGCTACGGTACCTGCACGAAGAATATGAAGTGCTTGAAGGAGGTGTTGAGGTGCGCCTCCTCGCCCAGCTGCACCACTTCGGGGAAGTGCTGGTGGTAGATGTGCGCGTACACGCGGAAGAGCCGCTTCAGGATGGTCTTCGCCATCGACAGGAAGTTCTTCGGAAACGGGACGCCTGTCGAGCGCGTCATTCGTGTAAAGCTAATTGATGTACATATTACATACATATTACATGTTGAAACATGTTTATTTATTTAAACTTTATTGCACGACATAAAAATTGTACAAAAGGCGGACTTAATGCCTCATGGCATTCTCTACCAGTCAACCTTAGGGTCAAATAGATAGTGAATAGTAGGTAGGTAGTGCTACTTATTGAAATTAAGTAAATATACTTACAAATGTTTATTAACTAGGTCACATAATTATTGTTAATGTTTGATTGTTTACCCGATACAAATATTTAAGCTGCCTAGTGTGGCGAAAGTAGTTGTGTTAGAACCGAGAAACTTCTAGGTACAGGGTTATAACAATAAAACGATCGATGCAATAAAAGTACAGGCTGCAACTTTTACGGATTTTAGTCAGTTCGATGACGGGGTGCGGCACGTAAATTTTCAAAAATATTTAAATGCAGTTTCATTTATTTTCAAAAATAAAGGAATTTTTCCTTTCAGTAAAATTCTCTATCTTCCCCCCAGGAGGTATTACCACAGATAACTTATAAGAGTATTACTGGTATTACAAAATTCCACTCTGTAGGTACCTTGTACCTACCTATACAGTTTTATTTTTTATAACCAGGCATTTTTTTAATCGTTTTTATTGATACCATAAACATTTCTTTAAAATAAAAGGTATAATTTTGTTGCCAAACAGTCCACGCGTGGCGCGCGGTGTCCCAATTTCATGCATTTGTGAAGCCATAACCCAATTAAAGGAACAAAAAGAAAATTAAGTATATCTTGATGTTTCTCAAAGATTTTAATTTAAAAGTTTGGCTGGTAAGTAAAAAATCAGCTATAATATATACCTATATTTAACTTTTTATTTATTTTATTATATTGGTTCTTTCTAACATCAACATCTTTTAAAGTTCCGGAACATGGTCGCGCCACGCTAAGAAGGCCGCTTCAACGTTTGTCATTTATTTTATGACGTTGCTCATGAAAGTCCGTATCAATCTCAGATCAATGAATATCACTAGATGACGGGAATAATTTGACAACTATCGCTTTCCTCCATATATGAATCTGTATGTATGAAATATGTGTGATAGAGCAAGCAAGACAGCAGACGCATGTTCTCTCGCGGCCAAACTGTCAAGTGGGATGTGGAAGCTGCTTTTCTCGCCCAAATTCTCTTAAGACTTACGTCTTAAGTTAGGTGATTTTTTGCCGTTTTGGGTGCTACATTCAAACGTGACAATAATCTGAGGTATCAATTCATAACGACTTTTACGGCAATAGCTGCGATGCCATACAATAGTGATGTGCAGTGCAGATTCATAATTTTATCGAGTATAATTTTAGTTCGCCTAATTCATTTTTAGGGTTCCGTAGCCAAATGGCAAAAAACGGAACCCTTATAGTTTCGTCATGTCTGTCTGTCTGTCTGTTTGTCTGTCCTGGTTCGTTCTCCGCCGTTTCTGAACCGATTGCCACGAAAATTGCTGGAGAGATGTTGTATAGTGATAATTCAAGAATTGGTTTTTAAAATTATCGAAAAATAATCATTTTTTACCCCCCCTCCCATAAAGCGAAAAGTTAATTCTAAAAAAAAAATTCGACTTAACCCATCGTGTAGGGTATCGTTAAACAGGTATTTTTAAATACAATAAAACTCGCCTTGAAACCATGTGGATCAAACACCCCAGTCTCGAGATATATTAATACAAAGTTAAAATTAGAGCGTCCCCCCCCCCTTAACTTTTGAAATACTATTACAATAATTCTGAAAAAAATGTCCTGTATACCTCCAAGTAAGTACTTTCAACGAAAACTATAGCGAACTCTGTATCATACATAGTTATTTTTATACATTTCGACCAACTTATGACATGCAGTTGCCCTTACTAAATGTTGTCTTAAGCGGTCGGGCTATCTTTTAGCTACGGAACCCTTTCATGGGCGTGTCCGACACGCTCTTGGCCGGTTTTTTTTCTAAATTATGGAAGTATGGCCAAACTAATTACGAAGCCCAATTGACCGATCTGACAACCCAGACTTTCCTGGCGTAACAAGATAAGGAGAGCCGACCCCACCTAATGTGGGATAAGGTGAAGACAAATTTTATTCTAGATTTAAATTTATTCGATTATTTTTTCTAAATTATTTAGGTAACCTATTTAGGTAATATTTATATTTTATTTTTATAAGATGGTTATTATTGGTCTACTGCCTCCGTGGTATAGTGGTACGAATCCCGCGACGAACACTTTCACTTTGTGTTGGTTTTCCCAGTTTGGGTTAGACATTGCAGGCTAGAATTACCTGATTTTCTGCCGAGGATGCAAATAATGATACTTATTTATCGCACAACTCGGTAATTTTAATTTGTTTACGTTACCGTGACACAAGTACAGGCCCACTAAACTCTATACGCCATTAATGAAAAACAAGAGCGTGTCGGACACGCCCATGAAAGGGTTCCTTCCGTAGCCATAAAATGGGCCGACCGCTTGACACACCATTTAGTAAGGGCAACTGCACGTCATAAGTTGGTCAAGTTGTATAAAAATAACTATGTATGATACAGTTGAACCACATGGTTTCAAGGCAATTTTTGTTGTTTTTAAAAATACCTTTTTAACGATACCCCACACGATGGGGTAAGTCGATTTTTTTTTTCGAATTTACTTTTCGCTGTATGGGAGGGGAGGTAAAAAATAATTATTATTCGATAATTTTAAAAACCAATTCTTGAATTATCAGTTTACATATCTCCACCAATTTTCGTGGCTATCGGTGCAGAAACGGCGGAGAACGAGCCAGGACAGACAGACAGACAGACATGACGAAACTATAAGGGTTCCTAGTAGACTACGGAACCCTAAAAACGAAACACGAAAAGGGAGATGATGTGTGCACGCATTTTTATCAATTCGGGCATAAGCCAGCGGCGCTTATGCCTCGCCACATACCTATCTTGGAGGGGAAGAGTGTCTCGTCGTCGAGCTGGTCCTGCGCCCAGGTCATGAGGTAGTCGATGTACTTGGGCGCGGAGCACTTGATGGGTTTCTTGACGGTGTGCCCGTCGGCCCAGTGGTACTCGTACTTGGGCCCCGCCGACATCACGGCACAAGACTCTTCACTACAAAACTCGGTGATTGTGCCGTACAGCATGTTGATTTGGTTGAAGAAGTCGACAGCTACAACATTATTCATTAAATATATTTTCTAATAATAAACAATACCGAATATCAAAACCAATGACAAAAATAAATTACATTTCTGGAACTCCCTTCCCTGCATCTGTTTCCAGAAAAGTTGTCTAATATATCTCATACATATACATGTACTCAATTCCAATTTCCAGTAAAAAAAAGTTTTGGCTTAGGTGGTCTTGCGTGCCACAATATCTTTTGAGATAAGAGTAAGTTGACGCCTAGACTAACACAAGGAACTGTTAAAATTGCTCCTCATCCAAGATAGGCTGAAAGTTGATTTTTGGCACATCGTAAATTCTTGTTTATGGTAAACAGTGTAAAAAATTACATTGATTCCTTAAAAGCACTTTAGAGGGTGTGCCTACTCCTTTCCTCAATTACCCATGCCCAATAATAGTTTAAGTAGTAGTAGTAGTCCATATAATAATAGTTTTTTATTATAATTACTAGTTTGCCGAGTTTTGAGACCCTGCCAATTTTCTTAACATGATTCATGAACACCTAAAGAGCTGTAAGGTATGGATTGGCTGAGAAATGATTCAACATTACTGTCATGTGTTGATAACCCATAAAAAGGACTAGAGAAAAATAACCAGTCAATTATTTGCATTCAATGTAACACCAGTTTCCTGTGCATCACTAACTCATTCCGTGCCTGGTATGAGTCAGTAATGCACAACATCAATGTTAAAATAAAAAATTGGCCAAGTGCGAGTCGGACTCCCGCACTGAGGGTTCCGTACAAATTCTATTTTTGACGTATTAAAAAAATTACTGAATAGATTTCGTTCGAACTAATTTTCGTTGGTAGTTTTTATGGTAATGTACATTATATATTAATTTCAGTTTTATCATCCTCTTATTTTAGAAGTTAGAGGGGGGGGACACACTTTTTTCCACTTTGGGAGGGTCTGTCACGCAAAGTATTCACTTTAGAAAAAAGTGATATTAGAAACCTTAATACAATTTTTAAAGACCTATCTATAGATACCCCACACGTATATGTTCAATGAAAAAAAACATTTTCAGTTTCAGTTCTGACTATGGGGACCCCCCACTATTTTTATTTTTTTTCTATTTTCGTGTGAAAACCTTGTTGCGGTTCACAGAATACATCTACTCACCGAGTTTCAACAGTATAGTACTTATAGTTTCGGAAAAAATTGGCTGTGACAGACTGGCGGACAGACAGACAGACAGACAGACAGACAGACAGACAGACATGACGAATCTATAAGGGTTCCGTTTTTTTGCCATTTTGGCTACGGAACCCTAAAAAGCAACCTTTGATATATTTTTTGAATCTGAATGAATCAGAATGAGTGTTAATGTCTTAAAATGAAAACTTTCTTCAATAAACATTAACATGAAGAGCAGGTACCTACCTAGCTGTAACATTAAACATTGCAGTTACAAGAAAACAATTTTTGGCAACCAAACATAACTTTTTAAAATTTTATGTTCTGCATTTGCAGCTTTTGGGAAACAGTTACAGACAACAAAAAAAATGCTTATATTCCAATTTTAGTTTTCATGCCAATCAATCAAAAGACTCTATGAGCCCATTTTAGGTTTTATTGCATATTCTGACATTTTTAATACTCAAACCATAAATGGTCCCATAGAACATTAAACGGGATCAAAAGACATTTTAGGATTTGTTTTTGCTGACTGTAACTTTTTTACAAAATCTGTGAATGCAGATAAAATGTTGTAAACAGTTGGGTATGGATGCCTATACTCTGTCCATTTAATGAGGAGTCTTTTGACCAAGTTGGTGATGTCCAATATTATAGTACCTCGAATGCAATCCCATTCAGATTGTACTTTAATCATAATTAACGATGATCCAAAACCCACATTTGGCTGAATTTAGCAAGTGTGGCAACCATCCATCCCATCTTCGTAACAAAAACTTGACTTCAAATGATGGAGGGCTTTGTCCTGCAGTGGGACAATAAAATGCTTACACTTTTTTTTCTTTTTAAATTGGACATTACACTGTATTATCATGTATTGAAGAAAATTAGATGTATTTATATCATTCATTTTTTACCCATTATTCGTAATCTGTGCTACATTTGACGGGCCTGTTGGTCGAGTGGCTAGAGACCCTGGCTACAAAACCAAAGGTCGCGGGTTCAAATCCCGCTAGGGGCAAATGTTTGTGTGATGAACATCGGCATTTGTACTCGAGTCATGGATGTTTTTAAAAGTATTTAAGTATGTCTATCCGTTTCCTTGCATCCATAGTACAAGCTTCGAGCTAAGTTTGGGGCTAGGCAATTGGTGTGTTAGTCCAATGAATTTATTTATTTATTTGTAGTTAATATTATGCAGAGCACATCACTGCGGTAGCGTTCCATGAAGAACAATATTCTTAACAAATGCAATAAAATAGTGAATTTGCATAGATGTGAGCTGTGATTGATGTGATTTGAGCTGTCAAAAGACTACTAATAAAATGGACAGAGCATAACGTTTTCTTTAACCATTAAAATACCTGTTCATACCCATTTCAAAAATCCACCCTGTAAAGACAATCACATGAATCATAACTTGTCATCCTGATCTGTCCGGTGCAATTTTTTGGAATTAAAGAATGGTTATAATTTTCTTGGACTCACTGTTGACGGCGACCCACTCGTTGAGGTCCTCGCCCTCGGGCAGCATGACGGCCAGGCGCAGGTTGCCCGAGCCCAGCGTGGCCGCCGCGTGCCTCATCAGGTCGTACTGGTGCGTGCCTTCAGGAATATTCTTTTTTGGTTTGAACGTTTTGTTCGACCGGCTGCCACTATAATTGCAGAAAAAAACACCTTATGTATGAAAAACTAATTTGAAACTAAAAAAATCGTAATAACAATTGGAAGCGCGTATGTTCAAATACGCTGCCAGGCCTGCAAAACCCATTCGATGGGGCCCTAGCAGGGCGACGATTTGCTCGGTTTAACATTTATCTGTTTAAACGATGCCGAAACTTGACCACGGACGTAAATAAGACGTCAGCGAGACGGAAAATGGTCAGATAAAAATAGACTGGTATCATCGATTACATCCGCAATACTTACAATAGAAAACTCATTTTGTAAATTCCCAAAACTTCAGGTATGGTGAAGTAAATGAATTTGTTCAATTAAACAGCACCGATTCATTAAAAATTGTTTAAATGTAAATCACAATGTTC
>OY292491.1:15972090-16072090 GCA_958496325.1 Nomophila noctuella
ATTTTCTATTCTATGATTTTTGGTTTTTGAAGATATTTTATATGATTTTGCTCCTTCTAGAATCACACCACATACTCATCACATTAGTTACAAAACTTTGCTGTAAATAAATAAGGTAGGTAAGTGCTGTTTTCCTTATTCTGTTCTGCGGCCAGTGGTGAAAATGTTGTTAGATAATCTAGATACTTTTAGTCATCCTCAAACGTCAATCTGTCTTTTTCTAGGGTTCCGTAGTCTACAAGAAACCCTTGTAGTTTCGTCATGTGTGTCTGACTGTCCGTCCGTCTGTCCTAGCTTGTTCTCCACCGTTTCTGCACCGATTGTCCCGTAAATTGGTGGAGAGATGTATTATATACCTACTGATAATCCAAAAATTGGTTTTCAAAATTATCGAAAAATAGTTATTATATACACCCGCTCTCATACAGAGAAAAGGTTATTAAAAAAAAATCGGTTTTCCGCATCGTGTGGGGTATCGTTGGAAACTTGTGGATCAAACCCCCAGTCACGATATATATTAATAAAAAGTTAAAATTAGAACGTCTCCCCCCCTGCTTAAATTTTGAAATACTATTTACAGTAATTCTGAAAAAATGCTGTATGCCTAGTAATTTTTAACGAAAATTTTAACGGACTCTGGGGATCATACATAGTTATTTTATTTTTATTCAACTCGAACTCGACCACAACTTATGAAGTGCAGTTGCCCTAACCAAAATGGTCAAGCGCAAGCGGTCGGCCAAAGATTTTTTTATTTTTCCAAGATCTTTGCGGTCGGCCCATCTTATGGCTACGGAACCCTTCATGTCCGGCACGCTCTTGGCCGTTTTTATTATTATAATTAAAATCTATCGATTCTATTGATTGACTTGATTTAGTACATCTACTTCACGCACATCACTAGTGTTTCGCTACAAATTTCATTTTAGACTCTATTGATCGACATCGCTTATTTTTTGCAAAGTAAAACAATCGTGATTATAACTAAAATGCAAGGTCTTAGCATTCAAAGCTTGAAAAAGCACAAGGCTGTAAGTAGATATCTTTTCACGTATTTTACACTGCAATGCATCTGCGTAGTTCTTACATAATTAACCTATACATCAGTTCACCTGTTATCTGTAATGAAATTTACGATAAAATATTAATTATTGACAGTTGATTCCGCTGTACGTTTGTACGGCGCTGGGCTGTGGGGGGGCCATCGCTTACCTGGCGCGGCTGGCCTTCCGCTCGCCCGACGTCTCCTGGAACAAAAAGACCAACCCCGAGCCCTGGCAGGAGTACAGGGATAAGCAATACAAGGTGATCACTGATGTTCCCCTCGTACCAACCAAGATAGGGTTTTGTCCCACAATCACACTGAAATGATTTTCTGTTTTCGATTATGTACTGTGTTCATTGGTAGTGATTGTTTTTACATAATCTGTCAAATAATTTACGTTTTTAAGGTGTTACACTAACTTAATGAACCAATCCCCATCTGGCAAGATGTGGATACATTTGGTGATCACTGCACCAACACCCCGAAAAAATGATTTAAGTTGATTGATACCTTTGCTTTGCTATTTACAGTTTAATCTATTTAAAATGACATTGAAAGGAATTTATAAACATGTCATACAAAGCGTTTTGTAAAAAAAGAACCTTTATTAAGTAAATATGTATCAATTTAAGTACTTTTATGGGGGAACATAGCAACTAAAATATTGAAATTGTCGCTTGACCCACGCATAATTCCTTTGCAATAATAACATCGAGTATGTTTTTAATACTTACTTCAATTTCTACTCTGCATATAACGGCACTTTTTTCTCAATTGTAAAAGCTTGTCAGCAGCAATGTTGAGATGACATTTATTTCTCAGTATGTACATAAACTTTTCATTTAATTTCATTTCAATGACTTCATAATAAGCATTAGGTCAATATAGGCGTAGTCATTATAAACGGATTCGACTGTATTTACTTTTTTATATAAAGTTGGTTAATAAACTTTATCAAAAAACCCAAATTACAAAATCTTATCTTAATCCATAAAGGGTTTTTTACTTATTTTGAAAGTCAGGCAGGACCAAAACAAAGGAAGCATTTCATTATTGCTGTTTCCTCATCATAACTCAGCTACTATTTAAAATATTCTTTAAAAAATTCTTCTGCATCTATTATACTGTAATAATATGTCATTTAGAGAGGGCAAGGATTTGATTCAATAGAAACAATATTTTTTCTTTTCCAGTAATCCTATATACTTTAATTCTTTTACAGTTCTATTCACCCAACCGTGACTACGCGAAGGAAGAATGCCCTGCACCTAAGTTCTAAGATGTTTATTTGTGATCATCTAACAGTGTTACAGCCTAGAAGTTTATTATTATTTAATAAATAGTTATTATGTGATAATGACATTTATTTTTCTGACAATAATCCCTTGAAAATTCTTCAGACCATCACAAATATTTGTTATTCTTATTCTCCAGTATTTTATTTAATGGTGATTGCTAATCCAATATTTAGTAGCAATTTTTACCATTATTGATATCCACAATATTTGGGTCATAGTGTTATATTCTGAGTAGCCTTCGTGTCCGTGATATTTTTGATGAGATCAAACAATATCAATTTAAGTAACTAATTCCTTTGCCTATCTGAGAAAGGACTGGCTGAATTAGGTACTAAAATTCAAAAAACCGTTTCGAGTTTTTCGCTTAGTTAACACAGAAAACGTCCTTGGTTTTGTAGCCAGGGTCTCTGACCGCAAGACCAACGGGCACGCCAGTTTTGGCCTGCATAAGTCAACTATGTATATACAGGGTAGGACTTTTGTAATGCCCCTGGAGGGAGGGGAAGTACCCTTAATACTATAATATTAGAAAATTTTACTCTGTAGGGACACAACATTGTATTTCGCTGACTTAGCGTATAAGACCGCGAGCGAGACTCAGGACGGCATCATCGCCAGTCGTTCCCCGTCGCGCTCCTAGCTAACTCGCATTCCCATCTCAACTCATTATAATTGTATTAATTCGTATCTAAATTCGTGTAATGAATATTTGGCAATACAATCATTAGTGACCTTCGGACTTTTATTTATCTGCACCTTCTGAGAGTCAAGTTACGCACAGTAGTCAAGTAATAGCAACCCTAGTGCGTACAGTGGTGACCCCGACGAACATTTTTTTAGGGAACGGCTCAAATAGTGAGTGGGGTGCGAGCGTTATAGTTAGGAGCAATAGAACTTTACGGACCGTTCTCAGTAACGAAGAAATTAAGTGAATATAGTGCCCAGTGGAGAAGAAAATAATAAACAGTGATCAAAATTTCAAGATGGCTCAACCTTCAAACAGCATGCACGCGGCGTCAGCAGTTTTGGAAGCATTATCAAAAATTAGTACACGCCTATCCGATTTAGAGGCGAGAAGAAGCAGTTCACATACATACAGGCAATGTCAGTGCGGAACGAGAAGTAGAAGTACATCAAGAAACCGCTCAATAAATTTTCGGCGACGTTCAGCATCCCGGGGGAACAGCAGGCGCACACCAGATAGTCCAAATTGGCTCTGTTCCTATCATTTCCGCTACAGAGAAAAAGCTCAGCGATGTATCCCGCCGTGCGCATGGAAGAATCAGACCCAGGGAAACTAGCGGAAGCGCAAGCTGCGGCGGAAGTTTGTGCTATTCAGCCTTGTCACCGCCTATGTGTCACCGACTACAACTCCAGACTTCGATTCCTCATTGATACAGGTGCTAACATTTCAGTTTTACCCGTTAGTAATAAATTAAATAGGGATGAAAATTTAGATTATAAATTATATGCAGCAAATGGTAGTGAAATCAAAACCTACGGTATTAAAACTTTAGAATTAAATTTAGGGCTGCGACGAACTTTTCGTTGGACTTTTGTAATAGCAGATATTAAACAACCAATTTTAGGCGCAGATTTTTTAAGTAAATTCGGTTTATTAGTAGATTTGAAAGCGAGGAAATTAGTAGATAGCGTTACAAATTTAAACATTCATGCATTCGTTGTTGATTACAGAGAACCCGCTGTGAAAACTTTGGAAGACGGACATCCCTATCATTCTCTGCTGACCAAGTACCCAGACCTCACGAAACCGATCAACTTTAAGGAGCCGCCGAAGCATGATGTGTGCCATCATATCGAGACAAAAGGTCCACCTATTTTTACTAGAGCTAGGCCATTACCACCGGATAGATACAAAAAGGCCAAGGAAGAATTTAGAATTATGCAGGAATTAGGAATTTGTCGACCTTCAAAAAGTCCTTGGGCCAGTCCTTTACATATTGTGCCGAAAAAGAATGGCGAAATTAGACCGTGTGGTGATTATAGACGATTAAATTCAGTTACAAAACCCGATAGATATCCGATTCCGAGATTACAAGATTTTACATATTTATTGTCAGGCAAGAAATTTTTTTCAAGGATAGATGTAAATAGAGCTTATCATTTTATACCCGTAGCTGAGGAAGATATAGAGAAAACAGCGATAATTACACCTTTTGGCTTATTTGAATTCCCTAGAATGACTTTTGGTTTACGTAATGCCGCGCAGACTTTCCAAAGATTTATGAATAGTACGCTATTTCAAGGATTAGACTTTGTTTCCAGTTTTATCGACGATGCCCTGATTGCCAGTGATACTATGGAGCAGCATCAGGCGCATTTAGAAGCAGTTTTCGAAAGGTTAGACAAATATGGTATTACAATAAATATTTCTAAATGTTGTTTTGGACAGAGTAAATTAGATTTCTTAGGCTACGAAGTTTCAACAGAAGGTATTAGGCCACTGACAGATAAAGTTCAGGCAATTAAGGATTTTCCGAGACCGCAGACAGTTCAAGATCTTCGTCGATTTTTGGGTATGGTCAATTTCTATCGTTCGCATATTCCCAGCGCAGTAAAACACCAGTCTGAGTTAAGTAAATATCTCCATAATAGTAAAAAACGCGATAAGACACCAATTGTATGGAATAATAAATCTTTAGAAGCTTTTGAGCAGTGTAAGTCGAGCTTAGAGAACGCCGCTACGCTGTCTCATCCTAATGTAAATTATCCTATAGCACTTATGACTGACGCGTCAGACACTTGCGTAGGCGCAGTGTTACAGCAGCATAACGGAAAAGTTTGGGAACCGTTAGGTTATTTTTCTAAGAAGTTATCAGAGTCACAGTTAAAGTATAGTACGTATGATAGAGAATTATTAGCAATCTATTTGGCGATTAGATATTTTAGGAAATTGTTTGAAGGACAGCAGTTAATTGTTTTTACAGACCATAAGCCCTTGACATTTGCATTCAAAAAGTTAAATAGCGATAAAGAAACTCCACGGCGAACCAGGCAGTTGTTATTCATCAGTGAATTTTGCACAGACATCCGATACATTAAAGGTAATGATAACATTGTTGCGGACTCGTTATCCCGTGTCGCGACAATTTCCTGTCCCACAGTAGTCGATTACAGCAAACTTGCAGAGTCGCAGAAACATGACGAGTACATTGCACAAACAACTGCAGCTGCGAACACCAACAGCAAGGTAAGCATTAAAGGTATTATTCTGCCTACTAGTAATGACACCGTGTATTGCGAAACTTCTACGAATTGTGCCAGACCTTACCTACCGCAGGAATTTAGGAAAATAGTTTTCGATTCATTTCATAATTTAAGCCATCCGGGAATTCGCACAACCAGGAAATTAATTAAACAAAAATTCTTTTGGCCCGGTATGAACAAAGATGTAGGTAAATGGGCAAAATGTTGTATATCATGTCAGAAGTCTAAAGTAAATAGGCATACTTTATCAGAATTTAATGAGTTTCCACCGGTTAACCGTTTTGAGCATGTTCATGTAGATATTATTGGTCCTTTGCCCACGACAATGCAAGGTTATAGATATTGTGTTACTCTAATTGACCGTAGAACTCGATGGCCAGAAGCATTTCCAGTGCAAGAAATTACAGCAGAATGTGTAGCTAAAGTTGTATTTGAAGGATGGATTGCACGTTACGGTTGCCCTGTAAAGATATCAACTGATCAAGGTAGACAGTTTGAGAGTAATTTGTTTAATAGTTTAATGAGATTATTGGGAATAAGAAGAATACGTACTACTGCATACCACCCACAGAGTAATGGTATGGTAGAACGTTGGCACCGGTCGTTGAAAGCCGCACTATCGGCGAAGTTAAATAATTCTTCATGGGTTGACGAGTTACTGTAGATGATGGAGCGGTTCTTGTGGATGTAAAACACGTCACTTATGGTTTTAATAGTTTATTTGTACTTTATCAACAAACACAGAACAGTTTATCAGCAAAAATGTGAGAAAACACGTGGTTTGACGGAGCGGGGTGGCGCGGTGTCACTCCAAACGCGGCTCGCGGGCGACTAAACGGTCGCGTTTTAAAATCAAACGCGACGACCGTTGGTGAGCTAGTGATGTCGCACCACCCCCGAGAAATAATAATAAAATTTGTGCGACTATTTCTTAAAACTACTTATTTTATTGAGCGCGTCGCTTACATTCCCCACCCCAGTGCGGAATTAGCACTCTTGCACTATCGGGATTCTAGCGACTCGCGCCGCTGACCGCTTCAACGTACCCGTTTTGGTGCGGACCTCGACGACTCTTACTCGGCCGTCAGCCCCAGGAAACACCTCCTGAATTATTCCTCTGGGCCAGACATTTCGAGGAGCTCCGGGATCTGAGATAAATACCAAATCACCCACCTCTAGCTGCTCCTGCTCCTGATTCCATTTGCGGCGAGGTATGAGGTCTGGCAAAATTTCAGTCACCCACCGCTTCCAGAACATATCAGCCAACTGCTGGGATGTCCTCCATTGCTTGCGTAAATATAAGTCACTACCATCAAACTTACCCAGAGCCGGCATGCTTGATCCAGTTCCTAAGAGAAAATGATTGGGGGTAAGAGATTCATTGCTATTCGGTTCCACAGAGACATGCGATAGTGGACGGCTGTTAACGATGTTCTCCACTTCTGTTAAGAGAGTACTCAAAGTCTCGTCTTTAGGTGCACGTTCCTTAAGGATCACTCGAAGAGAATTCTTGATGCTGCGAATTAATCTCTCCCACGCCCCACCCCAGTGTGGACTTACAGGAGGTATGAAGGTCCAATCGGCGGCGTTGTTAGCAGCCTCGCTCTTTAGTGCTTCATTGTCGAGCTCCAGCAGCGATCTTTTGAGCTCTTTGTCAGCTCCCCTTAGATTGGTACCGTTATCCGACATTATGTGTCGTGGCCAGCCGCGTCGCGCTGCCATACGCCTTAGCGCCATAATCATGGAATCGGTAGTGATAGAATGTACGATCTCAATGTGCACTGCACGCACCGTCAGACATGTGAAAATCACACCATACCTTTTAACATGTTTTCGTCCAACCGTAACGTTGATTGGACCAAATAGATCTACGCCGCAATACGTAAAGGGACGCTGATGGTGCGCCATCCGAGCTAAAGGTAAGTCTCCCATCCGTGGTATTTCAGGCTTTACCTTTCTTAATCTGCACAACATGCATTGCGACACTACATGTTTCACAGTTGGCCTTATTTTGACTAACCAAAATTTTTGTTTCAGGTTATTAACGACGGTTTCTTGGTTCCCGTGTGCAGCCTTTTCATGGTAATGTTTGACTATCAAGCGAGCGATTCGGTGTTTCCCATCCAAAATTATAGGTCTTTTAGTTTCAGATGGTACTCCCTGCGCAGCGTCAATGCGGCCACCACATCGTAGGACACCGTGTTCGTCGAGTACTGGAGACAAGGTAAGTATCCGACTGGCTCGATCTATACTTTTACCTCTCTTTAAAGCTAAAATCTCAGCACAATAAGAATCCATTTGGGCTTGCATAATCAATAAATGTTCAGCTGACTCCATTTCTGCTAATAAACTTTCAGATCTTTTTCTACATTTATTTAAAAAACGTAACACCATGGCGGCAGCTCTCACCAGCCTCATCCAAGAGGAGAACCTGCTGGGATCTGGAACGGGTAAGGTATTGCTTTCTAGCTGGATAAAGTTAATGCATTCTAGTTCCTCGACATTCTTGTCAAAAATGACGTCACGCGGCCAACTAGACTGAACATTGAACAGAAAGGACGGGCCCGTAAACCATTCATCGGTCGTAGTAGTGAGCATATAAGTACCCCTTGTACCTGCGTCAGCTATATTCAAAGTTGTGGGTATGTACCTCCATTCGTTAGCACTTGTTAAAGTATCTATTTCTCCCAGGCGTGCCGCTACGAACATTTTATAATTACGAGCGCTGTTATGAATCCAATGCAGCACTGTAGTCGAGTCTGACCAAAAATATCTTTTTTCAATTTTTAATTTATGTTCCCGGGTAATTGTATCACCTAGCCTCGCAGCTAACAGGGCTGCCTGAAGTTCCAGTCTAGGTATTGTAGTTGTTTTAAGTGGTGCAACTCGGCCCTTGCTACCTATGAAAGCGATACGTACCATTCCGTTTTCAATCCAACGCCAATAGGCAGCGGCACACATCGCCTTTGACGAGGCATCACAAAAAACATGTAACTGTAGATTACAATAATAGACCTTAAAACCTGTAGCAGTAGGATCATGAATGGGTATACTTGTAGTCTGCGTCGTAGTCGTTGCTGTAGCACTATGTAAGTTCGTAGCTTTCTGTCCCTGCGTCTCGGGCGCAGCTCCGGGCTCCGTAGACGGCTCGCTGTGTGTCTCTGTCGCACTAGTGGCCGACGTATCTTCCATCCTTGTCGGCGCCGCGGAACGCAGATAACAGCGCGGAATTCGAATATTTTCTATGTTTTTTAGGTTGTTGATCCAATTGCACCATTGATCGTAAACAACATCAGATATCGTTTCGTCCCAGTCGGTGTTGTCTTTCCAGACTTGTTGCAGCATGATCTTGCCGTGGATTGTAAATGGTGTTAACAAGCCATAAATATCAAATATAGACATTACCACAGCAAGCATTAATCTTTTAGTTGGTCGACCGTTTCCTTGTTTGATGTGCTTGGGGATGCGTTTCATTGATACATCAAAACCGAGCTCGTCGCTGGCCGGGTACCATATCATGCCGAGGGTTCGTTCACCACAGTGCTGTTGATCGGCTTTGAATCTTACGGCCGCCTCACCTAAGGTTTCTTTTGGCAAGCTACTTAATACAGTTGGACTGTTACTAGTCCAATTCCTTATCTCGAAACCGCCTTGTTTGTGAATTTCTGTTATTCTTTTAATCATATCTATAGCTACAGCGTCCTCCGGCAAGCTGTCTATGTAGTCGTCCATATAATGTTGGTGGAGTATCGCGTCCACGGCGGCCGGCTGAGATGACTCGTGCAGGAGTCCGTTTTTATTCTTAATGAATTGGGCTACGAATGGAGAGCAATTCGCGCCGAAAACAAGTGAAGTCATAATATAAGTATTCACTTTATCATCATCGGAATTCTTCCATAAGAAACGAAACGCATCGCGATCTTCTTTTTTTATTTTAATGCGCAAAAACATATCCTTTATATCCCCGGCGACCCCTACTTTATGTTTACGAAAACGAAGCATAATTCCAAAAAGCGAGTTCAGTAAATCAGGGCCAGTAAGTAAATAATCATTCAACGAATTTCCGTTAATTTTGGCCGCGGCGTCAAAAACGAGCCGTAATTTTTTCTTATTTGGGTTATCGACCCCGAAGTGTGGCAGATACCAGGTCCGCGGCGGCGGCGCGGGCTTACTGCCTTCCAGCTGTTCTGCGAAGTCGTTCTCTAGGAGATGACGTATGCGCTCCCTGTACCTACTTGCGTATTCTTTGTTCACGGCACACTTTTTTAGAATGTTATTTAAACGAGACATAGCGTAAGAATAATTATCGGGGAACTTACAGTTGGGGTCCTTCCAGGGTAAGCCAACGTGCCACCTGCCATCGATGAGTTCCGCACTGCTCTCCACCATGGCCACCGCGCGCTCCTCGTCCCTGTTCGTTCGAGGTTTACCTGTGACGCCCATGGCCTCAATGGAGAAAGACCTGTGCACGATCTCGTGCAGCTGGTTCAGGTCAATGGCGCTCGTCGGTTCTGGCGCCGCCTCCGCTCCCGCGAGTACCAGGCTGGTATGTGAAGCGGTCGACGGCGGTGCCCGCGCTGCGCGCACTGCTCCGTGCACGCACCAACCTAGGGGGGTTCGTGTAGCGGACGGCTCATTGATTTTACCCTGACTTATTTCTAATGGAATTAACAAATGGTGATTGTCCTGCCCGATTAAAATTTCAGGTTTACATATGTTGCTATAATCAATTTTAACATCCTTTAAGCTACTATAATTATTACATTCGGTCAAACTGATATCTTGGGCAGGCAAATCTAAGTTATCTACGCTACGCGCTTTAATATCAAATGTAGAACAATTATTAGAGGTACTAGACAATGTTACAGTGACAACGGTTGAGTTACAGACATACGTATCGTCGTTCCAGGCGCCGCGCACGCGCAGCGCCTCGGCGCGCCCGCGCAGGCCCGCGCGCCGTGCCAGGCCCGCGCTCACCAGCGACACCGTGGACCCGTCGTCCAGTAGCGCACTCGCGATTATCACACCATTTGGGCCGTACACTTTCACTGGCACTACTTTTAACAGCACTTTATTGTTTATCGAATTTAAGTGGGCGATAATTTCCGTTGACGAAAGGTCACTCGACGATGGTTGCCACCCGCCGGCGCCGCTAGCAGCAGGCGGCGGCGCCGACGATGACGGTGCCGGCGGCGCGTCGCAGTCGCGTCTCACGGGGTTGTGGAGCAGGCGGTGGTGCGCCCCGCTGCAGTCGTCTTTGCCACAAGCGGGTGCTGAACAGGTTTCCCTCTCATGCCGAGACAATAAACATTTGAAGCAAATTCCATTTCGTTTTACATACTGCCAGCGATCTTTGCGTAATGCTTTCAAAAACTGTTTACATTTAGTTAATACGTGGTTAGCTTTGTTACAAAATTTGCATTTCTCTTCCTTGTCGTTAGCGCATTGAACCAGTACGGTATGGGAACCTGGCATGTGTCCTTCACGGGATGATACGTGTTTGTTGTGAATGCGACTTCGCACACTCATAATGCCTATATTTGCAGTAGTAGATACTTTAATTGCTTCTTCGTGTAGAAAATCCGCCATTATGTCTATTCGTAACTCCTTTTTTCCATCTTTAAGCCGCGGATAGCAATAGTCTGACCACCGCGTAATTAAAATAGTAGGTAACTTTGATAAAATAATATTTGTGATGTGTGCGCCTCGTAGGTATTCGTCTCGGCCCATCACTCGCACAGCTGTTAAGTAGTTCTGTACTTTAACAGAAAACGGTACTATTTCACTATGATAGTAGGGCGGTAGTGGCGGCAATTTTTTTATCTCTTGCGTGATTTTGTACAGTATGGAATCTGGATTGCCAAATCTTAACTCGAGTGTAGACATCAGCTGATCGGGTGACGTAGCACATATGAGAAGTGCCGAAACGGCTTCCTTTGCGGCTCCGCGAAGACTTTTGCGTAGTCTCCATACATTTTCTATTTCGCTGAAGCCACATATGTTAGTGGATTCCTCATACGCTTGTTTAAAGTGGAGCCATTCAAGCGGGTCTCCAGAAAATTCAGGTAGGTCCCTCGGGACACTCATTCGACTTAATAATTTATTGTTTGGTACTTCATTAGCTGCGGAAGTGGTGAGTTGCTTCAATGCAGTTGCCAACAGCTCGACGGTTCCATGCAGGGGTTCCCGCGCGCCCGTTGTGGGGCCCTCGGCAGGGGCGGCGGGTACCGTTTCCATCTCGTGCTGACTTTGCTCGAGCCACTTCTCGACTTCAGTGTGAGCTTGCTCACTGTGACTATTCCCTTCGTGCGGACTGTATTCCTCATCTAAGTCGGCTAGATCTGCTTCTAGCCTTTTGTCGATGAGCTCCATTTCTATCTTGGCCTTTCTTTCAGCCGCTTCCAGTTGTAGCCTTTTACGTTTGGCTTTGACAGAAGATGACACCGAACATATAGTACTATGACGCTCCCGTAATACTGTTCCGTCGTGCGCAGAAGTGCCTTGGAGAGGCGCATCATGACTCGCCAGGTGTGTCGTTGGAACTGCCGGTCTGCACGCTGGCTCGGGCAGTGTGGATGGACCCGCTGCAGGTGCCGGTAGCAGTCGCTGTGGTGGCAGTGGCAGAACCGGTTCCGATTTCACACTGCCTTTGAGGTGTTGTTCCACGGCACTGGGTTTTATGTCGCACTTTTTGCTTGCACTACGCGTGTTAACCATTTTGGGCGGTGGCGTGTTGAACATCGATGAGATCCGGCCGAAGGACCACTTTGTAGATGATGGAGCGGTTCTTGTGGATGTAAAACACGTCACTTATGGTTTTAATAGTTTATTTGTACTTTATCAACAAACACAGAACAGTTTATCAGCAAAAATGTGAGAAAACACGTGGTTTGACGGAGCGGGGTGGCGCGGTGTCACTCCAAACGCGGCTCGCGGGCGACTAAACGGTCGCGTTTTAAAATCAAACGCGACGACCGTTGGTGAGCTAGTGATGTCGCACCACCCCCGAGAAATAATAATAAAATTTGTGCGACTATTTCTTAAAACTACTTATTTTATTGAGCGCGTCGCTTACAAGTTACCGTTAGTTATGTTAGGTCTTAGGTCAGCGCTAAGGAGCGACAACAGCATTAGCGCGGCCGAGATGACTTTTGGACGCACTTTGAGGTTGCCTAGTGATTTTTACGACGTCACCCAAGTAGAGGATAGTTTGGATAGCAATCTAGTAGATAAAATACGTAGTGCAATTAACAAGTTTAGGCCGACCGCAAAATCTCATATTAGTCGTTCTTTCTTTGTTCATCCAGATTTAAAATCATGTAGTCACGTTTTTGTTAGGGACGATACAGTCAGACGACCCCTTAAGTCTCCGTACGATGGTCCATATCCTGTTTTGAGGCGTAATAGTAAAGTATTTTTGATCCAGTTGCCAGACCGTAAAGTATCTATTTCGATTGATCGTCTGAAGCCAGCCTATTTGTTGAGCGATAATGATAGTGATGTTTGTACGCCCATCGTAGAACAGACGGTAGAACCAGCGGATATAATTGTGAACCGTAACAGCAATGAGATAAAGCCCATATTAAAGACAAGGAGTGGTCGTGTAGTCAAACCACCAGTAAGATTTAATTTGTAATTTGGCAATGAATTGGTATTTCGAAATTGTTATTGATTTGTCATTGTAAAATTGTATTTTGAGTAAAGATGAAATTTTACTAAGTTATTATTTTCCTTTCCAAAATGGATGATAGGTAATAAGATACTTAGTCGTTAATTAATTGGAAATAAAATGTTATTTTTGTGATGTGTTACTATGCGTTAGAACATTGAGGTTACGCATGTATTGCAGTTATGTTGAGTGTGCGAAAGGCACGACTCCTAATTTGTAGGTCAGATAGTCAGTATGTACGAAAAATGCTATTGTTACTATTTTTTGTAGATCACGGAGAGATGTAATTTTAAATTAATTTCATTGGTAAATTCATTCTGAGATATTTAGTCAATCTGTAAACATGGGTATTGGAAAAAGTAAAGAAGAAATGGCCATTGCCCAGGCCCAAGTTGTTACCAATACGACTCAAGTGGAGGATAAGATTCAGTATTTGATAATTATAGTTTTGATTGCAGTCATTTTAATGGTGTTTATGGCTTACTGCTTTTTAAGACAGCAGTGTTTGAAGTCTACTAAAACCTGGTTAAGAAGACAGGTAATTGTTACCAATGGTGGTCTGGAAGCACCCAGCATCAGGGTACAGACTGCACCAGTTGGAACAGTGCAACAGCCTACAGTGTATTGAGAGTGAGCATTTTGTGAAATTTTATGTTTGTTTGCATTTTTAAACGTGATTTTTCGTACAGACTGACAAATCTTGTGTGATTGATATGTGTGTGTGTTAGATTATTTTTTTGTCACTAATTGATCAAAAGGTTTTTGTAAAATTATATAACTTCAAATTTAATTCTTTGCGATGTTTACTCTGAATATTGTTTGTAAATCTATTTTTAGAACAGGTCAATTGTAACAATCAGTACAAAGAACATAGCTAACGCGATAAGCAACCGCATTCTTTAGGTCTCAAATTTCATTCACTAGAGCGTACTTAGTAAACAAGTTGTACTTTATACTGATTGCGTTAGGGTTGTCAAAATTAACTTATCAAAATTATTGTAGCTACTTTTATTATTTAAAAATTTTTTTTTGGATGTAATAAAATTTTTGGGAAGGGATGTTATGTAGGGACACAACATTGTATTTCGCTGACTTAGCGTATAAGACCGCGAGCGAGACTCAGGACGGCATCATCGCCAGTCGTTCCCCGTCGCGCTCCTAGCTAACTCGCATTCCCATCTCAACTCATTATAATTGTATTAATTCGTATCTAAATTCGTGTAATGAATATTTGGCAATACAATCATTAGTGACCTTCGGACTTTTATTTATCTGCACCTTCTGAGAGTCAAGTTACGCACAGTAGTCAAGTAATAGCAACCCTAGTGCGTACAACTCAAAGGAAAATTCCTTTATTTTTGAAACGACATTCAAATATTTTTGAAAATTTTCTTGGCGCACCCGGTAATCCAACCGACTAAAATCCGTAAAAGTTGCACTCTGCACTTTGCATCGATTTCTATAAATATTTTGGCAGCTGAAGATATTCTAATGCTTGATGGAGTTGCTTTGGTATGATACCAGTAGTGGAGGAAATCTTAAATCCAAACCTGATCGGGTTTTCTACCCGATGAAATCTATTTCAGTCGATGGCTGTATGGGCTCAGCATCGTTTGCCTGTCCTGACAACGACATGTACACCTACCGAAAAAAAAAACTATGTTCAAGAAAGCGGGCATTACAAAAAAAATATCCATGTTTTTCATAAATTAAGTTTTTGGTTTATTTACTAGAGTCCATAGAGTAAAGTAAATATACCAAAAGTCTTACTCTATGGTTATTGGGTGGAAGCATAGCTGAAAAAAGCTGAAGAATTGTGAAAATAATACTAATGGAGACCCTTTTGCATAAAACCACGAGTAAACGCAAGAAAAGGAAAACTCGAAGGTGCCTTGATGAATTAAGAAAAAGGTCTATAAATGTAAAAAAAGACACAACGGTAAAAAACATTGTCAACACTGATACTTCAGTGATAAATCCAAAGGGTGTTTTGAGGAGGAACAAAAATTATCTTACATCCCAACGATTAACATTATCGATGCTTGGAAAAGCTGTTAGATCTGAAACGATAACAAGGCCTTTGCTTTCTGATAGAAAATTAGATATCAGTCCTATGTTCAATATAAACGTTTGTTCTCAACGAGTCACACCAGAAAGGGCCATAACCACGTCGCCCCGTAATCTTCGTGTTGAATCAAATAGGATCTCGGATCAATTTTATAATAATATCTTTACTGCACATAGTGATTGTGAAAACTCGTTAAATTTTCATCACGATGAGAACTCTTCAGATTTTCTTAGCTTGCACAGTTCTACAGAAAAAGGACGAATTCGTAGATACCTTGAATCAAATGATGATACGACTTCAACTGATACATCAATTTACAGATCAAACGAAGAATTTGGTTATCATTTGTATGAAGAGTTTCTTGCGGAAATTCCTTTATATGTAAGAAAGAATCATTCACAACTTACCCAATATGATTTTATGAGTGAAGCCAAAACTTGCTTACATAAGTTATATATGGAAAGGAGCCACCAGGATAATTCTGATGATATAGGAATTATGCCAAGTAAATTGAATACCGGTTTTCTTACTAGAGATAGATCCTTTTTAGCGCCCCTGGAAGCAATTGTAGAAGACCCAATGGACTACATAAAATTAAGATGGCAAGAAGACTCCCACCACAGCCTTGAATCCACCCCATCCGACCCCAGTATGTCACCATTGCAGTCTCCCTTTGTGGCTGTTCAGCCACAGTCATCTATGACGTCCCATACTCCTGATTATATTTTTTACCCTCACAGATTGAATGAATAAAAATACATCTCAGGGGATTAAATCCAAAATAAACCATGTTGGAATTGTAAAAGTTTACATTTATTTCAAGTTAACACATATGAACTGACTGTGTTGTAAAGATAGTATGATAATAACCAATTGACTTGCATAGATTTAAATCAAAGTGGCCTGGTAGTTTACTTTGGTGAGCCAAAGTTACAGAGTAGTACAGTAGTGCTACCTACAAAGGGCATACTACAAGTTGTGTTCAGATTAGATTGTTCATTATTAAAAAAGGTGATTGTTTTGAATTATGTTATTTCTATAATGTTACTAACAACTTCTTGTTTAAAACAAGCAAATAAAACTCCATATTAGTAGCCTTACGCCTTAGTAGGTAGGTATAATAGAGTAGTTATATTTATTATTACTATTCCTACATAATTTTGAATGAATATCTATTAAATTATTTTTGTATTGCTATTTTATACTAAAGTAATGTTTTCCAATTCTGATATTAGATCCATGTGTTTAAATGCATCAGGGCTCTTTGTGAATGTCTCCAGCATTTTGTGTTTTTTGTCATCCTTTCCACAGTAATACATTTGGAATTGGTTGGCAATGCACTGGGCCTCTTTACCATTTAGTACATTCTGAAACAAATAACCATTGATAATACTATTTTTTAAAGATATTCCCATTTTTTAAAATCAGTTAACATGTACATATAAAATAGAAATATTTTAATAAGGTTGCTGGGGGGGTTCTGTTTTCTACAGAAAATTTGAAAGCTGTTGTTCCATACACTTACACAGCAATATCAATGTGGCAAGGAATAAATGTCATTAGGTTTAATGATATAAAAGCTCCTTATCTGTCATCACCACTCGTAACCTTAAAAGAAATGGTACAAACGCACAATACACTTTAATTAGTTAACAATATATTAATACCTTATCATATTCCCCCCGCATAAGGATTAGCCCTTTGTCTTGTAACTCTGTGTAGTGGACAGTAGTGAGACATTCTGGTGCATTTTCTTTGTGGACCTACAAAAATAATATTTTACCATTAAATACAAAGACAAAGGAGGATATTGAATTTGACAGTTAGAAATTGAAAATGATGGAAGCATACCTGATAAGCCAAAAGAGGGGTAAAGTGGACAGAATTGCCAAAGCTCTGACACATTATGAACTCATAGCCCTGGTCACGAGGCAATGGGAACAAAAATGTAGGATAATTTCTCATATTATCTTGTATGATTCCATACACATTTTTTGGTATGGTAGCAGAAATTACTTCCTTATTCTTATGATACTCCTCCCAGATGGTTTGTATTTCTGCAGCTGATTTGTCTTTTACAAGATCAATTTTAAAGATTTGTTCTAGTCTTTTATCTTCAACTGGTGTATCATCATTTTTGGAGGTTTTAGGATTCAAGACAGAAGAATATTGTCTGGAACAAAGTCAAATAAAAGTCGTTGCACAAGTACCTACATACTTGTAAAATTGTTTCATTTATAAACAAATAGAATGCTAATAATTAAGTCACCTTGTATTGACAGAAGCGAATTTCGTCTTTTTTTCCTTTTCTTTTGCACTTTGTTGTAGTTCAACCCTTTGCAAAAATTCTTCTGGTGAAGTTTTCTGAAGCTCAGCTATGCGAGCGGAGTATTTTCCATAATAAGGATTTTTTTCTAAATCTTGTAGTAACTTTTGCATGTTTGGGACCGTCGTACCGATTGCCCTATGATTAAAGAAATAAGTTCCCGTAAGTGGCCTTACAAAATATCGTAAACTTATTGCCATAACCAAGAAATTACTAATTTCGATCGAACCGCACACTCGCACTTGGTTGGTTTTTGTTACATAAAAATGACGAGAGAGAACGACTCGACCGCAGATGAATGAAAACCATAGATGCTCCCCCATCCATATGTTTGAGTTTGGTATGTTTGGTATAATTACTATACTCTATGGTGACTACAACTGTGTACAACTGCACCATTGCATTAGGTTTTTAGGGTTCCGTAGTCTACTAGGAACCCTTATAGTTTCGTCATGTCTGTCTGTCTGTCCTCCTGGCTCGTTCTCCGCCGTTTCTGCACCGATTGCCACGAAAATTGGTGGAGAGATGTAAACTGATAATTCATGAATTGGTTTTTAAAATAATCGAAAAATAATTAGTTTTTACCACCCCTCCCATACAGCGAAAAGTAAATTCTAAAAAAAAAACATGAGTATAAAAGCCCCCAGTCTCGAGATATATTAATACAAAGTTGAAATTAGAGCGTCCTCCCCCCGATAACTTTTGAACTACTATTACAATAATTCTGAAAAAAATGTAATGTATAGGTATACATTACATGTAATTACTAGTAAGTACTTTCAACGAAAACTATAGCGAACTCTGTATCGTACATAGTTATTTTTATACAACTCGACCAACTTATGACGTGCAGTTGCCCTTACTAAATGGTGTGTCGTGTCAAGCGGTCGGCCCATTTTATTTCCTGTAATGGTTTGGTTAGTTATGTTCCTTATTTAACCTATGTATGTTTTTATATATTATAATAAAAATAAAAGCGAATAATTCGACAGTTATGCTATTCTTTTTCTCCATAATATGATGGTTATTTATTTATTTATAAACTCTACGTAGAAGACACACGTACTCGTACTTTTGATTTATGTTCTAGTCAACACAGATCACTTATATGTAACAAGCTAGTCAAAGATATTGGAAGTAGTTCTAGTTCACAGAGTACTTTTTTATCTAGTTATAGGTTTGGTTGGTTCACTTAAACGTAACATATAAATCCTTAATCTAGTTTATAATAATCTGTGTCCTCAATTCACTCACACAGCACCACAATAACTATTTCTTTATTCTTACTTAAATATAACATTATTTAAGCAATAAAATTTAACAGCAAAATTTTTTTTTCTAAATCCGTGCGTGACCATGGTTGTAATTTGTTTATTTGTTTAGGATTGCAACATCTGCAATCCGCATTTCCGCAACTTTTTTCCCTAGAGTCTGTGGTAGTAACTAAAGATGTCAAATGAAATTAGAACGTTCCTGCAATATCATAGATTTTTAATGTTTTTAAAATGATTTTCTGTTTAACAACACAATTTTAGAATATATCTGTAAAGAACAAACAAAAAAAAACGTAAGTAAGTGTAGTAGATTTGGCTATAATTACGATTTATCGTATAAGAGTATTTTTTCTCACACTGTTCATGAGTATTTAGCACCAAATATTTTTTTTTTAAGAAATTACTAAAACATATTGTATTGAGTATACTATCTGTCTGTTATTATTTTACTTTATTAATTTGTGTTTTATTTAAATGCCAAAATTACTAGAGTTTGTGTCATTAATTTACTGTAGCAGATGTAATTAGGTCAAACAGCAAAGTGGTTGTATATTTATGAATTAATACCTAGGTGCTTGCTCAGGAATTTATAAATTACCTGCCATTGTAGTTTTGATTTCCATCAACTATTTTACAGCACAGACATTTCGGTAACATTCAATGTTTTTATTTATTTACATAATAAATTAAACTCTGGGACTTTCTTATATGATGAATGAGTCTAATGTGCTAAAATGAAGTATGTAACATAAGATGCCTAGTTCAGGGGGTTTTCAGGGAATATTGGAATAAGCCAAAGCTAATCCATCATTTTATCTCATCATTTTATATTGATAAGCGGTATAAAAGACTGTAGGAACTAAACATTGAATTTTGAGTAAAAAATTCAAACTTGAATAAATCTGTTGCAAAGAAAATAATAATATTTAATAATTAATTAACATGTTTCTCTCAATTAAAAAAGAAAGCATTTTGGTATTCAAGTATTTGAGTTCTGACAAACAAAAGTACTTGAGTTAGTTCTAGAGTGTACAGTATTGATAAAGTACTTGAGTTTGAGTACTTTTTCCACTAAGAGATTTTTTTATATATTCATATGAAAAAATTGTAATCATTGACAATGTTCCTCAATAAGTAAAATCTTTAAGACAGAGAATTATGAAATAAAAATGATTGAATTTTTATGTATTGCTTGTCAAATATTTCATGAATTGCTGCTTTCCTAGCTATGATGATATAAATATGAGTCCTACTATTTTGTTATATCTTTTGTATACAATGTGTTCAACAAATTAAAAAATATATTTCATAATATTCTAAAAAGTTATAGATTATTTTGTTATGGTATTTATTAAATTGAAATTAGCTATTTAAGTCGCTAATACAGTGATTGTTACAAGAATGAAAAGTAGCATAACTTTGAAAAAAAGTAGATAAAATAGAAAATAATATTTTTAATTAATTTGATTGTTAAACCTTGATAACTTATAGCAACAATATTCTACTTACTTAAGGAGAATTGTTTTTGAGTGAAAGAAGAGATACAGTATTACACGATTCAGTGTAACAAAGTTAATATAGATTCCTGGACTTGAGTACTCGAGTACCACACTCATGAGTTCTTGAGTATGCGAGTCTATGTCAGTACTCGAGTTGACCCGTACTCGGCACATCTCTAATAAAGATCATGATACTCTCTTTTCTTAGAAAAATCAAATAATTTTTGGGGTAGCCCATCTTACCTGTTCCTGCGAAAGTCAGTGGCTAGAGAACACCAATACCTATTGCAGATGGGACCACATGGGTTATGTGGGTATGTACAGGTTAATTGAGACACCCTGTAGAAGGGGAGAGGGGGCAACTTAGCACAGGGGCAGATTTGAAAATGATGGTTTCTGACTGCAGCTTTATTTTAATCTATGCTGTGATGACATTTTTTTATATTGGCAACACTACACCTATCGTCAAATCACAAAGCGCGAGTGTTTTGCTGTTGTTTAAATTTAGATTTATACCAACCAGCATTAAATTAAACAAATTTTTGTAGAGGACCTCCAAACGTTTCTTCCAAATGTTTGTAAAGGTTTTCAACTCATTCTTTCATAAAGTGTAGCAGTACTTTAAGTACGAATGATATTGGTTTTCAATCCACCTTGTTGTTTTTGCTTGCCTCTTATTTCACTTTTTTTAGGGTTCCGTAGCCAAATGGCAAAAAACGGAACCCTTATAGTTTCGTCATGTCTGTCTGTCTGTCTGTCTGCCTGTCCTGGCTCGTTCTCCGCCGTTTCTAAACCGATCGCCACGAAAATTGGTGGAGAGATGTATAGTGATAATTCAAGAATTGGTTTTTAAAATAATCGAAAAAGAATTATTTTTACCCCCCCTCCCATACAGCGAAAAGTAAATTCAAAAAAAAAATTAGACTTACCCCATCGTGTGGGGTATCGTTAAAAAGTTATTTTTAAATACATACAATAAAACTTGCCTTGACATCATGTGGATCAAACACCCCAGTCTCGAGATATATTAATACAAAGTTAAAATTAGAGCGTCCCCCCCCCTTAACTTTTGAAATACTATTACAATAATTCTGAAAAAAATGTCCTGTATACCTCCAAGTAAGAACTTCCCAAGTAGCACACAGGCTGAATTTTCAGAAATAAGTAAGCTTTTAACCAGAATAACACTCCACTAGAGATATATAAAGGTTCTGGGTGAAGCTGATGACTGTGCAAGAGTGATTTTTTCTTGTTTTGTACAACCTTGCTGATTAAGAGCTGCAATAAAGAGCAACAATATACGCTTAGCATTGTAACAGTTAATTAAAAAGTTACTGTCCAGCCACTGGTTGCAACTTATTCTCATAGCTTGTAAAAAAATTGGCCAAGTGCGAGTCGGACTCCCGCACTGAGGGTTCCGTACAAATTCTATTTTTGACGTATTAAAAAAACTACTGACTAGATTTCGTTCAAACCAATTTTCGTTGGTAGTTTTTATGGTAATGTACATCATATAATTATTTCAATTTTATCATCCTCTTATTTTAGAAGTTAGAGGGGGGACACACACTTTTTTCCACTTTGGAAGGGTCTGTCACGTAAAGTATTCACTTTAGAAAAAAATGAGCTTAGAAACCTCAATATCATTTTTAAAGACCTATCCATAGATACCCCACACGTATATTTTCAATGAAAAAAAATATTTCAAGTTTCAGTTCTGACTATGGGGACCCCTCACTTTTTTATTTTTTTTCTATATGAAAACCTTGTTGCGGTTCACAGAATACATCCACTCACTAAGTTTCAACAGTATAGTACTTATAGTTTCGGAATAAAGTGGCTGTGACAGACTGGCGGACAGACAGACAGACAGACAGACATGACGAATCTATAAGGGTTCCGTTTTTTTGCCATTTTGGCTACGGAACCCTAAAAACCTTAAGCTTGTATATGTTTGGTTAATTCGGTTACTTATAAGTTCTTGTGCAGACGTTGGCTGTACAACAGTTTGCACCAAAACTAAAGGTTGTTTAAAAGAGTAGGTTTATTCTCTTTAAATGCTATTCAAGTAAGCTTGATAATGGCCTTTTTGGGAACTCTTAACACGCTTATGTTTGCAAAGGAGAATAAAAAAATGTTTTTATATCTTCGTAACTATTTCATACTTTGTACAGACATAAGAAAGCTATGAGCTGATCAACGGTTGCCATAGATACCCATGTGCAGTCTTTAGAATTATAACAGCTGAAACAAAGAGCCAGAGCTGCTTTACAAACAGCAGCCATTGTGTGCGATCTTGATAGTAATCGGATGATAAAATAATGTATGTTTTCTGCAATTGAAAAGCTTTTGGCTTTTTATTATGAGCTGTTTTAGCTATAAGTTTATAAATATTAATTTTATGAGTCACAAATAATCAAATTGTAGACATAAAGTGATTTCACAAAAAAATTCAGCTCACAATATTCTTTCGATTATATCTTAAATAGGCGTTATATGAAGGGCGCGTGAAAAATGAGATGTAATTTAATATATACATTTACAGTAAAACTTTCCCCGCACTTAGAACACATAGTATAATAAGAAAATCGCACTATAATATAATTTTCAATTCCAGCAATTATAGCATCCACGGGCACGCCATAACAATTTATAAAATTCTAAGACATTTTTGTCATTTCATTTTAATTTATTTTTTCTTTTACCACTGTCCAGCCCCAATGAAACTTACCAATGGATAAAAGCTTGATAGCGGCTGAAAAGTAGAGAATAAGCTGCACAATTAAGCTGGCTTAGCCTAAATGCAGCTCTTTTACAAGACGTAGACAGCCGTTAAGCAGACATTCATCAGCCTATGGCTGGTTAATTTGGGGCCCATTTTGGAATTACAAGGGTTGTATAGCGGTTTAATCAGCATTTGTGCAGCTTGGCTAAATCAGCCTTAGGTTCAAAATTTATCTTCTATGCAGCTTTTGTGCAGCTCATCTGTGTTACTTGGGTTTCAACGAAAACTATAGCGAACTCTGTATCATACATAGTTATTATTTTTATACAACTCGACCAACTTATGACGTGCAGTTGCCCTTACTAAATGGTGTCTTAAGCGGTCGGGCCATCTTTTAGCTACGGAACCCTTTCATGGGCGTGTCCGACACGCTCTTCGCCGGTTTTGTTACTATTATCTATTCTAAGTTACTATAAGGCAGATTTGAATATGTTACCGTAATTTAACATTTAACTTAGACGAATAATTTTTATATTCTCCTATTTTGCTGGGTTAACCGTTCATTGGAAGAATTTGGAGGAAACTGGGAATATACAGCTTTCACCCATTGTCCTCGTCAAACAAATTTCAGCTTTAAAATAACCTTGTTTTTCTCCTTGACACATTAGAAAAATCCTAAAATGTTAATTTTGATATTGTCAAAGGAGTAAGAAATCTTAGAAAGATATATCTTTCTTATTTCTACAGTTGATCTTTTATGTGGACCAATGTGAAACTAATGACTGTGTCCTCCCTCTCCTATATTGTAAATCATATTTGATTAAATAAAACTGGAACATTAAGGTTCAAATCAGGTGATTAAGGAAGTTTTTAATTTGAGCGAGAATGGCGAAGAGGCGTATGGGCGAGGCGCAGGGCGCGAGTGCGACGGCGGCGCGGTGACGCGCGCGGCCATGGCGGAGGCGCGCGACGCCGACGCGGCCGCGGCCGGCGGCCTGCACGACGCGGCGCTCCTGGCGCCCCTCACCGAGGACACGTTCCTGCACAACTTGCACGTGCGCTACAAGCGCGATCTTATATACGTAAGCCGATACGACGCTATCTAATATTTAAAGAATGGCTTTTTTGTGAATTTTTCCTCGGTGGCAAACCCCTATTTTTTGAGTAACTCCTAACCTGAGCCAGTTTAATAAACGAGGGTTGAAAATGTAATAAAAGTGTCCAGTCGTCGAGTCGGTTTCCGTGAGGCGTAGTGGCGGCGAAGTGACGGGGCGCGTGGTTGCAGACGTACGTGGGCAACGCGCTGGTGTCGGTGAACCCGTGCCGGCCGCTGCCGCTGTACTCGGCCGAGCTCGTGCGCGCCTACCTCGCGCGCCCGCCGCACCAGCTGCCGCCGCATCTGTGCGTACCGCGTAATCTTGCTATTTCTGTCACCTCATTTACCACATCATGCCCAGGGTGTATGTACATATATTTGCTGATAAGTGCCGATCCTCTGCCGATACAGAACGAGCCATGATATCATTTTACGATATGTGCTGGCTCAATACATTTCATGCGTGTCATTGGTGTTATGTATGAATAATCTGGGGGCACGGCAGTGCCCTCGCCAAGTCGAGCGCGAATTAAATTAATGGTTCAACTATTTTATGGAATGGAACAATAGTTCCATTAAAGGTACTGTCTTCGTGAAGGGCACAAACGATAACTAAGAGTTATTTGAATTGAAATATTTGGAAGACCAGCGGGTCTTGGTGTAATGGTGCAAGACGTTGACTAATAGACCAGAGTTGGTGGGTTTCTTCCCCGCACAGGACAAATACTTGTCTGTTTGTCCTGGTCCGGGTGTTGTAGGTATGTGTCTATCTCATATATAAAAATAAGTTGCATTTTTAGTTGTCACTTCATAACTCAAGAACGGGCCTTCCTATCCGAACCAAATTTTCAGGGTTTGTTCGGATTTTTTAATAGATGGTTTACCTATGTGAAGTTCAAGTTTATCCGAAGTAGGTCGAGTGGTTTTTCATTCACCACACGTAGGCAAGTAAGTACGTACCGGGCCGCTAATTAAAGTATATTTGTAATAAATTAAAGGTATTTAAGTAGGTAAGTATGTATATCCGTTCCCCAGCATCCTTAGTAGGTACATATAAGCTTCGAGATTAGTTTGGGGCTAGGCAAGAGGTATGTTAGGTTAGTCCAAGGAATTGAGTTATTCATTATGGTAAAAGATGCACCGCAAGTTTCTTGTGTGTTCCTTAAAACGGTCGTACTAGCAGACCTCCAGCACAGCACTGCACAACATAGCTGTCGTATCATCTACAGTTGTACGTGTTGCAGGTACGCGATCACGGCCGCCGCCTATCGATGGGTCCGCGATCGAAATGAGAGTCAGTGTATAGTGATCACAGGTAAGTTGATAGGTACCTATTGCGGATGCAGAGAGTGCTCCATCGCGTCGCTCATATACTTACTAGCTTTCACCTGCGGCTTCGCCCGCGTGAAATTATCAAGATTCCTGTTTAAAAAGATTAACAGACTGACTTAGGTGATAGGATTCTTATCACCTAAGTCAGCCCGTACCACGCCCATAAGGCTTGAACACCAATTTTCATCACCTTTTACCGGTCCGCTGGCCCCGAGTCGGTGCAATTAGATAAATTAGAACTAATCGGGGATATGTGCGACCGGGGCAGGTGAGAGCGGCGCCGGCAAGACGGAGGCGGCGCGCGTGTGCCTGCAGTGCGCGGTGGTGGCGGGCGCGGGCGGGGCGGGCGCGGCGGCGGGCGCGGCGGGCGCGGGGGCGGGCGCGGCGGCGGGCGCGGGCGAGGCGGCGGGCGGCGCGCTCACGGCCGCGGGCACGCTGCTCGAGGCGTTCGGCAACGCCGCCACCGCCAGGAACCACAACGCGAGCAGATTCGTGAGTGTGTCGATACTATACGAGTGATAATTTCGCTCGCGTCCTGCCGGACGCAGGCTCCGCTGTGCTCCGGCGGCCTTCTCGAGCGTCACTTTGGATGTGTTAATTGCGGCCGAATCACTGCTGAACTTCCGCTCAGGCGTAAGTTCGGCTGTACGCTATAACGCGAAGTAATGTCGGCATGGTGTGTTATCTTCCATTTCAAATACTTACATTACACGCGTAGTCAAGCCGAATTTCGGTCTCCCGGATCCCGTGTAGGAGTTCGATGTTTTTTCCAGCTGCATGCCTCAATTATTTAAATACTAGCGGCCGCCCGCGACTTCTTTAGCGCGGGTTTTGGTTTATCCCATGGGAGCTTTCAACCGTGATAAAAAGTACCCTATCACCTAAGTCATCCCATACCCTGCCTGTATACCAAATTTCATCAAGATCCGTTCAGTAGTTTCAGCGTGATTGGCGGACAAACATCCAAACAAACAAACTTTCACATTTATAATATTTATTATATATTTATAAGATTAATAAGATAACGTATTATTTTTATTTAAAAAAATCCATTTAACTGGCATTGTGTTTTCAGGGAAAGTTATTAGAAATAGAATTCGATTTCAAAGGCCAGCCTGTTGGAGGACATATAACACACTGTAAGTAATCGAATTTTTATGTAATAAAATAAGTGAAAACAAATATAAGTTTTCAGATTATTTAACAAAAACCTTTATGCATTCATGCAGACCTGTTGGAAAAGGTAAATGACTTAGTCATTTTAAGTATGTAACCATTTCGCATTACGATTTCATTATTCTAGTTCTGCCATTAGTAGGTACCTAGGTGTATTTCTGTGTGTGGAGTTTACATATGAGCGCTCTGCAATGATGTTTCGACGAACTAAGTTAAATCGTATCAAGTATTATATTACCTCCGTCAATAAAATAAAATCATTACTTCCTTTCGCTCACACACTAGTGATCGAGCGGCTCCATTGACCGAATTTACAGTCGATAACATAATATTTCGTATCCGACGCCAGGACCGGTCGTGCGGCGTGGCGGAGGGCGAGCGCAACTTCCACGTGTTCTACCAGCTGCTCGCCGGCGCCGACCCGCTGCTGCTGAGTCAGTACCCACCCAGCCCCGCGGCGCCGGGCCGGCCCCGGTCCGCCCGCGGCCGGCCCGGCGCCGCGCCCCGCGCCCGCCGCCCCCGAGCGCGAGTGACGCCGGCGCTTGTCCACAGAGCGGCTGCGGCTGCAGCGCTCGTGGGAGGCGTACCGCATCCTGCGCGGCGGCGCGGAGGGCGGCGCGGAGGCGGGCGCGGGGGGCGGGGGCGCGTCCCCGCGGCGCGCGCCGCCGCCGCCGCCCGCCGCGCCCGCGCCGCCGCCGCCCGGCCCGCGCGCCGACCGCGCCGACACCGACCACTTCGCCTTCACCAAGGTGCGCAGAGTCCCGGCCTCGAGGACCCCCCTTTTCTTTCTAAAAATAAATAAATAATAAATATTTCACAACATCACATACATTGATCTGACCCCGTGTTAAGTAGCTTAAGCACTTGTGTTACAGACATCAGAATCAACAGTGGTAATACAAATATACTTAAATAGATACATATAACACCCAGACCAGGACAAACAGACATGTTCATGCACACAAATGTTTGTCCTGTGCGGGGATCGAACCCGCGACCTCTTGCGTAATAGGCAACATCTTGACCATTGCACCGAGCGGGTCGTCAGGATCTATGAAAATATCGGGTCGGTCGATCGGCCCGCTCGATGTCTCGGAGCATTTCGTGATGTGCAGTGGTGATATTCCCGGTGCGGCGCGCAGGCGGCGATGGCGACGCTGGGCTTCGGCGGCGGGCGCTGCGGCGGCGTGCTGCGCGTGCTGGCCTTCGTGCTGAAGCTCGGCAACGTGCAGTTCGAGCCGCAGCACAACATCGACGGCTCCATCGGCGTGCGCGTGCACCACGACTACGGTACCGTGCCCCGCGGTCCGCCCGGGACCGACGCATTGCGCGCTCGCAACTCGGTCGCGGCCGGTCTCGCGTGTCGGTTCCCTCGCTCGGAGCCACATACACTCGGAGCTACATAACCCGTGCCGTTGCAGAGCTGCGCGAGGCGTGCGCGCTGGTGGGCGTGGACGAGGCCGAGCTGGCGGCGGCGCTGGCGGCGGCGGCGCCGCTCTCCGACGACTCGGACCTGGCCGGCGGTGAGTGCCCCGAGTAGGCGGAGCTCCGTCCGAGCTTCGACCTCACATGCTCCCGGCAAGTCTTTAATTTCGATCCGTACGTGAAGTAGTTCAGTATTTTTTAAAGATAAAATATCTATGTTCGCCTAGCGACGTTTCTTGTCTTGTCTTGTAACTTTAACGTTTAATGTCGCTACCCTTCCAATCCCGTCTCAGAAATCCACCCTGTATTATGCATAGCCACCATTAATTATGCATGCATTAATGCTGTTATTATATGAAGTGCCGGTTTCTTATATGAATTATTTTCCGGACATTAAAGTAGGGGTGATTTTTAAATTAAATGTTAATTGACAACATTTCATTTCTTATGATGTAATAATATTCAAAAACCCTTTCGATATTTTAGTTAAATTAACACAGAAAAAATGTTTTTTATTTTTTTCATTCAGTAACTTTTTAGTTATCTTTTTAGATGTTTTGAAAAATTTCCAAATTCAAGTCTCGTCGGATCTACATACAGTCAGTCTTAGGCTCGTATTTATAAATCGCTCCCAACTCGGAGCACGATCTTGAGTGCGAACTAGGTATGTCATTCTCATACAAAACAGCACCTCAAGTCCGCGCTCAAGTTCGAACTCAGAATTGAAAGCGATTTATTAATACGAGCCTAAGTCTCGCTTTGGCCATCGTGAATGAAAAAATAGAAACGTAAGTTTGATACTGCTTCTTGTCAAACTGACAGAAAACTATGCATGTGTGCGTGTACCTACATTTATCTTACAATGTTGCCGAATTGACAAAACACCTGGCTGATCGGGAAAAAGTAATGTTTTGAAAATTGCGAATAAATAATAATTCAGTTAATGTACCAGATTGATTTTAATTCATGAATGATTCATGAAATCTTATAAACACATCAATAGTAAATAAAAACGGCACACATGAAAAAAATAAAATGTTGTCCATTTTGCAAGTAGGTACCTCCGTACGTAGCCCGAATTTTTTTGTTGTATTACTTTGTTCGGTGACGACCTCGCCCTCGTCGTGACCAAGCGCGGTATCTGTGGTGTGCAGAGGAGAGCTCGGCGGAGGGGTCGACGGGCGGCGCGGCGCTGGGCTACGGCTGGGAGGGCGCGGAGTGGGCGGGCGCGCTGCGGGACCGCCTGCTGGCCGCCGTCTACGCGCGCCTCTTCACCTGGCTCATCAACGCCGTCAACGCGGCGATCGAGGTAGGGCGGCGCGGCGAGCCGGCCGGCGCCCGGGCCCGGTCCGCCCGCCGCGCCCGCGCTCACCCCGCCCCTGTTGCAGCCCGCCGCCACGGGCGCGCGCCGCTCGCTGGGCATCCTCGACGTGTACGGCTTCGAGTCGCTGGCGCACAACGGCCTCGAGCGGCTGCTGATCAACTACGCGGCGGAGCGCGTGCAGGCCGCCGTCACCGGCGCCACGCTGCGCCGCGAGCAGGACGAGTACGCGCGCGAGGGCCTCGCCTGGACGCCGCTGCCGTACACCGACCACGAGCTGCACGCCGACCTGCTCGACGTGGTGAGCGCTCCCCCTCCCCCGTCCCCCCGACTCCGCCGACCGACCCGCGTACTGACCGCGCCCGCGCGTCCGGCAGGGCCCCGAGAGCGTGCTGGGCGCCCTGCGCGAGGCCACGGTGCGCGGCGGCGGCGACGCGCACTTCCTGCAGCGGCTGCAGCGCCGCCGGCACCCGCGCCTGCTCGTCGTGCCGCCCGACCACTTCCAGTGAGTGCCCGCCGAGTCCGCCGCCCCCGCGCCGCGCGCCGCCGACTCACCCGCCGCCGCCGCTTGCAGGGTGGTGCACTTCGGCGGGCCGGTGTCGTACAGCGCGCGCGGCATCGTGGAGCGCAACCGCGACGCCGTGTGCCGGCGCGCCGCCGCCGCGCTGGCCGCCGCGTCCGAGCCGCTGCTGGCGGCGCTGTTCGCGCACTCGCCGCACGCCGCGCACGTCGCGCACACGTGAGTCCACCGGCCTTCCCTCACGTTAACCTTCATATTTATTTATTTATTTATTTATTTATTTATTTATTTATTTATTTATTTATTTATTTATTTATTTATTTATTTATATTTATTTGGAAGACTAACAGCTAAAATAACAAATGTAAGTGTTACAATGAATCATTATATGCTAATTATAAGTCTCCACCTATAAAAATCCAGTAAAGCTTGAGAAATCCAAGAAAATAACAAAATTAAACAGAATATGAAGTACCTAACTAAGAAGTTATCACTCTAAAGACATTTAAGAAAAAGAAAACAATGATAATTTACCTAACTATTATCAAACCACATTAAGTGAAGAGTTTGAGAAGATACCAAACAACAAATGATTATGACTTAAAATATTTATCAGCGAGTCGACGTTTGAGCGATGCGGTACTGGTGCAGAAGAAGTCAAACTCTGGTGGCAGCAAATTGAATGCCGCACTGGCACGCTGCAGGAACGCGTTGCCGCGGTAGTTCGTGCGCGCGCTCGGCACCACGAGTCTAGTGTTCTGGCGTAGCCCCGGGTGACTGTGCCGGATACCTATTTTGGACAACAACTCGCCACTGTCTATCGACCCATTGGCAATGTTCACAAGGAAGCAGAGATCACTAATATCCCGGCGCTTGTCGAGCGGAAGAAAATGGTATCTTCTGCAACGATGATCATAATCAACAGAGTACTGACCCGTTTTGTAATCAAGGTATCTTAGAAATTTTCTTTGAATACCCTCAATACGCGTTTTATATACATCATACTGAGGGTTCCACACCTGGGAGGCGTACTCAAGATGACTACGGACGTATGCGCAATATAAAATTTTAATTATCTTGATGTTTTTGAAAACAGAAGATGTCCTCATAATAAAGCCTAGAGATTTATTCGCTTTTTTGACAATGTGGTCAATGTGTCTATCAAAAAGTAGTTTTGAGTCTATAAAGACACCTAAATCTTTAATGACATCATTTTTTAAAACGGGTAACCCCCTTATCGTGTACCCTTTTTAGGGTTCCGTAGCCAAAATGGCAAAAAAACGGAACCCTTATAGATTCGTCATGTCTGTCTGTCTGTCTGTCTGTCTGTCTGTCTGTCTGTCTGTCCGCCAGTCTGTCACAGCCACTTTTTTCCGAAACTATAAGTACTATACTATTGAAACTTGGTGAGGGGACGTATTCTGTGAACCGCAACAAGGTTTTTACACGAAAATAGAAAAAAAATAAAAAAGGTGGGGGGTCCCCATAGTCAGAACTGAAACTCGAAATATTTTTTTTCATTGAACATATACGTGTTGGGTATCTATGGATAGGTCTTTAAAAAATATATTAAGGTTTCTAATATCACTTTTTTCTTAAGTGAATACTTTGCGTGACAGACCCTTTCAAAGTGGAAAAAAGTGTGTCCGCCCCCCTCTAACTTCTAAAATAAGAGGATGATAAAACTGAAATAAATATATAATGTAAATTACCATAAAAACTACCAACGAAAATTGTTTCGAACGAAATCTATTCAGTAGTTTTTTTAATACGTCAAAAAAAGAATTTGTACGGAACCCTCAGTGCGGGAGTCCGACTCGCACTTGGCCAATTTTTTCTATCAGTTGGCGTTTTCTAGAGAAGGATACATAAAAACATTTGGATACATTGAGGTCAAGTTTGTTACAATGGCAGTACCCCTCAAATCTAGTTAAATCAGATTGAAGATCATTGATATCTAGTTGATTACGGATTGGCTTTAATATTTTCATATCGTCCGCAAATAATAAAATTTTAGAATGAGTAAAACATTTAACTACGTCGTTAATCATCATCATCCTAGCGCCTCTCCCGGTTGCATCCTCGGCCATTGCCTTGGAGCCAAGGGTACGCTGCGACTATGATCCTGAATTGACAAGCCTGGTTATTACAATGGAGCGACTGTCGTCTGACCTCCGTAACCACAAGGGAAACCAGACAATTTGGATCATAGTCGGGACCAACGGCTTTACGTGCCCTAACTACGTCGTTAATAAAAATAATAAATAATAGGGGACCCAACAAGGAACCCTGGGGCACCCCGGATGGTATGGGTAGCTCAGATGAAGCGTAACCCTGCAACACAACCGTCTGACTACGGTTCCGAACGTATGAGCAGAACCATCTATATAGATCTCCGCGGATGCCTGCTGCATATAGTTTGTTCAACAAGATACTATGCTCAATCCGTTCGAAACATTTACTGTAATCAGTATAGATGACGTCAACCTGCCCAGCTTCTTCCATGCCTTCAGTTATGTATTCCAAGGCAGTAATTAGGTTAGAAGCTGTAGAGCGTTTCCTGAAAAAACCGTGCTGCTCCTGCGCAAAAGAACCCTGGACACACGAATATAACTGATTGTATATTACCCTTTCGAATATTTTGGCGAATAAACAAAGCTTGGATATGGGCCGATAATTTTCCATTTTTGATTTATCTCCCTTCTTGTGTATCGGGGTGATAAACGCAGACTTCCATATAGAAGGAACAGCACCATCCCTCACGGACCGCTCAAAGATTGTGCATAAAGGCTGCAGCAGACTTTTGGAACACTGTACTATAAATATCGCCGGAATATTATCCGGGCCAGCAGATTTCGTTAAATCAAGCTTCTCTAATAGTTTAGATATTTCTGCTGGATCAATAATAACAGAATTGATACTGCTGATACTGGTTGAGCTGTCATCGAACACTGAATACTGACCAGGTCCATCATCGACAGGGTTTCGAAATGTCGATTGAAAGTATTCAGCAAAAAGCTGACAAATTGATTCACCTGTATTAGCTTGAACGTCATCACAAGTCATCACTGCAGGTAGGCCAGCAGTTTTCTGTTTACTTTTAACATAATAATAAAAAGCTTTAGGATTTGATTTAATTGACGTTTCAATATTGGAGATACAAAGATTATAAGCTTCTTCTTCTATACGCTTTGCCCTGTCACGTAATAATACAAAACTAGCATAATCTGCGCGGTTTCCGTAAACTTTGAATTTTTTGTGAAACTTGGACTTTTCTTTAAGGATTTTTATTAAAGCAGAGTTGTACCATTGGGGATAATTCTTTGGGTACACAATTTTAGTAGGTATAAAGTTATCCCTTAGGCTATAAAGAATATTGTAAAAATAATTTACTGCCTGATCAATCGTGCCTGTCGATAATGGACTCCAGTCAGTTTGGTCTAAATTAGAACATATCTCGTCATAGTTAGCACGATTAAAAATATATTTAACAAAAGCTTTATTGGTCAACTGTGGCAGGCAAGCAACATCTGACTGGATACATAAAGGGACGTGAAAAGAGTCCGCCGGTACTAGAGGACTATCACATGAGCTAACATAAACCAATGAATTAGATAATACAAGATCAAGTACTCTGTTCATATGATTATGCTGTGAGTTATATTGAGAGATGCCGCAAGAATCCAAAATATCTATAAACTCTAGGACCTGGTTATTACTTATATTCACTGGCAAAAGCCCTTCACTCTGGCTGGATGTTGTCCATGTTACTGTGTCTGCCAGATTGAAGTCACCAAGAATAAGGAATCTATCCAATGGGTGAGATAAAACAATGTCTAACAGTTTATTTCCAAAAATTTGCAGTTGTTGCTTATGGGAGTAACCAAGATTTTCATCACACAAGTAAACAGTGGCAATGTGCAGACGCTGCGCAGTGGCGGAGTTGTGCTTGTGCCCCATCGAAATAGTAACCCATAGGTCCTCAGCCTCGCTGCGCCAGTCGTACTGCTCACTAACCACGAAATTACGTCTAACCGCGATCAAAACTCCCCCACCGTATTTTTGCCTCGTACGTGAATAATCGCGATCGCGCCTCCACACTAGGTACCTTGTATCAAACAGTTCCGCATCACTTATTCCGTCTAACAACCAAGTTTCGTTTATAATAATAATGTCATAGGTATTGAGGTGTACGCTTCTAAGAAAGTTGCATGTTTTTGTACGTAGTCCCCGTGCATTTTGGTAGTAAATGTTAAGAGGGGCGCCTTTTAACAAAATTCAAAAACAAATTAAATAACATTATAATGATATTAGAATATTTCCAATAGAATGAGCGGTAAATAGAAATAACATAAGTAGTTACACAACAAATAATTAACTTGAATAGGTACAAATCCATAAAATGGCATTCCTCATTGCTCACAAAAGATCTATTGAAATAATTATATTCGAGTGGTTCGCTGCCAAAGATGTTTCGAACCGTCCTCCGATTTACTTGACACAATTTTTTAGCGATTCGCAGCATTTAGCACCGATCTCGACGATTCGCAGCGTCCGTCGCGCTTAATTCGAATGTATTTATGTTTGTCGGGTGGAATCTTACTACTCAATTTAAAGGCACTTGCCCTCAACCGATTGAACTAAAATTTAGTGTGCAGGTTCAGGACAATGCACCATTAAACATTAAGTGTGCCGTCACTCGTAATCAATATGGCGAATTTATGAAACTAGAAACAAAATGGAAACGGATATTTTAAACCTATTGTGCTGAAATGTTGCATACTGACTGTTCAAAATAAAGTAATAAATAAAATTATCGGGGAAACACAAAAAGCATAAAAAATAAAATTAAGGTAAAAAGACGTTTTTATTCGATACGGTTCGTCGAACGAGGGCTTGGACCGAGGATCTGTGATCGGTGCGTGCGTGTTTGTTGCAGCGGGTCGCCGCGACGGCCGCTGGCGCTGGGCTGCCGGCAGCGCGCGCTGGTGGGCGCGCTGGTGCGGCGCCTGCCGCCCGCGCCGCGCCTGGTGCGCTGTCTGCGCCCCGACCCCATGCTGCGCCCGCACCGCCTCGACGCCATGCTGCTGCGCCACCAGATCCGCTCGCAGGGGTACGCTCCTCTCTCTCCTGTCCCTGGCCTTCTGGCCTTCCTTCGTGTGCACGACCGTGTCTGCTTGGCCTCGTCTGGCTGTTGTAATAATAAATAAATAATTATAGATATTTCAGCACTTGTGTTACAGACATCAGAATCGACAGTACCCAGAACAGGACAAACCGACATGTTCATGCACACAAATGTTTGTCCTGTGGGGGGATCGAACCCGCGACCTCTTGCGTAATAGACAACATCTTGACTATTGCACCAAGCGGGTGTTATATGTAAACTAGCGGCCGCCCCCGACTCTGTTCCTGTGGTTGCAGATTCCGCACACAGTCAGTTTGGTCTAATTTAGAACATATCTCGTCATAGTTGGCACGATTAAAAATATATTTAACAAAAGCTTTATCGGTCAACTGTGGCAGGCCAGCAACATCTGACTGGATACATAAAGGGACGTGAAAAGAGTCCGCCGGTACTAGAGGACTGTCACATGAGCTAACATAAACCAATGAATTAGATAATACAAGATCAAGTACTCTGTTCATATGATTATGCTGTGAGTTATATTGAGAGATGCCGCAAGAATCCAAAATATCTATAAACTCTAGGACCTGGTTATTACTTATATTGACTGGCAAAAGCCCTTCACTCTGACTGGATGTTGTCCATGTTACTGTGTCTGCCAGATTGAAGTCACCAAGAATAAGGAATCTATCCAATGGGTGAGATAAAACAATGTCTAACAGTTTATTTCCAAAATTTTGCAGTTGTTGCTTATGGGAGTAACCAAGATTTTCATCACACAAGTAAACAGTGCCAATGTGCAGACGCTGCGCAGTGGCGGAGTTGTGCCCCATCGAAATAGTAACCCATAGGTCCTCAGCCTCGCTGCGCCAGTCGTACTGCTCACTAACCACGAAATTACGTCTAACCGCGATCAAAACTCCCCCACCGTATTTTTGCCTCGTACGTGAATAATCGCGATCGCGCCTCCACACTAGGTACCTTGTATCAAACAGTTCCGCATCACTTATTCCATCTAACAACCAAGTTTCGTTTATAATAATAATGTCATAGGTATTGAGGTATACGCTTCTAAGAAAGTTGCATGTTTTTGTACGTAGTCCCCGTGCATTTTGGTAGTAAATGTTAAGAGGGGCGCCTTTTAACAAAATTCAAAAACAAATTAAATAACAATATAATGATATTAGAATATTTCCAATAGAATGAGCGGTAAATAGAAATAACAAAAGTAGTTACACAACAAATAATTAACTTGAATAGGTATAAATCCATAAAATGGCATTCCTCAATGCACACAAAAGATCTATTGAAAAGGGGAACAAAAGAACTCGACAGCAACAGCGATAACACTAATTGGTTAGATATTACCACAATAAACAACCCTGCATGCAAGGAAATAAGGCACATTTTAATTTTAAAGTTGCAACTAACTAGAAGCGCATTCACTGCCCAGCAACACATCACACCTTCGTCGCTCGCAAAACAACCATTGGTTCTCAAAGTCTCAAAACTCTTAATACAAAAAACTAGTTTAACAAAGATTAGGTACATAAAATAGTAACAATGAACAATATACAAGTAAAATGGCACATCAAGTATCACCATTATTGTGATAACTTTTTCAGGTCTTTTTCCGACTTTATATGAATAATGGGAGAGGTATCCGATTTCCGGGCGAATATCTTGGTATGCCTGACCCATATGTACTGGAAACCCTTTTCTTCCTTTAATTTGCGAGCTGCATTTAGGAGGGTTTTATTGTGGATCGTTAAGTGATCGTTAATATAAATTCGTTCACTGCCCTGTAGACCAAAGGTAGTTGGCATCAAAGGAGATTCTTTTGATGCTGTTCTTGCTGCAGCTATGAAGTCTTCTTTGACATATAGGCTATTGAAGCACACAATGATGGGTTTAGTATGATTAGGATCACGCGTGGGAACTCTTGTTATAAAATTTATAACTGCTTTGGGTATCGGGTAACATATTTTGGCTCCTATAGCACCGACAAGGTCAAAAAGGTTCTCATTTTTTGATTCCTTAACCCCTTTTATCTCGACGTTGTTTCTTCTGGATCGTTGCTCCATATCCCTCATTTCTAACTCCATTTCATCCAGCCGTGTCAATAATATATTATTTTGATCTTTCTTAGCATGCTCCAGCTGATGCAGTCGATCTTCAATCTCCTTGACTCGCGACGCAAAGGTGTTAAGTGAGTCATTCACGACTTGTGCGATATTCTTAAATTCCGTGAACTCTTCTCTCATAGCTTTAACATCCTGCGACAGAGTATCAAACAAGGTAAACCTGGTTGCCAACGCTCTGATCTCCTTCAGAAGTGTCATAGTTGATGGGCTTTCGGCAATTGGCGATTGAGACATCACCGACACAGATGAGGACTCCCCGGTGGGTAATATTTGCTTCCCAGACTGAACGCACTTAGAACAGCGCCATGAAGACTTCCGTTTCCCAAGCTTCCGAAAACCAGCTTCGGTGACTCCCGCACAATGATAGTGAAAGTCGTGGTCACATGCAAAGCAGTGAGTCTCCTCCATCACATCCTCACTGCATATGGGGCACAATTTAGATTCCATAATATGGGAATTTACCAAGCAAACAATATGACGGGTCGTTATCACAGTTTGCGAACCACTGGAACGTGTTGCGAAAAATCAACGCGCGTGCGTACGATACCGAGTCACGAAGAGAACTATATACATGGCCTTCTAAATCGTCAAATGAACTATCCAACAAAAATATTTTTTCAAATCGGACCAGTAGGCACTGGTATTAGCGCGTTCAAACAAGCAAACAAACAAAGACTCTTCAGTTTTATAATATTATAAGTATACATAACTTTCGCAGAGGCCAATCATCGGATGGGTGATTGATTTTTTTTATATTCTATTAAGAATTCGCTAATACCTACTGTGAATGGAAAAATTATAGAGAATTTTATAGTTTTTAATGATAAATAAAAAAAAATCGTGATTTAAATTGTATTTCTATTATTAATTTTTTATCACCCTAGGTAAATTAGTGTGGTAGAAAATCTGCGTTATTTTAAATGAAATGATCAAATTTAACTTAAATTAACAATCTTATTAATTTAATCAGTGTGGCCACCTCTCACGGTTATTATAACATGAGTAGGTATCATTTGTTCATGCTTAACATTAAGTTGTTAAGGTCTTGTTGCGTTATGAGACCCGATGCTCTTTCAAAGTTATGGTGAAGTTGTTGTACTGTCTTGGAATTTGGTGGGAAAATGTCTTAAAAATCATCGATGTAACATGCCGCACGCATGCTTGACATGATTTAAGCCGGACGACTGAGCAGGGCAATAAAAAACATGGATATCGTAGTTTCGTAGAGCGGCCGGCACCTACCGCGCCGCATGGGAATTAGCACTGTCGTCCATGGTTATAAATTCCTGGATGATTTGGACTTCGTCCTAGTCATGATGCCTTGGATACAAACGGGCTGGGTTCGTTCATCCAGACGAAATCCACCTAAAACCTTGATTATCCCGCCTTGGTATAATAGGACCTCCTTAGAGTGCCGCAGACGGCTAATACTGTCAGGAGCACTCAAAACGCGTGTTTTTCTTGAATCTGGATAAAATCTGTAGCGGGGGTCATCAGTTTACAGCATCACAGACCATGGGTCGTCGTTTGTTTTTTTTTTTTTTTTTTTTATATTTTTTATAAAACTAGAATGAAATACCTTTCAATCGATATATGAACTTCATATAAATATAATATAGAATTTACAATATAACGTACTTCATAATATATGTACAATTTAGATATCCCTAGATTTTGTTGATGTGTGTATATCCTGCCTACCCGGCTCATCAGATCGGCCGCCATAGTGGAAAACAGACAAAAGGGTATTGATTATCGTTGGGTATAAAATATAAATAAACAACAAATAAATAGTTATTTAAACGTCGTCATTCGGAAAGACGAGTAGGACTGTAGTTGGTGCTATCGAGCGAATCTGATCGCATTCGACCCGCAGGATCGTGGAGATGGCGATGCTGCGGCGCGGCGGGTGGTGCGAGTCCATGTGCGCGCGCGCGCTGCTGGCGCGCTACGGGCTGCTGGGCGCGCGGCCGCCGCCCGAGCCCGCGCCCGCCGAGCCCGTGCGCGCCGCGCGGCACCTGCTGCGCGCCCTGCCCATCCCCGGCGCCGAGTTCGCGTACGGCCGCACCAGGGTGTTCATCCGCAGCCCGCGCACCGTGTGGGAGCTGGAGGCGCTGCGGGGCGCGCGCGTGGCCGCGCTCGTGGCCGCCGTGCAGCGCGCCTGGCGCCGGCACCGCGCGCGCCTGCAGCGCCGGCGCCGCCACCGCGCGCAGGCCGTCATCGCGCGCGCCTGGCGGGCCTACCGCGCGGCGCGCGAGCCGGCCGAGCGCGAGGCGCGGCGGCGGCGGCTGGCGGCGCGGCGGCGCGTGGCGCGGCTGGGCGGCGCGGGCGCGGGCGCGGCGGCGGCGTGGGCGGCGGCCGTGGCCTGGCGCGCCTGGTGCGCCTGGGCGCGCCGCCGCTACCTGGCCGGCCTGTGGCGGCGGCTGCCGGCGCGCCACCTGTCGCCGGCGTGCGCCGCCTGGCCGCCGTGCCCGCAGCCGCGGCTGCTGGGCCGCGCCGACGCGCTGCTGCGGCGGCTGCATCACCGCTGGCGATGTCGCCTCTACCGCGCCGCCTTCGACCAGACGCAGCGCAACCGCATGCGGGAGAAGGTCACCGCCAGCGTGCTGTTCAAGGTGCCGGTCCGTTCCGCCGGGTCTCGCTCGGCCGCTCGTCTCGCGCCCGCCTCCCGCTGAGCGGCCCCCTCCCGGTTGCAGGACCGCAAGATGAACTACGCGCGCAGCGTGGGCCACCCGTTCGTGGGCGACTACGTGCGGCTGCGCGCGTCGGCGGCGTGGCGGCGCGGGCCGGGCGCCGCCACGGGCGACAAGTACGTGGTGTTCGCCGACCTGGTGGGCAAGGTGGCGCGGTCGAGCGGGCGCGTGACGCGCTGCCTGGGCGTGGTGTCGACGGGCGCGCTGCTGCTGCTGGAGGCGCGCTCGCTGCGCGTCAAGCGGCGCGTGCCGGCGCACACCGTGTACCGGCTGTCGCTGTCGCCGTACGCCGACGACCTGCTGGTGGTGCACGTGCGCGCGGTAGGTGTGGCGCGTGGCGCGTGGCGCGTGTCGCTGGCGCGTGTGTCGTGTCGCGTGGCGCGTGACGCGTGACGGGTGCGTGTTGTTGCAGTGCGCCGGCACGGAGAGCTCGCTGGAGGAGCTGTCGCAGTGCTCGTCGCGCGACGCGCCCGACGCGCCCGGCTGCTTATTCGGGGTGAGTACCGATGGAATCGTTGAGTCGTTTTATATTTCGCTTGTCCTTGAAATAGTTGAGCGAAATCGTAAATTTTCAGTTCTGCTCAATTGACAACATTTTTTTTCGATGTGCTGTTTCTATTTACTATTATGAAAGATTTTAAATAATAAATAAATACAATCATAAAGATTTACAAAAAGTAAATCTTACATATTTTTTTTTCTTTTTGTTTATTTTCTTTCCTTTTTGTAAAATTAATTAATAGAAAGCTAATTAACTTAAAGGCCGTAAGTCAATGTCATTTTAATATGAACATTTTATCTTTGCTATTATAAAAATAAACTTGTGGACTATGGTAAATTCATGAATAATGTTGTCTTATTACTTTAAGTGCCACTTAAATACCCATTTTGTGTCTTAAATTTGAAAAAAAAAAAAAATTTTTTTTATTAGTTTCAGAATGAAAAAAAAAACATATTTTCTGTGTTAATTTAGTGAAAATCTCAAAATGGTTTTTAAGTTGTAGTAGGTACCTTATAGGAAATTAAATGTTGTCAATTATCGATTGGCATTGAGATAAAGAAGGAAAGTAGAACGAAAGATCTAAATTCTCTGAAATTATCGCATAATAAATGAAATCCTGTGTTATATTTGTTACAGCCAAAGTGATTTATCCAGATGTAATATATATTATCTTGCCATTATTTATAATAACTGCTACACTTTGGATAAAGTGATAAATATATAGATATATGTGTAGAAAATTTTGTGTATAGCTTTCCATTACTTCCTCCTCGCCTCGATGGTCAAGTGGTTTCGATGGTCAAGTGATTTAAGTACTTGTTGTAGTGACTTGGAGGTCCTGGGTTCGACTCCCGGGTGGGGCAAAATTTGTGTCGATTTTTCTGTACACAGCCCGGGTTTGTGATCGCCAACCCGCATTTGGCAAGCGTGATGATTAAGCTAAAACCCATCTCTGTAACGAAAACATGATTTCAAAAGATGGAGGCCTTTGCCCTGCAGTGGGACATTAATAGGCTGATACTTTACTTTTACATTAAATATATTAACTTACGTTAGGATTTCATATGATCAATTTGGTTATTTTATCTGTTTAATTAATTCATCTAAGTTTTGTTTCTTCTTTTCTATACAAAAAGTTATTGGAATGATGCCAATGTTTGCAATGATTTTACGAGTCTAATTATGTTTCATTAATTTAAATGTCTAAGTTACTTACTTACTTGCTGTATACCTCTAAGTACTTACTTAGAGGTATACATCTTTAAGTACTTACTTAGAGGTATACATCACATTTTTTTCAGAATTTATTTATTTATTTATTAAAGGCTTACCAACTAAATACATAATCGACATTTAATTTGCATTACATAGTGTGTACCTTATATGTACTTAAATTATAGGTATGCACAACATTTCTATACAAATAAAACATTTCTTGAAAAAAACAAAGACCTACTAAAAAAATTAAATTAAAAGTTAAAAAAGCTCCTTACAACTCTTTGAAATATTTTTTTTGAAAGTGGCTAGACTTCCCCAAAAAAAATCGACATTGTCACTCCCAAATAAACAGTTAAAATTTCCCAACATTGTACAAATAGGTGAGGAACTACCATATTTATTTTTTCTCCAGTTAATAGAAAAGGGCTTATAATTATGCAGACGAGCCGCGACCCTAGGAACTAACATATTAATCTGTGCCAAGAGAGACGGACAATCCACTTCATGATTAAGTAACTTGTATATAAATACCATTGATAGCTGTTCTTTACGTTGCCGCAATGAGAGCATATTGAACTGATTTAACCTTTCGGAATAACCTCTGACACGCCGGTAAGTGCCATTGATGAACGAAATTCTATTAATAAACTTCTTCTGTATTCTTTCAATACGTTGGATATTGTTTTGATAAAAGGAAAACCAAACTAAAACACAGTAATCCACGTGACTACGAACTAAAGCGAAGTACATCTTCAGCGCTTGGACGGAATTAAATTCCTTAGTACTCCTAAAGAGAAACGCTAACATTCTAAGGCATTTGTTGATCGTGTTATTAACATGGATTGTGAATTATTGTAATAGTATTTCAAAAGTTAAGGGGGGGGGGACGCTCTAATTTTAACATTGTATTAATATATCTCGAGACTGGGGGGTTTGATCCACATGGTTTCCAGGCAATTTTTTTTTTGTATTTAAAAATAACTTTTTAACGATGCCCCACACGACGTGAGTCGATTTTTTTTTCGAATTCTCTTTTCGCTGTATGGGAGGGGGAGTAAAAATAATTATTTTTCAATTATTTTAAAAACCAATTCTTGAATTATCACTATACATCTCTCCACCAATTTTCGTGGCAATCGTTCAGAAACGGCGGAGAACGAGCCAGGACAGACAGACAGACAGACATGACGAAACTATAAGGGTTTCTAGTAGACTACGGCACCCTAAAAATTGGAATGTATAGAAATCTATTTTTATTGTCTCTTTCTAAATGAAGTCTAATAAATATGCTTATTATGGTGGTTCAATGTGGAACATACCCCGGATAAATGTGTACCTCTCGTAGTACACATTGAACCAAATCCCATTTTCCGTTTTTTTTACGCAGATACCTAATCGGAATTCAAGAAATATAAATTCGTAAAATAGTTGCCTAATAAATTAACTTACTATACGCAAAAAAAAGTTAAAACATTATTCATAAAACGAGACTTGGAAATTGACGTGGTTCACTGTGAGACACCCTACCATACATAAACATAATGTATATCAAAATGTTGAATAATAGTTAATGTCGTGCGTGTGTGTGTGTCGGGCGGGCGCGGCGCAGGGCGAGGGCGCGTGGCGGCGGCGCGGCGACGTGGTGGTGCGCACCTGCCACGTGCTGGAGCTGGCCACCAAGCTGTTCCTGGTCGTGCAGAACGCCGTGGGCGCGCCGCCCGTCGTCAACATCGCCACCGAGTGAGTGTCCGCGTCCCAAAACCTCCCTTCAGCCGGTCGTCCGAGCAATTTATACTTATTACTCGTAATGCCGTCTCGGCCCGCACCTATCTCTCATGAGTGGCGTCAGATCAAATCGCAGGACTGAGTGAGGTGACGGGGGACCGCCCGCTCCCACTTATAAGTAAGTAGTGTAAGATTGCACCCTTAAAAGAGGACTCTGATGAGTATCTGGTTTTGGACCATTCCTCCATTTTTTTTGGCCGCTCCTTTTTTTTATGTCAGAGGCGGCAAACGAGCTAGCGGGTCGCCTGATGGTAAGCAATCACCGCCGCCCATGGTCATCCGCGACACCAGAGGTATCGTTGATGTGTTGCCGGCTTTAACCCCATACCCTTCCCAACTGAGCTCTGGCAACCTTACTCACCAGCAGAAACATAGCACAACAGTTACGAAGTGCTACTTCACTGCGGTCTTCTGTAAGGTGGAGGTACTTCCCCAGACGAGCGGCTCATTCGAGTGGAATTTCCACAAAGCTCTACCTCTCCTCGCTCCCAGTCTCTGTTTGACGAACCCGAGCTGACAGGTTCGAGGCGAACTTCGGGCAGCAGACGGTGACGGTGTCATTCCACGCGCTGGGCGCCGAGCCCGGGCAGGCGCGCCTGCTGCGGCGCGGCAGCCGCATGGACGTGCTGCTCTGATGCCGGCGCCCGCCCGCGCCGCTCCAGCGTCTTATGAACCCGCGCGCCGGCGACCGGCCGCGGGTCGGCGTCCTCGTTCGTCGCTCGGCGCGTCGAATGAGAGGCCCTGCGCAGTCGCTCGTCGTCTTCGAGCGCTCGCGGGGCGCTCGCCGACCGACTAGGATTATCGTTAATGCCAAATTTGTAGTTAATATAATGTGTACGATGATGATAGAGTAAGCGAGTAGAGCGGAGCGCGAGTCGGCGAGGCGCGCCGGGGACCGCGGCCCTCCCGTGTTATCCCCTCCCATAAGTCGTAGATACTCATTATAAGCGTTGACCACGCGGGCGGTACCGGGGCCGGCTAGTGGACCCCGCCTCGTGATTAAAACGCCGCTCCCGATTCCGCGATAAGTTTTTTGGTAGTTCACGGAGGCGAGTACCGATTAGAAGCGCTCGCTTTCGTGGTTTCGACATTCGCCTCGTCTCGGGGCGGGGCGACTGCGAATGCGAATCGGCGGTGCTTCCGATTGCGAATTTTATGAAATGTCTGGCGAGTTTCTTATTTTCAGTCCGGGGCCGTGGTCCAGCTGTTCTGTCCAACTGGATTATGGCACGTCTGGCTCAAGACACGGAACCACTTGGAGAGCTGCCCGGGTCTAGAGTCAGCTAGGGACAATGTACATACATATATAGAGAGTAAAACTTTCAAGAATTGCCTATTTTAGAATTGCGGTGCGGTGGAGTGCAAAAGAACCTAGCACACGCAATATCCTCGCGCATCTCCCGAGATACGGCCAATATAACCAGCAGATTGGTTTGGCCATAGGTGGTGGTGGGATTTGTTCTGACCAACTAATTGGACCATACTAGGGGCAGTTGTCTAACCCGAGAATGGGCATTCGCCAGGCTCCGCCAGGCACGAGAACCCGTCCGTTCCACCACACGGGTAAGAAGAGACGGGACAGAACAGTTGCACCACTGCTACTTTTTACCTCTTTGAATACAGAGCTCCTTTTGAAATTTGTGGCACTTGTGTGGCCCGAGGGACGAACCTCGAGACTCAAGAGATTTTTTGTACTAGTTCTTCTAGATTATAACTCGAACCCGATGAATATAAAAATAAGTAACTCGTCCGCGATGATACATATATTTGTAGCATATGGTTTGTGTTTCCGGGTCGGTCGCCGGGCGCGTCGCCGAGTGCTGTTGCTGTTAGTCTGCTGCCGCCGCCCGCGTCCGCCCGCGCCCGCTCGCTCGCCGCAGCCAGTTTTTAAACTTAATATCCAGGCTTGTTGAAAGCAACTGTACGGTTTTGTCGATGCTAAGCAGGCAAAGGTCATGTAATAGGACAATATGCTGGTTCAGCTGACTTGTGCGAACTACTATCCGGTATCGGCACTGTACATTTTCAAACATTGAATCACACCTAAAGCCCCATTTTGGCAATCGCCAATTTCATCACCTCCGCCGCTCCGAAGTACTAAGTTTCTCATGGACTATGTAAGAAAACGTCAATATTGTAAGATTACAGGTAACCAGGAATTTATCTGGAAGTGGTGAAACTGGCCTTGTTACAGTTCACTGCTCTGGCCGCAGCAGGCCTACCATAATAATGAAAGTTGAATGAAGGTCTAGAGTAGGATTTCGTAATGGAATTGTCTTGCAATTTAAAGGGTAAAAAGACCCAGTCGTATATAGTATTAAATAATGGAAGTGCTCGCGCATCGTGTGTGGCCGAGGCTAGGCGGCACGCGGCGCGGGCTGCGGCCGGGCGGCGCGCAAGCAACTTGTGTTACAAACATTGTAAAGACACGTTACGTTTTCACGATAATTATCATTATGATGAAAATGTTTTATCGTTTTTAATAAAAAATGTTTTGAAGAACAACTCGTTTTAATATTCCTAACCTTACCTAACCTATACTCGTAACAAGATACATACATGAAATGTTGTAGTGCCACCTGAAGGGGAATTACCTACCCTTACTTAATACTGAAGATAGAAAATTTCACTCAAAGAATCCTATAAGGATCCTTTCGAGCATCGATGCAATAAAAGTACAGGGTACAACTTTTACAGATTTTGAGTCAGTTCGATTACCGGATGAGGTAAGAGAAATTTGATGCTTTCTTTAAAAAAATTGGCCAAGTGCGAGTCGGACTCGCGAACAGAGGGTTCCGTACAAATTCTATTTTTGACGTATTAAAAAAACTACTGAATAGAGTTCTTTCAAACCAATTTTCGTTGGTACTCTTTATGGTAATGTACATTATACCTATAATTATTTCAGTTTTATCATCCTCTTATTTTAGAAGGAATTATTCCTCGTAGGTAGGTACACTTATTTAGAGGGGGGGGGGGACACATTTTTTTCACTTTGGAAGGGTCTGTCACGCAAAGTATTCACTTTAGAAAAAAATATATTAGAAACCATAATATTATTTTTAAAGACTTATCCATAGATACCCCACACGTGTATGTTCAAACAAAAAAAAAACGAGTTTCAGTTCTGACTATGGGGACACCCCACGTTTTTATATTTTTTTTCCATTTTCGTGTAAAAACCTTGTTGCGGTTCACAGAATACATCCGCTCACAAAGTTTCAACAGTATAGTACTAATATAATAGTTTCGGAAAAAAATGGCTGTGACAGACTGGCGGACAGACAGACAGACAGACATGACGAATCTGTAAGGGTTTTTTTGCCATTTGGCTACGGAACCCTAAAAATGAAGGAACACTTCCTTTGAGTAATATAAGATTTTAGACTTTCGCGTTGCATTATTGTTACAACTTCCGCTTCCCCGACCCACTCCATAACTATTAAAACATTTTTACATAATTAACTTTACATTATTTTAATTGCCAATTTAATAAGATTTATGAATTAATAATTTAGGTATTAAAAAATTATAATTGTATAGTAATTCTATCATGATTGTCAATCTTTCTCATTTCCGGTGTTTAACAAATTGTCCTAATGAGGCACTGATATGTATTTCTTTTGACTTGTCACAGCTTCCACTTCCAGAAACCCACTAATATGATTTATTTTTCCTTATAAATATTATTTGCTAATATGACAACTATAATAAAGAGAAATGTATTTATAGCAATTATAATTAAATAGTAGTAATAATTGAGATATTACAATCACTAAATATTTGTTTCAAGTCTTCCAAGTGTATCTTAATATTAATTTCCTATTTCCGGTTAAGCATAAATAATTTCATAAAAAGACCTTAAATAATTCAACGAATGTAAAATATAACCTGTATTAATTATTTAAATAATTTTTATAACATAATTACTTTTAATTGTATTTGATTTGTAATTTTCAATAATTTAACAATATGTATAAGGAAACTATAAAAAGGCGGGTACAGCCATCTTTTTTTTGGGTCATTAATAAACTGCTACTCGAAGTGCTACCACGTTGTTGTTTTATTTGCTGGAAGCTGTGTCGTAACCGCCGTTTCATTATATCACTAATAATAATATTATATAACGGTGTTAGTGTTGTGTGCCGTGAAAATGTGGGTGACAATTTAAAAGTGACGAGTTGGGGGGTATCAGAAGAAAATTCACAACGGCGCCGGCGCCCGAGCAGACGACGCCCCGCATCACCAGTCCGCTTGCGACCACGGTTGTTATACTTATAACGCAGCCGAAACGTCAAGCAGTAAGTAATATACATAATACTACATAATTAATATCGCGTTTAGTCCCGTTAAATAATATCCTTTGAGTATTCCATCTACAATATTAAGGAAATGTGGGTTTATATTGATGACAAGATTAGATTACCCGCATTTAAGTTAACAGCGACGAACTTTTTTACAAAGGCAGTTTATAACGACAGTTGAGTTAGGTACTAGGTAATTATACTTCGTTGTAGCATCCTAGGAGATTTAATAATAACGTATAGTATGTTTCCAACGTACTGCATCATCACACGAATTTTAGACATAATAAATAAAAATTAAATCGTTCTATTGACTACCGCGCCTAGCACCTCAACCTGCCGACAGGGGGCGGGGGCGATCATTAGTTTTCTGTGTGTTGCATCATCCGCGTGCGCGCCGATTTAAAAACGTAATTTTATTTAAATTTAAGCAAATTTTGTGTATTTGTGCTAGTGAAAATGGGGAAAAAGACGAAAACCAAAACAGAGGATAACATCAGTGCAAAAATAAGCTTCTGGAGAAGAAGTTTTTCTCGACAAACGTTCACGGATACCCGGCGTTTTTTGTTCAAATGAAGGTTTGGACTAATTTGTGTAGAAATACATAAAGTTAAGGTCAGTAAAGTATTTTTCTAAGTATTTACGTAATAACTTCAGGGAATAACGGAATCCAGGGATTTTGTTGATGATAGATAATACCACAGCTATCTTCTATATTAACAGGATGGGAGAAATTCCCATATTATTTAAAGGTTATTTCCATTGAGAAATGGCAGTGGTGTACATGATGAACCGACTGGGATTATTGTGCTCAAACCAGCCTTGTTACCCAATTTTATTGTCATTAACTGTTCCGGAAAGTTTGTATTTTGAACCACATGAAAAAGTGTTACACCGTCGGCGTCGCATTACTTGTGGCCCATCCTTACACTGGTGGGCTTGAGCAGGCTAGCGTTCGCGTGTCAGTCATTAGATACTTAGTGCTGCTACATTTGTTGTCTCAAAGTGCCTTGGCACAATATAAATACGGCGTATAAAAATTGGTATAATTTAGACAAGTCAAATAATTTAAATATGTTCTAGGTGCTATTCTGACTAATGATCACATAAAACATATCATGTTTTATGTGATCATTTAAAAAAAGTATGGCGCAATAACTATATTTATTTTCTTAATATCTGTTATTATATATGAATTTACCTACTATGGTCAGCACATTATTTTTTTACAAAATTAATGAGACCTGTACTATGAAGTCAACTCAAATAGAGAAATAGATAGACAGTTGTGGTGCACATCTAAATACCAGGTTTCATGTTCAAATACTGTGACAGTGGTTGTAAACACTTTCAATAAGTTAAGTTTGTCGGATCAAGATGTATTTTCCAATATAGTGTGGGCGAATGTGGGTATCGTGCAAATGAGAAGTAGCTTGATATCAGTGCAGTCGATTTATTATAGTTCACTATTCACAGCTCTGAACACTAAGTGAAACGTGGAACAGTTCCATGTGCATGTTCCCTCTTCGACGACCCGAGCCAAAGTGAACTCCCTCGTGATCGGACCCAGCGCCACGACTCTGTTGAAGCGCGCCCCGGAAGTCTGCGTAGTTGCGTTGTCGGTTCACTAGGTGGCGCACTTGCGTTTCGTTTAGTGTCCGTACTCATGACCGGATGCGACACGGCCATCCTGCGTGACACACGTCCTCGTGTGTAACCCTGCAAATCAAAGAAAACCGCAAAGTTCTCCGTTCGGCCAATCCTGCTTCATCTAATCTTTATTTAGATCCAGAAAATAGAACTCTGGGCTTTTATTTGAGGATTGGTACCACATCTATTTGAAACCAATTATTATCTCTAGCTAGATCTATTAAGTTAACTCCGAGATAAAAACCAAAATTAAAGAATAGCTTAGCGATTGACCAACTACTAATGAATTATAGCCAATTTGATCAGAAACTTAATCCTGAAAAGATGCACTTTGACCATGTATCCTTGAGCACCACTTAATTTCATAAAGCAAACAATTTTAAACCGATCAAAACCATTATCACATTAGGTAATCACATCGCACCAGGCATCACACTCGTGGTCTATAGCTTTCACAATAACTATCACACAACGTTCCCCCAGGGAACACAACATTATGATCTTTGCTTCGCGGCAAGATCCGACTGTACTACCCAGAACTACTGCTTTCCCGCCAACCCACGGACTACCCAAAGCAGACACCGATTTCTACTAGGCATACGGCTACAGCATTCTGGTACAGTCTCCGACCCAACGAGCCGAGATCCTGTGCATGGAATTAACCAATGGCTACTTCCTCATTAATTTCATCATTCTCTACTACCTCAATGGGTACTTGGCCATAAGGCATTTTCCTAAGACGATCTTATGACTTTAATTAATGGGCCTTTTTTAATTGGAATCAAATTTAACTTGATAACTGTTTACTAACTTGTACGTGACTTTTCTAACAACCGACTGAATATTCGTAGGTACGCAAATCATAATAAATCTTTACTCATAATGGACAGTGAACTCAACGTAGTATGCAATACTTTGCCAATCAGATGCTTCCATCCAGCACCCAATGACCTCTACCCGGTCATCACTCACAGCAACATCTCAATGTGCCACACTCAAGGGTCCTCCATTCGGCACCCCTTCACAGAACAGCGCCTCTGTCCAGCGAACCAACAGCGATCGTTTAAATCTTCGAGCTAAACGCATGCCACTCACAAGCGTGGCCGCACAGCAACGGGAAATTTGACCCGGTGTTTTACGCTTACGACTACGAATGCAACGAAGGTGTAAACAATCTGAGCGACTTGCATACCATTGAATCAACTATAACCAAAAATGAGTTCCGTCTAACCTAATTAAAATCCCGTTAACTAAATTGTAGGTCAAGTAAATACTGTCAAAGTGAGTAATAATTTCTTCAGGCCTCGCGTTGACACGCACATCGTATTGTCACCAATCAAATTCACCGATAGTGAAAGGTTTAATCTAGGAAACAGTGGAATTTAACCTCCAAGGATATCTGAATTGTTACTATTTTAAATCAAATCGCACAACCCATCAGTAAACACTACACAACTGAACACATATCGCGATTCGATATCATAGACCGTACACGTCGAGACACATAAGACCTTCCGCCACTATGTTCTCTTTGTGCTTCTTATACTACGAGCAAAACGCTTCCTTCAAGCGTTATGCTATCAGTGCCTCCATCGAGCACTTTAGCAACACTTTTGACTAGTATCACCGAACTTAATCACGCAATGTGTCAATAATTTCAGATACATGATCATTACTTTGATCAACCAACTCGTTAATGACTAACTGACCTTCAGGCATAACTCTCAGTCTATCATGGACCACTTGTATGTTCATTAGAATCTAACTCCTTAACAAGTAATGATTATTACCATGGAACAACTCAATAACCTTAAATGACCTCTTACATTTGGGGTATAACTTCGTTCTTCGTATTGAATCAGCATAGACAGAATAAAACGTAGACCTTACGTTCGACAAGCCGCTTCTTCACTAGAAGAACAAAGCGAGTGCATTGATAACCACTGGACTATCAATGTCTGCACGCTCATCGAATTTTAAACTTGCCCGTATTGACTCGCGTTTTAGGTATACCTCTAATGAATCGCTAAAGTTCTGAAAGTCTAGATTTGCCTCAAAACTACAGTTCCAAATCAAATTAATTTAAACCGTGTTGTTGCAAATTTACCACGACTTACTGTAATTACTTCAAAATTGTCATTGAACGAAAACTCAATTGTTGTCAGACTAACAGAAAATCCTAGGCTTTAAAATATCACTACCTAACATGATCACACTTCGTAAATAACTATCCGGTAAAGAGAGCATAAAAATCGCAGGATTACTTTTTAGAGCATTAAGCAACATAAAACCTTACATAACAGGTTTTTAGGTAAGTACTGATTGCTCGCTACTGGCACGTAGGTCCTGCACAGGTTACTTGGGTTTACCCAACATCAGTTTTAGCAACAACATTGTGAGCTCGTTTACTTGAGCGGATTTTAAACTTTAACTTTCTCAACTTCGTTTATCAACGAGCATTCAGCACTAAAATTAAGAAAACAATACAGCTCACCGGATTATGCTCCAAGTGCACTCGCACGACGGCTCAACATCCATGCCGCTTGCTCGATCTGCACTCGCGCTGGCCCCGCAATGTCGTCGCCACGTTGCTGCCGCCGCGCTGGTCATCTCGTCCCTTCTTCTAGTCACTGCCGCCGCTTTCGCGCTGTGCTCGTCCATCGTTACCTCGCCTTCGTACTCGAGATATCGATGTGTCGCAGCTTCACTAGGTACGCGTCAGCATTCCTTGTATGAGCGCTATAAAGCCGTGATTCTTCTGCTCTGCACTCAGGAAACATTTTCCATCCATTGCTTTATTTTCCGTAGCACATTGTTCATTTTCACAATTACAGTGACGTAGCACAATTTCAGACGTTGCAGTTATAATTCAACTGCATTTTGCTGCCAATTTTCGATTTCTTGGCCGCGACGCTCATTTGCACGATTCGATCTCACTTCTGATGTCGGATCAAGATGTATTTTCCAATATAGTGTGGGCGAATGTGGGTATCGTGCAAATGAGAAGTAGCTTGATATCAGTGCAGTCGATTTATTATAGTTCACTATTCACAGCTCTGAACACTAAGTGAAACGTGGAACAGTTCCATGTGCATGTTCCCTCTTCGACGACCCGAGCCAAAGTGAACTCCCTCGTGATCGGACCCAGCGCCACGACTCTGTTGAAGCGCGCCCCGGAAGTCTGCGTAGTTGCGTTGTCGGTTCACTAGGTGGCGCACTTGCGTTTCGTTTAGTGTCCGTACTCATGACCGGATGCGACAAGTTTAATTATAAATAATGAAATATTATTTTCTGCCAAGTCAAATTTGAATTATTATTTTTTTTTTAGCTTTTAAGCTTTATTCATTGTACATGACTTTAGAATTGCCAACAGATAAACGTCATAAAACTTATGAAATGGTGGCTGATATGTCTTCTAGAAACTCGGTTAAGGGAATTTGTTTCTTTTTTGGGCACCTTAACCGCAGCTTGTATTGAGGTGTCTTAAGGCTGGATGTAGGCACACTAAACTCCTTGAGAGAGAAATATTAATCCTTGCTACCCAAGAAAAGCTACATAGCTAATATGAAAATTAAGCCTTAACAACAGGATAACATTATATGACGGAGTAATAAAATTGAATTTATTGATAAAGCTATAAGTCCTCGGGCTGCATTTGGAAATATTTTCCTATGCCTCTTTATCAGGGTAGAAAGCTGTTTGTTAAGGAGCAACTATCCATGGAAATTAGTCTTTGTAAGAGGAAAAGAGACATATTAATTTTGTATAATTAAGCAGCCTTTATGGGAATAAAATTCTTTTGCAAGTATTTAATTAAATACAAGTTTGCTTTTCTAAGTGGTGGCACGAGATGTCATCCGAAAAGTATTCAATATGTACTTCACTCGAGTTCGACGATGGAACAACATACGTACGACCAGTAGTATTTCCTCAGTGGTAGCACGAGATGTTATCCGGAAATACAAGTTTGCTTTTCTAAGTGGTGGCACGAGATGTCATCCGAAAAGTATTCAATCTGTACTTCACTTGAGTTCGACGATGGAACAACATACGTACGACCAGTAGTATTTCCTCAGTGGTAGCACGAGATGTTATCCGGAAATACAAGTTTGCTTTTCTAAGTGGTGGCACGAGATGTCATCCGAAAAGTATTAAAAATGTACCGACTTCACTTGAGTTCGACGATGGAACAACACACTACCAGTAGGTAGTAATGGATTTCCTCAGTGGTAGCACGAGATGTTATCCGGAAATACAAGTTTGCTTTTCTAAGTGGTGGCACAAGATGTCATCTGGTAAGTATTCAAAAGTACTTCACTCGAGTTCGACGATGGAACTACATACTACCAGTAGTAATTGATTTCCTCAATGGTAGCACGAGATGTTATCCGGAAATAAAGTATCTAAAAATGGGGATCAAATGATATAATTGTAACCTTTATTTCATAAGTGATGGCACGAGATGTCATCCGGAAATAAAATAAAATAAAATCAAATCAAATATTTTCATTGCGATTGTAGGTACATTATGGTCTTAAAACTAGCTCTCACTTCAGCTACAATTTGCCAATTTGATGGCATGCAATATTATAAGGTCCATCATAAAAAAACTTAAAATTTTATACATTTATTAATCAAATACAAATACAAATATTTATTCATAAAACAGGTGGGTTTTACATTTCTATGTTGTGATCGAGGATTTATTTGAGTAAATAAATACTTGTGGTAGAATATCCTCCCTTTCCATATTTATTTAACAATATTTGACATGCTTATCGTTATTGGAAGAAATAATTATTTAATTTACTAACAGTAAACAATCAGATTCTTTAACCAAATAACAAATGAAAGTTTTATTATAACTACAATGGATTAAGTTTTATAATTTTACATATAAGATAAAATTAAGTTAGAAATTTTAATTTTGTTAAACATTATTGTTATAAATATGAATATTATAATCATGAATCATTTTCAAAATCATATAAATTAAAATCATTGTAATTAATAAACGAAAACAAATGTACATAATTTTAAAAATTTTTGCCTTTTTAAGTGGTGGCACGAGATGTCATCCGAAAAGTATTCAAAAGGAGGTAGTAGTACCTACTGATACCTAACATTGATCAATTTTAAAACAGATATGGGCATTATTGGGAAGGAATTTATTGGGAGCAGGTATGCAGGCATAGCCAATCTCACTGTAGACTTAAACCAGAATGATTTTTTGAAGTTGACATTGTATTAGGTAGTATTAAAAAGTATTAAAATAGGTGATTTGAGTATTATCAAACAAGAGAATATTGGATCCACACCATGAAGAGACCATGAATTGTCGCCATCTCATTTTCCCATCACTGGATAAAAGCTTCATAAATATTGATTGGTGATCAAAGTGTGAAACGGGACAAAAATTTATTTGGAGAAAATTTAGAAGACAATGTCAGATCGATCAAGTTTATTGATACATCTAGCCTGAAAATAAAGAAATTGGCTCCTCAACATCCTTCTGCATATCGCAGATCAACGTCTACAACCTCGCATGGGAACTTGTCAATGCCTCCATATCCAGTGAACTGACCATGCACAAGCACGCGTGTGGCGTGGCCCACTCGTACGCTCGCCACTACCCGCACCAGCTGCGTCGCCGCCGCCAGCTGCATGCTGGGGCCCGCGCAGCCGCCGCTCCTCCCTGCCTCTGCGCCGCCGCCGCCATGTCCGAAGGCCGACAGAGACGCCCTGGAGGTACTTCATGCTGGTCGTATTCAGTATCTTTTGCTAAACTGGCTTAATATTGCCTGTGTCCCACGGGTCTTAGTTAAAGTTATGTAAGTTGGAGGTTACTCGAACACGGTTCAAGAACAGACTTACCTACCGGCTTTAAAAATTATAGGTTTGATGGTATGGAAAACCTTATGAAATTAACAGCAATTGTGTCATGTAGTACAGGGGCAAGTTTTGTTACCTATTTTTTAAATCTGATTCCAAAGAGTATCATTGATTTATTCTAAATTCGAAGCACTATATATTAACTTTACAAAGACATTTTAAACATGAACATTCAAACAGCCAATAAGTTATGTCTCAAGACTCTTAAATGGCAACAATTGCTCTGACTTAGGATTATTATTAATGAGTGTGTCAGTCGATTTTTAAATAGTGCGTTTAGGGCTAGACCGAATCTACCCAAATATGTAACGCAGATTTTGTACTATCTCATATTTGTAAGCTATTTCCTAGGGAATCATTAGACCTGGATGTAATAAACTTATTAAACTGGTTGAGACGTTAAGACTTATTAACAGTAACAACATAGTATTTAACAAACCTAGTACTATTATTATTATAGATGACCTCGTTAAAACATCGACGTCCTATAAGGCGAATCAAAAACTGTCCTTTCATATTACACTAATAATAATTCTATTTTTCCAGCGAATGCCTTAAAAAGCAGGTGAGAGGTGCTAGTGCGCAGAAGGTAAGCCGCCGGATAAAGCAAGTGCTGGGAGATAGCGGCACCAAAGTGCGCGGGTCCTGGGGCACAGCCCGCGGCGCGCGGCCACGTCGCCGGCGCCGCGCGCGGGCTTCTCCGCCGGCGTCATCCGGCTGGAGGACCTCCCCTAGTTGTTTGTTGTTGTTGTAACCTTTGGCGGGTCCACGCCAAGCAGGGCTTTATCTGACGCAATACTTAAATTACCTTATAATAAGTTCCTATGTGCCTACCTCTAGTATTATGCTGATTAAGAGACTGATATGTATTAGGAAAATGGTTTAAAAGCGATAAACATTGTTAAATTCAGTCGCTTTTATTATTTATTCTGCAATTATTTGATCTGAACATCTACGTTATTATTAAATCTCCTAGGATGCTACAACGAAGTATAATTTATGGTTAATTGAACTTACCTTAAGTGAAGTTCAACCAAAATTATACGAGTTGTAGCATCCGTAGAGATTTAAGATCCCTACCCTCCCAAGTAACCCCTGTTTTAATAGTGTTGCAGAATAAAATGTCAAGGAATACTCTAAAATAAATGATCGCCCCCGCCCCCTGTCGGCAGGTTGAGGTGCTAGGCGCGGTAGTCAATAGAACGATTTAATTTTTATTTATTATGTCTAAAATTCGTGTGATGATGCAGTACGTTGGAAACATACTATACGTTATTATTAAATCTCTACGGATGCTACAACTCGTATAATTTTGGTTGAACTTCACTTAAGGTAAGTTCAATTAACCATAAATTATATTTTACAAAAAGCTGACAAGTTTTACAAAGTTTTAAAATATATGAAATTATGATAATTATTATCTATATCTATACTTCTTTAATATATAAAGCTCGTACTAATATATAAAGCTGAAGAGTTTGTATGTTTGTTTGCTTGTTTGTTTGAACGCGCTAATCTCAGGAACTACTGGTCCGATTTGAAAAATTCTTTTTGCGTTGGATAGTCCATTTGACGAGGAAGGTTTTAGGCTATTAGAAATCGAAATCCACGCGGATGGAGTCGCGGGTGACCGCTTGTTTTATTTTATAAACCTTGTGCTTTTGTGCCATTCGTGGCCATCACTAGGCAGGAATTGGTTATATCTTTGACTAGCAACCAATTAAAAATTAATATAATTAACAATCACTGTTCTACGAGTAAAGGTGTTGCGCAAGCCGAGTTTAAGTAAAGTGCATACGCAGCGATGCCCTCGATTGCACCGGCCATACGCGCGGAGCGTATTCAGCTGACATCACGATCAGCAACCTCATTTCATCTCTTCATTCTTTCATCTTTCACCATTTCAAATCAGTGTGGTTCCAACATCGAACCCATTCATACATAGGCTAGTTAGATTTAGTAAAAATGTAATTATAATGCATTAAATTTAGTCTAGTATATAAAACTATGGTTTTCTTGCACCCTCCGTCTGCAGTTTATATAATTGGCGCAGTCGGTAGGATACTCGAGTCAGTGCGCGTCGCGATCGGTCTCCAGCATCCAGACATCGTTTGCTCCCAATCGTAACGCCACTGGTTGAGCTGTCAAGCCTTCATCGAGTATCCAGAATCTACACAGAAAATGCAAGAGAACCACAGGCTACTATTTTAAGAACAAAGAAGAAAGAAAACCCCACGAAAAGAAAATGAAAAAATAATTGAACAATATAAAAAGAAGAAAATAATGAAAATTAACAAAAAAAAACCGGCCAAGAGCGTGTCGGACACGCCCATGAAAGGGTTCCGTAGCTAAAAGATGGCCCGACCGCCTAAGACACCATTTAGTAAGGGCAACTGCACGTCATAAGTTGGTCGAGTTTTATAAAAATAACTATGTATGATACAGAGTTCGCTATAGTTTTCGTTGAAAGTACTTACTTGGAGGTATACAGGACATTTTTTTCAGAATTATTGTAATAGTATTTCAAAAGTTAAGGGGGGGGGACGCTCTTATTTTAACTTTGTATTAATATATCTCGAGACTGGGGTGTTTGATCCACATGGTTTCAAGGCAAGTTTTATTGTATTTAAAAATACCTTTTTAACGATACCCCACACGATGGGGTAAGTCGAATTTTTTTTTTCGAATTTACTTTTCGATGTATGGGAGGGGGGTAAAAAATAATTATTTTTCGATTATTTTAAAAACCAATTCTTGAATTATCACTATGCATCTCTCCACCAATTTTCGTGGCAATCGGTTCAGAAACGGCGGAGAACGAGCCAGGACAGACAGACAGACAGACAGACAGACATGACGAAACTATAAGGGTTCCGTTTTTGCCATTTGGCTACGGAACCCTAAAAAGGAGAAATAGAATAGACCATCATCCCGCAGAAGTAAGTTCCGGTACATCCACATCCAGAATATCAAGTTATTGGTTGCAGTAAATCAGGGATAACACCCGTCGGGTTTTCACCGCCATATTCCACCACATATCCGTGCTCCAGCAGAAATCCCGAACAGCGCGTCAGCGAACTGGTGCCCCATGCAACGTCATGTTGAAGAGATGGCGTCAGGCAGGGCAACCTTCGGATCTCCAAGGCCGGCACCAGGAATATCTCGCGCCTTCGCTTACAATAGTCTATCACTGAACGCAGCACGACACCCTCTAAAGCGAAAACCACCTCCATACCCGATAAGTTGAAATTTATTTTAAATTAAAGTAGAATATTGGGAAAGAATACGCCAGCTGTTCCAGGAAGCACTCAAAGTCAAAGTCAAAGTAGTTTATTTTGCAATTTGATTTACAAAGAAATTCTTTTGCACGTCATATCTTTTTTTACCTACCAGCACTTCGACGTGAATGGCCTGCTGAGAAGAAGTGCCGCAAGAAACTCAACAGTTTGCCTTTTTTTACTAAAATTTGAAATACCAATGAAAACTGAAGACTCGGTGATATTAATTATTTGAACTTGACATACTGACCATAAGGTACGATTTTGTCGACAAAGTGAAATTGCGTGAGAACCAGTAATAGAATATTTTTCAGTCTACAAAGAAGGCTGGATCGTACCTACGTAACCAGCACTATTCTCAACATACAGGAAGTCTTCGAATAGTTGCTGTTCTAAGGGCGGAGATGTTACATATTCATACTACGCGACCCATGCCTAACCTGGAAGATGAAGATCATAAGCCTCCAATTAAAAATTAATATAATTAACAATCACTGTTCTACGAGTAAAGGTGTTGCGCAAGCCGAGTTTAAGTAAAGTGCATACGCAGCGATGCCCTCGATTGCACCGGCCATACGCGCGGAGCGTATTCAGCTGACATCACAATCTGCAACCTCATTTCATCTCTTCATTCTTTCATCTTTCACCATTTCAAATCAGTGTGGTTCCAACATCGAACCCATTCATACATAGGCTAGTTAGATTTAGTAAAAATGTAATTATAATGCATTAAATTTAGTCTAGTATATAAAACTATGGTTTTCTTGCACCCTCCGTCTGCAGTTTATATAATTACCCTACTCTATAGAGTTTCATACAAACAATGAATTACGATATCTCCTAAAGTAAATAAAAACCTCAAAAAGTGTTTACGTGATCGTTTAGTAAAAAAAATCTATATACTAATATATAAAGCTGAAGAGATTGTTTGTTTGTTTGTTTGAACGCACTAATCTCGGGAACTACCGGACCGATTTGAAAAAATATTTTTGTGTTGGATAGTCCAATTTGCTGGAACTTGATATGTAGGTACATTTAGTTTTTCTGTTACGTATAATTAAAAAGAGATGAACGTTGGATGCGGATCGCACAGGACCGGGATGTCTGGCGCACTTTGGGGGAGGCCTACATTCAGCAGTGGACGGCAAGGCTGATTGATTGATGAACGTTTTTCACTTTACGAAAATAGGAGGATTGGGTGAGCACTTTCAAAAGATATTTACTCAAGAACGGATAGTTGTAATGGTTTGTTTTATTTAAGTTTTACAAAATCATATTCATTGTTAACTAAACCAAGACCAGTTATAAAACTGATAAAATTTCTAGTTCGCTAATTTATCGGCCCTTTTAATAACGTGTGGATCGGGTGAGCCGAGTACATCATATGTAATTTTTTTTATTACAGATCTTGAGTCACTAAAACAACTTAGATATACTTACTATAATAGACTTTTACTAATATATTGTACACTGCTGGTATTTGTAAAGTAATCACATGCTGAGATAAATCTGACCCTTGGTGAGAACTGGGTGAGCCCACATTTTACCAAATATTTCTGTTTCTATCGTTTTACAAATTGCAAGTCTGACTTTACAAATTGTTTGTGGCCTTTTACTAAATGGTGAATACATTCATTTTTAGAGGGTGCTCACCCATTGCACACGCACATAAAATATTTGCCTACTCTTATTAAAAAGGTTGTGTGATTTTAAATCTTTTGCTTTTAGTAATTCAGGGAAAGAACGAAAGAACACCACCGTAATACAAAGACAGGCCGAATTTTTTTCAAGTATCCCATCTGGTAGGGTTAGATGGAATTATATTTCCCAAATATCCCTACCGGTAGGAACAGCGCGGAAGGGAGATTTGGTCCACCATGGTAACTGATCTTTCATAACCTGCTACGAAAACTGAAATAAAATGTTGTTTTCGTAGCCTAGTTTCGTAACCAGCTACAAAAGGAGACTTTTTTCATTTTCGTAGCTGGTTGTGAATAGATCTTTCATAATAATATAACTCTGTCCACTATAAGGCTAAGGACTCACGAAGCGTTTTTCACCCGCGCCCGCCGCGGTTGCGGGCCCGCAGCCTTTGTAGAATACAGATATTTATGTAAAAAATTAAAGCACATCTCACGACGCGTTTTACGCCCGCGGCGTGTGCGGTTGCTTGCGGGTCCCGCTGCACCGGCGGTCATCTTCTACCGGCGGGCGCGGTTCGCGGTCCCGCAACCGCGGCAGGTTGCTCCCGCGCTTTCTGCGATCGGTTGGCGGGCGACCGCAATTCCGCAATCAGTGGATGTATCCAGAACCTTTTAGGCCTTCTTTTTTTAAGTCTTCTGTGAAGTAAGTATAACGCAACAGCTCGTTTCTGGTGTTTGTCCATGGCGGTCTGGAGCTCAACTGATCGTTTAACCGCCCGTCTTGCAACCGCTCGTCTTGCGATAATCAACCGCCAAGTTTGCGAGCGATAATCGCAACCGCGACGGCTGCGTAACCGCAAAATAACGCGGTCTCGTGAGTTTTGAAATAAAAACGCTATTCCGCCACCGCGGCGGGCGCGGGTGAAAAACGCTTCGTGAGTCCTTAGCCTTATAAGCGTCTTTTGACAGGTCACGCCCATGAAAGTACGAAATGTTTTCGTTTAATTTTCGAAAAAAGAATATTGTTCTTCATGGACGGTTACTGCCAACTCAGTGATGCTATGGAAACGATTAAAACGATTGTGCCCCCGATAACAAATAATCCATAGAAATAAATGCTATGAATAAATCTAAACTTCTTCATAACATGTTAATAAGGTATAATGTATATTTTACATAGAAAGGAAACATCATTTGGATTTAAAGGATATCCGCCAAATCCCATACAAAATTACCCCAGCTCCAACGCCAATAAAATATATCTTAGATTTTAGAGTTAAACTAGTAAAATTATAAGAAATAATCCCTATCCCTTAATTCACATGCAAATATACTTTTTTAGCCCGGAAAAGTTTCATAGAAACTCTATGTAAAAAATACTTTTCTGGGGAAATTCCGCCCTTTGAAGTTTCTAATCATTAAAATGATTAATTATTTACATATTATGATGAGACAATAGAAATAAAATGCTAGAAGTAAAACAGTTGACTTGATTTTTTTATTAATTATGGGAAATTCATACAACTTTTTTATTTGCTTAAATAAAATATAACTGCAACTGAAACATGTAGGTAGCTATAAAATAATATACATATTATATGCCATAATAAATTATTCCAATGACAATGAACTAAAATAAGGGATGTTTCTTAAATAATAAACTTTTGCGATAGAGTTTCTATGAAACTTCTCAGGACGAAAAAAAATATGTTAGCATGTGAATTAAGGAATAGGGATTATTTTTAATAGTTTCACTACACGTACTCTAAAATCCGTGATAATTAGGTATTTTTAGCACCGGAGCTAGGGCAATTTTGGCGGATCTCCTTTCTTTTACTCACCTGTCTTACTTGTCAGAATCTTCATTTTTAAAGTTTTTTATATTTATGTTATATTTAATTTATAAACTCAACTATGGACTTATATTTGTTTACAATAAATCTAAGAAAATGTTAAATGAAAACGCATGTTTATCGAAATCGGTTACTTTTTACGTTCCTAAGTCGAATAATGATAGTAGTACAATCGGAATGTTGACACATTTGAGATACTTTAGGACATCACCAATGTTGTCAATCGGCGACCTGTCAAAAGACGCTTATTATAGTGGACAGAGTATAGCATAGAGGATAATAATACTACGGGAATAGAGTGACCTCTCGCGGTAGTTTTTGGCCGACCGATTTGAAACAGCGCCTCTGGTTTATATTCGCCGGAACTAATTGTATATACGCATATACCTATAGCTATAGCTATACACGTGTATGCGTGTGTGGGTGTATATTTATAGTTACACACACTCGTATGTATTAGGCAAGCTTGGTATTGTAAGAGCTATCTACCTCTATCTAAGGTTCTAGACTAGAACCTTAGAGGTAGATAGCTCTTACAATACGAAGCTAGTAGATTATTTTATCGTGACATCGTTAGTTTTAATGAATATTCAATAAAAATTATTGTAAATGACGATGTTTGCGGTAAGTTATCTACTAGAACATAAAGGTGGGATAGCTTTTACAATAAATAAGCCTACAAGTAGGTGAAAAATTAACATATAATAGCAGGAAGGTATCTTCATAATAAAACAACATATTCTATAACGAAGTCGAATTTATTTTACACTTAGAAATAAAACTATGATTCAATTTACAATGATGAAGGTAATGGTAAAGCATACGAACAAAAGTTGTGAAAACTTCACAAATTACTAGGAACAACATAAAAATAAAAAGCAAATCTTAATTAGATTAGAATACACTTAAAAATACAAACATTTCTAGCTTTAAAACGAACTTGCATTAACCTTTTTTAAACGTAAGTGATACTATTTAGACTTACATATTATAACTGTAAAACTAAAGTAAATTATAATAAAACAACAACATTATTTATTTTATGCTCATCTCACAGATCTCGTATTAAAATTAGGGTAATGTTTTGATACAAGTTTCACATTGCAAAATCAATTAGCGTCCGCATTGCAATCAGTCAAATCCGTATTCAATCAAATCCGTTTAACACTCAATTCAACGATCTTTCTTTAGTCAACGTTTATAGTAATAAAACACATTATTAAACACAAAATTGACAGAATATAAAAATTTAGCATGCGCAAACGCAGATTATCATTTTGGTGACTGAACTGCATAGAGGATAATAATACTACGGGAACTGAACTGACTGACTCCATTTTTTGTTTTCAGTGTGGCGATTACATTGCTACATTGCCCTATAAAAATAATAATTTAATTTTGATAAAAGCAATTAAATTCTTTATGATTAATAAATCGTCTCTACTTAAAAGAAACCAAATTAAAGTGTTTTTTTATTTTCAAAAAGTACAAAAATTTGCTTATTACACACCGGTAGCGACATCTAGGGCCATATTGAGCAAACTCTCTTACTTTGTTTAACCCTTTTATAATCTAGATGGCGTTGTCTTCTTACTAATTTTTATCTGTGTAGGGACTGTCACCCCCCTGGAGTATAGTCTGGTTTTAGTTGTTTTACAATAAGGTTAAGTACTTTGTTTATTTACAATAAGGTAAGTATTTTTTTTACAAAAAATATGAGTTATTATAAAAAAAAACTAAACTACATACTTTTTTTATTTTATTTTATTATTCAATTAAGATAGGCTTGCATTTGACCTCGATCACACCTGATGGAAAGTGTAGATGAGGCCTAAGATGGAGCACGCTTGCTCAGTAGATACCTGTTCACTCTAGTCTTGAAGACATCCAAATTATAACGTTCGGGAAACACAGAACACGGCAGAGAGTTCCACTCCTTAGCAGTTCGCATTAAGAAAGATGAAGCAAAACGCTTCGTGCGAGAAGGAGGAATATTAACAATGAAAGGGTGAAAGCCCTCACCGCGTCTAGTTGTCCGAAGGCGGAAGGGAGCTGGAGGAATAAGGTCATGTAAGACCGACGCACACTCACCAAAATGCAGCCGATAAAACACTGTTAAAGACGCCACACGTCTTCGATGGACAAGGCTTTGCAAAGCAGTCTCGGTCAGTGTGTCATCACCAATGAGTCTTTTAGCACGGCGTTCCAACGAGTCAAGTGCATCTAACTGATAGCGGGCTGAGCCATCCCAGAGGTGACAACAATACTCCATACACGAGCGAATCTGGGCCCGATAAAGGCACAGAAGCTGCTCGGAAGTGAAGTAACGTCTCACCTTATTTAGGATACCCAGCTTTTTGGCAGCCGTCTTAGCAATCGACTCGATGTATTGGCCAAAATTTAATTTGGGTGAGATGTTCAAACCCAGGAGCTCAAGGCGGTTGGTTATCGGCACGGCTACATTCCGGAAAGTCGGAGTCAGATTTAAAACACTCCGTTTAGCCGAAAAAAGACACGCCTGTGTTTTGGAGGGATTAAATGCAACCAAGTTAGCAATGCCCCAACAGGACACAGCCTCAAGGGTCCCATTCACTCTCTCAATCATCTCCTCTCTGAGAGATTGCACGAGAGATCCGGACCTTGCATCGGACAAGTACCTCTCCGTGACTGTTTTTTTTAAAATGGTTTTTGTGTTTTGGCAGCTTTGAAATGAACAAAATGTTCTTAATTCACAAACAGCTACGAAAGTGGAAAAAAAGTCTCCTTTCGTAGCTGGTTACGAAACTTTGCTACGAAAACGACATTTAATTTTCGTTTTCATAGCTGGTTATGAAAGCATTATTACTACTACGTAGTAGTAATACCTAAATGTATGAATGTCAGAAAAAAACATCCGTTTTCGTGGCTGGTTACGAAAGAACTGTTACCAATGTGGACCAAACCGGAAGGGATAGAGTGAACAAGTGAAAAATTAAATACTTTATGAAAGATGAGTCTCCGCTCCGACGACCAGACTCCTTTTTTTAGGGTTCCGTAGCCAAATGGCAAAAAACGGAACCCTTATAGTTTCGTCATGTCTGTCTGTCTGTCTGTCTGTCCTGGCTCGTTCTCCGCCGTTTCTGAACCGATTGCCACGAAAATTGGTGGAGAGATGCATAGTGATAATTCAAGAATTGGTTTTTAAAATAATCGAAAAATAATTATTTTTTACCCCCCCATACATCGAAAAGTAAATTGGAAAAAAAAAATCGACTTAAACCCATCGTGTGGGGTATCGTTAAAAAGGTATTTTTAAATACAATAAAACTTGCCTTGAAACCATGTGGATCAAACACCCCAGTCTCGAGATATATTAATACAAAGTTAAAATAAAAGCGTCCCCCCCCCTTAACTTTTGAAATACTATTAAAATAATTCTGAAAAAAATGTCCTGTATACCTCCAAGTAAGTATTTTCAACGAAAACTATAGCGAACTCTGTATCATACATAGTTATTTTTATTCAACTCGACCAACTTATGACGTGCAGTTGCCCTTACTAAATGGTGTCTTAAGCGGTCGGGCCATCTTTTAGCTACGGAACCCTTTCATGGGCGTGTCCGACACGCTCTTGGCCGGTTTTTTTCTACCTCATTCCTACGTACTGTACCGTACTGTCTAGTATGGCTATGACGATTTACAATTTTTTTGCTACTTTTGGGGCAAATTAGTAGGACCTCGAAGAAACGACTAACGGTAGCGAAGGTTTATTGTGAATCTTAGGAAATAAAACAAACGTATTCACACAAACTTTTATTATCTAATACAATAACAAAATACTGTTTATTAAGTATATCCACGAAGTAGGTATATGAACAATGAGACAGTATGCTGAACGTCCACAGGAGCTTAGGCCAATCAATAATTTTCGTTACTACCTTCATATTACGATGCTTAGGACAAAAGTATAGATACGATGGGGAGGAGATAAAACATGAATGTGATCATACATCCTTATAAATGCTTACATGTCGACACTTCATTCAGTCTTCTCGTTACACTCAGCTCGTACAAAACGTTAGGATTATAAATATGTAGTATAATCTACGAATCATTCCTCGTAGGTACACAGTGAATAGGAATGTAATTAGGCCGGTGCGGTTTTTCAAATCAAACTTGAGTAGCACGAAGCATTCATCCGTAGAGAACGGTTCGCAGATTGTGTTGAATTTATCGCCAGATTTTTATTGTCATAAATGATTAAAGGTTGTAGGGGATTATACAATATAAAATAAGTTATATCAAAAGTAATAGGGACTATTTTGAATATTGAAGTAATCTCGGGACCAAACAGTACTACGAAGACGCAGGGTACAAGGAGAGATATGCCTACGCGTTGGTCCTACGCAGGAGACACGCCCGAGACGTCGGTCGCTTACGTACTAATAAACCCGATCGAAACGGTAACCACAATAAATGCCCTCTTTAAATATAACGACGTAAACAACAATAGATATGTCTCTACATTAGGGGCGAGGGTCGAGCGCGGCCGGCGCCGGCGCCCCGCCACTGGTGGCCACCAGTGCAGCGCCCCTCACTTGATGGAGCACGCGAACTGCGCGCGCAGCCGCCGCAGCGACGCCGACGACTCGCTCTGCAACACAAGCGAGCGGCACTACACTTCTCCAACCAAACCTTATGCTGACGCTACTCTTCCAAATAACGCAAAACGTATAGGTTACCCAAAAGAGGATAGGGGGAGGGTGTTTTTTATATTGGCTCGGGTGCATTCGCTCCGCTCTGCCTGATGGTCACGCTTCTCTTGAAGGAACCAAGGGTATAGGATGGCAGAAACACTCATGCTGGCAACGCATTTCATCGCCTAATAGTTGGGGTAATAAATGAATTGCCATACTTCTGGTTTCGCGATTTTATCATAGACTGCTTTAAGGGAGTTTATGTTGGGATGGCGCGACCCCTTTTTTTACCTGCAAGCACGGTATACCGAATACCACCTGTTTGTTACAAGCATCAGCACACTCACGATTGAACCAGGGGTGACCTCGCCTGTTATTGATGACATAAGATAATAATGTCGATTTTATGAATTTTTCTGTGTACATTGTTTATTGAATGAAGTTTTTTTATAATTATTATTCATTATTTATCTTTTACCCTAAAACAGCGCTGCCCCATGGGACGGACGCAAAATAGTTCTGCATCTCTTGCCAATCCATCTCTTAACAATAGACGTTTAACCACCGCAGAAGGCGTTGGTAATGTGTCTGGTACTGTGCTAGATATCCAGCAGTGATCCGAGGAGCCCAATGGTGCCTGGATCAAAACCCGACTGCCAGCTATTATGCGTCGTCAGTAAAAGGTCCAACAAAGAGGTCGTTTGATCCGCCGCATTTGGTATCCTGGTGGGCTGGCTTACCAGCTTGCCTATGATCTTCCTGCGTGCTTAGTACTGGGAGAGCCCAATGCGGCATCGAATAACAAATTTTGGAACTCATTTGCAGATATTCATAAATAAGTATAAAAAAAAGAATACTGCTTTTCTTTTACCTTGATGTGGGAAACGTCGTTGTCGTTCTCCACGTCGTCTGCTGTACCTACAACAAAAATTTTGATCGATTATACCTACCTAATATGTATTTAGTTTTGGTCACATCATCATCGTGAATTGATCGGTTATTGTGGCAGGAGTGGGAGGGGGTAGGGTTACCTGAGCGCGGGGGGTGAGCGGGCCCGGGCAGGTTGCCGTTGTCGTCGCGCGCGTCCGACGAGTCGGGGTCGCTGCGGCTGCGCGTGGCGGAGCGCGTGTCGCTGCGCGCGCTGGGGCTGGCGCTGCCGCTGCGGCTCGCGCTGGCGCCGGCGCTGGCACTCGACGAGTCCAGCTCCAGCGACGACTGCGACGCCACCGACCCGCCCGACTCCGACCCCGAGCCGGACCCTGAGCGCGACCGTCCGCCTGCGTCGCGCGACCGGCACTTCTCTCGCCCAGTTGATGCTTCCTATTCATATACAATACCTACATAAATAATTCGATTGAATTCAGGACCTTATACGCTTGATTCGGCGGAGGAGTTCAACATAACTTGTCGCTCGAGAAAAGACGTAATACAAAACGATTCGATCATTAATAAAATCCGGCCAAGAGCGTGTCGGACACGCCCATGAAAGGGTTCCGTAGCTAAAAGATGGCCCGACCGCTTAAGACACCATTTAGTAAGGGCAACTGCACGTCATAAGTTGGTCGAGTTGTATAAAAATAGCTACATATGTATGATAATACAGAGTTCGCTATAGTTTTCGTTGAAAGTACTTACTTGGAGGTATATAGGACATTTTTTTCAGAATTATTGTAATAGTATAGTATTTCAAAAGTTACGGGGGGGGGGGACGCTCTAATTTTAACTTTGTAATAATATAATAATATGTATCTCGAAACTGGGGTGTTTGATCCACATGGTTTCAAGGCAAGTTTTATTGTATTAAAAAAATACCTTTTTAACGATACCCCACACGATGGGGTAAGTCGATTATTTTTTTCGAATTTACTTTTCGCTGTATGGGAGGGGGGTAAAAATATTATTTTTTTCGATTATTTTAAAAACCAATTCTTGAATTATCACTATACATCTCTCCACCAATTTTCATGGCAATCGCTTCAGAAACGGCGGAGAACGAGCCAGGACAGACAGACAGACAGACATGACGAAACTATAAGGGTTCCGTTTTTGCCATTTGGCTACGGAACCCTAAAAAAAAATACTGTTCATGTTCGATGTTACTCGTACACCCATTGTTCGTGAACACTTTCATTGCGCAATACCTAAAATGTCGTATGTATGTTGGGCGACGACGCGCGGTAATAAGGCCGACCGCGTTATGTATTGCTTTGTCTATACAAATATTATAAAGAGGAAAGGTTTGATTTTTTGTTTGTTTGTTTGTTTGTATGAATTGAATAGGCTCCGAAACTACTTGGCAGATTTTAAAAATTCTTTCACTGTTGGAAAGCTACATTCACCCAGAGTAACATAGGCTATATTTTATCCCGGTACGGGAAGTAGTTCCCCCGGGACGCGGGTGAAACCGCGTGACGGGCCGCTAGTTTATCATAATTAATTTATTAAAACAACAGTGCAAATTATAGACACCGTGGCAAGCGGGCGCACCCGCTAATTCATTCATTAACTTAAACATTCTATCATTCAAACTAAACAACCCCAAGCTCGGGCTCCAACAGCCAACAGCTCAGACGAGTGGATAAGATTCTAATTTGTGTACAGTCCTAAAGCACCAACAAACATGTAGTACTTATGTCAGAGCAGTACCTATAGTTCATATTTGAATGTGTGTGTATACATGTTGGTGCTCATGACTGTACTACAAGTACCTAGGTAGTGGGAACTCATAATGCAAATGTAATGAACAAAAAAAACACAGAGGTGGAGCTTAGTGGAACTTCCACTCTGATGAGCCGCTCGCCTTGGGAAGTAACTCCACCTTACAGAAGACCACAGTTAAGAAGCACTTCGTAACTGTTGTGCTAATGTGTCTGCTGGTGAGGAAGATCACCAGAGCTCAGTTGGCGAGGGTATGGCCTTAAAGGCAGCGAACGCATCAGCGACCATTTTGCGGTTGTTGATGTCGTCTGGGAGCGGTGATCACTTACCATCAGGTGACCCTCTGGTTCGTTTGCCTCCCCATACTTATTTAAATTGCGGAGTCTTACATGAGTCGAACGGGAGTCGGGTCGCGAGCGCGAGTGCGAGAGCGAGCGCGACGGCCGCGAGCGCTGCGCCGGCGACGAGCTGCTGCCGCTGGAGCTGCCGCCCGCGCCCTCTGTTGTTCACGCACGTCATTATATTGGGCCAAATATTTACGCACATTGTATTAAATTAGGTAATTGAAATAAACATGTGAGGTGGCTATCAATTTGCTATTCAACTATTATGTCATTATAGCATAAAAATATAAATAAACATACAATTGCCAAGTATGACATTACATCCGACGAAATTAATTTGAGAACTAAGTAATTCATATTACGTTGTTGGCAACTTATCACAAACAAGTCCCGGTCGAATCGCTCTCGACCTTGACTCGGCACCCGACCCCCGAGTCGGGAGTCGGGTGAGGCCGCGAGGGTAACGCACCGTTCCGCTTGAGCGCCTGCACCTTGTGCTGAAGCAGCGGGAAGAAGCCGCGCGCGGTGGCGTTGTGCGGCTCGTACTGCAGGATCAGCCGGCAGTACTTGAGCGCCTCCGCGTACTGCCGCCGCATGATCGCCGACAGGAACTGTCGCACGACAGATCAAAGACACTCATATTATATTATAGGTACCGGCCGACCGACTCCACTTTCGAACCGCGCGATGAGCCATAGCTCGAGCTCACCTCCGCGAGGAACTCGCTGGGCGCCGAGAGTGCGTCGGCGCCGTCGGAGCAGTCGTCGGGGCTGGTGGAGTGGCGGGCGGCCGCGTCCATGCCGGCGGGCAGCGTCACCACCAGGCGGCGCGCGGGCGCGGCGGCGGGCGCGGCGGGCGCGGCGGGCGGGGCGGGGCGGGCGGCCAGGCGCAGCGCGGCGCGCGAGGCGGTGTCGAGGCGCGCGGCGGGCGCGGGCGGCGGCCAGGGCCCGCGCGGGGCCCGCGGCGGCGGCGGCGCGCGGCGGGGCGCCGGCCGGTACAGGCGCGAGTTGGGCACGGGCCGCCGGAACACGCGGCGGCGCGCGTTGGCCCCCGCGCGCCCCTCCGCCCGCGCACCTGCTCGCTTCTTCTTCGGCGGCGGCCCCGGGTAGCTGTGGACCGCGATAAGTTGCAGTCGAGCGCCCGTATATGGGAATCGTTCGGCTGGAGAAGGAAGATTAGATGTGATGCGAGATCGCGAGATGATTCCTGACACGGCGAGTTACTCACAGGCGAGGATTGGGCGTGTAGGCGACGCGCGCGCGGGCTGATGGCGGGGCGCCGGGCGGGCGCGCGGGCGCGGTGGCGGCGCTGCGCAGGCCTCGCGGCGCGCCGAGGTCGATCACGTCCACCGACTCTTCCGCCTCCGGTAGATGCACCTGTATACTATAAGTACTCGATGGTAAGTTCCTATTGTCTAATTACTGTAGCACAATATTATGCACAACAATATCAAGTCGATGAATTAAAAATAAAATACCTACTAAATATTTATTTATTCTTCACGCAAAAAAAGGGATCTGAAATTAGTGATGTACATACAAGTCTCGGCCTCTGGTTCATTTTTTAAGGATCGACGCGGAGTGGCAATACCCAGTGAGCTCGGGAGGCTCCAAGTCCCGAGCCTAGACGAGCCGCGAACTCTTTGATCCTTGACTCAGGCCATGAAAAGAGCTTGAAAGTTTCAAAAGAGCTCGAGCCATAAAAAACTCGAGGCTCTAAAAGAGCTCGGCTAGGAAACTAATTTGTTGCTATTTTCTGTCAGTGTCTAAGCCTACGTTTGTAGGTATATTATTTTACGTGACAGCACGTGAGTTTACAAAACGAAAGGAAATAAAAAAAAAACAATTATATTATATATATAGGTAATATAATATAATATAATTATACAATATATACAATATACAATAGCCATATAGAAAGCTTGTGGGTGCAAACAAAGTCGACCGCATAAAACAACGATAAGGGTTGTTAAAAAGGAAGTATTATTCAGTTAGCTCTGATTCTAAGTGTTATAAAACAATATTGGTTCCTACTACTTTACGTTGATTACTACATTTAGCAGTTTTCAATTGGACCCAAATCGTCGAAAGGCCTCGAATTTTTAAAGAGCTCGAGCATTTAAAAGCTTTATTCAGGAAAACTCGAGCTTAGAAAAGGATTCCCGTGCCCTCTGGCGGCCATACAAACGAGGCCAGTCCTAGGCAAAAGCAGCAAAATGACTCATACGTCTCAAGGCTTGTACATAGCTACCAGAAATCCACGCGGACGAAGTCGCGGGCGGCCGCTAGACCTTTGAAATGTGATACCTGCATCATAGTAACTTTATGCAATGACAAAGTTTCATTCAAACGTTAATCATCTATTTTATCCCCTTGGGGGTAAACTTAATCAAAATTCCTTCTTATCGGATGCCTAGGCTATAGCTAGACAGCACGTTGACCCTAGATTTAAACGGGTGACTGTCAACGTGCTATCTCGCTATAAGAAGCTAATGCCCCCCTTTTGCCAATTTAAAAGTATCGCGACTGCAAATTTAACTATTGAAATCTATGAATTAGTACTTATTTGGTAAAAATAAAAACCTACGCTGACAGGTTCGGCGGCACGACGCCGGTTTCTCTCTTGACCGCCGGCGCCAGCTCCTTTCGGGCGATGCCCACCTTTTTGCTGGGTCCGCCAAAGAGAGTTGAAGTTTCGCTGAAACACGTTTCACCTTGGCAAATGATTACAGTTTACAGCTATTTGTTGCCAGCAATGTTGAGCAAAGATACCTAAGTGAACTGGTCGTTATCTATTATGATGTGGTATTTTTTAGGGTTCCGTAGCTAAATGGCAAAAAACGGAAATCTTTCGGATTCGTCATGTCTGTCTGTCTGTCTCCGTTCGCCAGTCTGTCACAGCTACTTTTTTCCAAAACTTTAGGTACTGTTAAAACTTGGTGAGTGCCTAGATGTATTCAGTGAACCCGCATTAAGGTTTTCACACCAAAATGAATTTAAAAAAAAACGTAAATTGGGGGTACCCATAATTAGAACTAAAACTCGAAATTGTTTATTGCATTGTACATACATGCGTGATATCTATAGATAGGTCTTTAAAAATGATATTTAGGTTTCTAATATTATTTTTTACCATGTGAATACTTTGCGTGGGAGACCCTTCTAAAGTGGTAAAATTTGGGTCCCCCCTAACTTCTCAAATAAGACGATAATAAAACTGAAAAATAAAATTTAGTGTACATTAGGAGATTATCATACAAACAACCAACGAAAATTGGTTTGAACGAAACCATGTAGGTAGGTATGTAGTTTTTAATACGTCATAAATAGAATATGCACGAAACCCTCAGTACGCGAGTCCGACTCGCACTTGGCCGATTTTTTTGTTAATGATACATAGGTATACCTATGTAATATATACACCTATGTATTAATATTAAGTCTGCATGTCATTTGCAAGTATCTAAGTATATTTTTCAACGTAAGTGTTAACACTAGTCGCCATTCAGAACTGAGGGGAACCAGCCTTATTCATATTTTTATTGTTACAATACAAAGAATTGGAAACTGCCATGATAACACCACTAGTAAATTCTTCGGGATCCGAGAATGCAAAGCGAAAGATTCTCTTAGATTGGGACAAGTTGGGAGATGTTCGAATATTGAGAAGGTATGAGAAACTACATATATAACATTTATTTTATATCAACAAGGTGTTAAAGCTCTCATGGCTCATGCTATTTACATCGATTGTGTGCGGTGGAAGGCTGGTACTGGGTCAACAGGCGGCCGCCGGCGCCGCCGCGTGGCGGAAGCGATTACAGCCCATGCCGCACGCTACCACCGCAACTTTAAATGTAAGTAATATAGTAGGGGAGCCCAAGTCGGGATTTTTGCAGTCAGAAGAGTCAGACACGAGCGTGTCAGAAAATTATCTAGAGAGAACCTCAAAGGTAGAGGTACTTTAACACCCTGGCCACAGCCCACAGCGGTGCGACTTGCGATGCGTCTTGCGCCAGCGAAAGTGGCGAGCGAAAAAATCAAATAAAGGAAATTGTATGAAGCATGCCACAGCTACGGCGGCGAGATGCGCGGTGCGAACGCGCGGCGGTCATACCCACGACTAGGGCGGCCGTCGCCGGCCTCGCCGCGCCGCTCGCCGCGCCGCTCGCCGCCGTAGCTGTGGCTAGACCCTATAAAGTGTGCCAGTCACCTTTAAAGTACCTCTACCAACTATGAACCCTTCATATGGTGGGGTGTGTTGAAAGGACACCGTCTGATTAATAAAAAAATCGATCGAATCGATCCTTAGAAAAACTCGACCACAGATATTCAGATATTTTAACACTTTTTAAGCTTTTGTTGACAAACACTTTGAATGTCGGAGACGCTTGAATTTTTTTTTTCAACCGCTCGTTACGGCCGTACGGCCGGACCCTTTAAATTACCTAATCGTCAGATTAATATCTAATTGTTAACAGAAAGATAAAAACATACTGTAAAGTGTACCTAAATATGGGAGACGCGCTCGAGTTTTTTTGCCCTTCTTATGATGATTATTGAAATTATGTTAATAAAATAAATACTTATCATCTTAGGTTTATTATACAGTTAGGGAAAACCAAAAAGAAGCTTACGGGTGGTGTGGCGGGTCAATGCACCGATCCAAGCCCCATAGAACAGTTAAGAACGCCACCGCAAATTTAAAGTTTCAAAGTTAAAGTTCTCATTTTGGACAGTAGCCACCGAAATATACATATATACAAAGCGCAAGTCAGGCCTAATATGGAATACTGTTCTCACCTTTGGGCAGGTGCACCACAGTAGGTACCAACTACTTCCATTTGACCGTATCCAACGTAGGGTAGCTCGTATTGTTGGTGATTCAGCTCTCTCTAGTCAACTGGACCCTTTGGCCTTGCGGCGGGACGTTGCGTCTCTTTGCATTCTGTAGGTAACCGCATTATAACGGGGAGTGTCCCGCTGAACTGTTTGAATTACTGCCAGCAGCTGAGTTCTTACATCGAACTACACGCAATCCACTTAATTCCATCCTCACCATCTGGATGGATGGCGGTCCTCCATTGTGCTTTTTTCCCGAAACTTTTTGCCTCAAACGACAGTTTTGTGGAATAATCTCACTGCTGCAGTGTTGCCTGACTGTTACGACATGATGACCTTCGAGCGTACTCTCTTTAAAAAGGCCGGCAACACATCAACGAAACCTCTGGTATCGCGGATGTCCATGGGCGGCGGTGATTGCTTACCATCAGGCAACCCGCCAGCTCGTATGCCAGCTCTGCCATAAAAAAAATGCAGTTCAGTGGCTGTGCAAGACTTCAAAATTATTTTTGGAAGTTGATATGGAGAAAGTATTATCAGCGAAATTTTCGATCTTGCTTTAGGCATAGCTGTGGCAAAGCATTCGTTATATGCAGCAGCAATCTGGGCCCGGCATACGCGCGGCGGCGCAGTGTCCGCAGGCACGCAAATACACCATTAACCCGGTCGCGACTGTATTGTAATTTGAACATTTACAGAAAACTCTGTGCTTATTTAAGTCGATTTTCACAATTAATTTATTATTATTAGTTGATAGTTTAATTAATATTCAGACGATTATTTTTTTCTTTATTCTTATTTTTATTTTCTTTATTAGGGAAAAATACAGCTTACAAATAATACATCTGCTTATAACAATTAAACATTACAAAAGCCATTTCAATTTCCACTACTAAATTATACAAAAGATGTAAAAGCACAAGTTGCAGAGGCACACAGTGCGGAATAAAAAAATCTTAAAGAAAAACCAAATGTGAATACAAATAAAATCACTGAATTGTACCTAAGTACCTTTCAAGAGACCACGAAAGCGTTTTAAAGGACACAGTTTTTTTTGGGCCCACCAACAATCGGTAACGTTTAAGAGAAAGAGAAGTACGTAAAAAAATTATATGATTTTTTATGAATTTTGCAATTGAAGTGAATTTCAAACGAAACCGGGTTCATAAAACTAAAATAAAAAGCCTTATTTTGATTATATCCGTGAACTATCTGTCCAAAGATTAGTAAACAATAGCTGACATACAGATAAATGACGGAAAAAAGGTTTTTATAAATAGAATTAAAATAAACTACTTGAAATCGAACATAAAGGAGACGCAATTCACTTTTAGAACGGTTTTCATGCTTATTTTTATCTAAGGCGGTGATTTGTAGTTGTGACTTTAAATCATTTAATTATTGAAATAAAATAATTCGAATAAACAATACAAAAAAATCCGTATAACGGAACGCAAGTGCTAGTCTATTGCCGGATTTTGATTTTATATAAAAAACTGAATACAAATGTCAGAAACCTCCCGTCTGTCAACTGTCATTAATGGTTATACTATATGAAATTAAAAAGCTGTAGTTTGTTTGTTTGTTCGAACATACTACTATCAGGAACTACTGGTTCGAATTGAAAAAAATATTTTTGCCTTGGATAATCCAGTAGTCAAGGCAGTCTATAACTTAAAAATGTGTAGCTTTAGTTTAACACTATGTGTGCGAAAACCTAATTCCACGCGGACGGAGTCGCAGGCGGCCACTAGTAATAATAAATTGTTTTTATGTCAGATACATAGGTTAACATATATACATAGGTAATGGAAAATCGCTCTTATGTATAAGTCTTTACGGTTGAGGCGTTGAACGTCAGCAAAGCAAAATGACTGATTAGTTTATGAGGTTAATATACATTTTAACCTCTTGTTTCTAACGATTCCGGTTAAAACATGGAAAAGTAATGTTACCGCTATAATCTGGAGATTCTAAGGAATAATTTGATACCTATGTCGTAAATAAACGCTAAAATTTTAGGTGGGCCTAACTCTCCATACAAAAACGATTGTGTCCTTTACATGAAATATGTCTATGTCATTAAATTTTTCATTAAATGTACCTATTACATGCTCTAATTATGAAACTGTTCATTCTATAGTTACATTTACAAATAGGTGTTGCAAAAGTACTCTTATTATTCTGTAATAGGACATGTTTCATCGTCCAATTATAGCATTTTTTTATTTCGAACCTGACGTGAATCTTCTCCCCAGGACCATCGTCAGGTAGACCGAACCTTACATTTATTTTTCAAACAAGCGACTGCGACTTCGTCCGCGTGGGATTCGTGAGATTCCCACACACATTGTTACTATAGCTTTCCTCGATAAATGATAAGTGGACTATCCAACACAAAAGATTTACATACACAAAAGACTATGGTAAAAAGACTGTAGTGTTTGAGGGAGCAGGGCTATTTAATAAGCTACCTAATGCTATAAAGGAGTGTGAAAACATAAATATATTTAAAAATAACTTAAAACTGTATCTAGAGTCGAGTACCGGCTAAAATTTAAAATGTATTTATCTTGTTTTAATGTATATTTCTCATTGTAAATGAAGTGTAACTTTGTATGAGAATAAAGTTCTTTAAACCTAAACCTAATTCGAACCCGTGTTTCCTAAGATTAGCGCGTTCAAACCAATCTGGATCAGGAGTTAGGTACACGTGTTATTAGGAGTCAACCATAATAGATAGATATGCTGTTGCGAGATATTTTTTAGGCTATTTTATGTAGAATGTTTCCGTCCTACATGATTTCTATGTAACTTTAACCACTAAGGCTGCCCACGCGACAGAAGCTTAAAAAATTGGCCAAGTGCGAGTCGGACTCGCGCACTGAGGGTTCCGTACAAATTCTATTTTTGACGTATAAAAAAAACTACTGAATAGATTTCGTTCAAACCAATTTTCTTTGGTAGTTTTTATGGTAATGGACATTATATAATTATTTCAGTTTTATCATCCTCTTATTTGAGAAGTTAGAGGGGGAGGGGACACACATTTTTCCACTTTGGAAGGATCTGTCACGCAAAGTATTCACTTTAGAAAAAATATATATTAGAAACCTCAATATCATTTTTGAAGACCTATCAATACATACCCGTATATATTCAATGAAAAAAAATATTTCGAGTTTCAGTTCTGACTATGGGGACCCCCCACTTTTTTCTTTTTTTTCTTTTTTCTTGTGAAAACCTTGTTGCGGTTCACAGAATACATCCACTCACTAATTTTCAACAGTATAGTAGTACTTATAGTTTCGGAAAAAAGTTGCTGTGACAGACTGGCGGACAGACAGACAAGACAGATGACGAATCTATAAGGGTTCCGTTTTTTTGCCATTTGGCTACGGAACCCTAAAAATGGAGCAATTTCTCCCGTTTTCCCAACATTTCCCTTCACTACTCTGCTCCTATTGATTGTAGCATAATGAAAAGTATCAACTGTACCATACAGTTCTACCATAGATACCATACAGTTGTAGAGTGTATTCCATGTAGAATCCTTTCTTCTGATAAATGTAATTACTTATGTACAGCACGAGCGGTTTACTTAAGTGGATACTAACCTTAAACCTCCTATAAGATGATGACGTTATTCACTTGAACTACAATAAGCCACGCGTTTTTGTCATGTTGGAAGCTCGTGACCAAAACAAAAGCACACTGGAACAGTATCGATTGTGGAGCAACAGTTGCCCCGCAGCCAGCGCGGTCAAACCGACACGGGGCACTCCATCGCGTTGCTGCAGGTCGATTAACAATGGCATGTGCGCGACATGTCCTTCAGCACGCGATACAGAGCTAAGACTTACTTATGAAGGCAACTGCGTTGTGAGCAGGTGCTGCGCTTCAAGGCTGGTGCGTGGCGCCGCGGCGGCAGCGACCGGGCGACTCGGCCGCTACGTCGCCGTCCAGCAAGGGCCTCTGCCGCACGCACGGCGCATGCTCGCAAGTGAATACTATCTACGACTACCATTCGTCAGTGCTGTTTATTTTTTAGTTATTGTCTACTTTGGAACGAAGGTTTTGTTTTCTTCGGAGAATATGATTAGTTACTTACATCTTGCTTTGGATTCTCGTCTTAAGAACCATTTTGAAAAAATATTGAAAAATTCACAGCTAATTTGACATTTTTTTATTTTTTTTGCTTGTCACGTCATCACCTAACAGGTTTACTGAAATGAAAATGATTAAAAAAGGTCATGCTCATGAGGTGTATCAGTCATACTCATAGACAAAAAACAATTGCAGATGCTCCTCTCCTCTCCCCGACACAGTGGTCCTACCTATCATTTTCTTTTTCAAGGCATTCCAGTTGGCTGATGCTGCATTAATATTCACCTCCTTGCCTACGGCTGTAAGGGGACAAATGAAACAAAAAGGAAGGAACCGCTAGGCTCTGATAACCTATAGATACATTACTAATACTAATACCTACCTACCTACCTATACCATACCTGCAATTGTTGAATGCGCTACGTAGTTGGAACTTTCTAATCACATATTAACTTGTCTTCGATCTATTCTTAAAAAAGTCCCAGCAAGCTTTTAGGTGTGGTGTACCTACCCTAAGGAATAAAATACTTTACTGGGGATATTAAAATTCAAATTCGATAATCAGGCTCAAACTCTTGTTCAACCTACCAGCAATGAGCTGTTTGCAGATACTCGTAGTCGTAATAGCTGAATTCTTTTTTTTTTCGATGGGGAATGCATTGACGCACCGCAGCCTGCGGCCGTGTGTGGGACTCGGGCGCATGAGAAAAACTGCGCCCACTACCCACTAAACCCCATCAGTGTCTCCTTTCGCTCGCATAGGCCGATTTGCAGACCTTGGTGACTTTAGTATAGACTGCTTTAAGGGAGTTTATGTTGGGGTCTTGCATGGCGCGACCTCTGATCCAAGTACGGTATGCTGCCTGTTTGATACAAACAGGATCAGCACACTCACGGAATATCATATTACATATCTATTCTGATCTCATCAACAATAGCCGCGGCACTTGCCGAAAGTTCCTTCCCCTTAAAACAGCGCTGCCGCCATGGGACGGTCGCAAAATAATCCCGCATCCCATCCAAATCTGCCCAAGAAAAGTGCCACACCCGACGTATAAACAACGCAGGAAACGGTGTTAATGTGCCTGGCACTGTGCTGAATATCAAGCAGTGATCCGAGGAGCCCAATGGCGCCTGGACCACCACCCACAGTATAATACAAAGTAGGTACTCTATGTGCACTACCCGATAGCCAGCTGGATGTGTCGTCAGCAGAAGGTCCAACAAAGAAGGCAATTGACCCGCCACATCTGATATCCTGGTGGGCTGGCTTACCAGCTGGCCTATGGCCTGACTACAGGGAAGAGCAAGCGCGTGGGCAGATCTTCCCGCATGGTTAGTACTGGGGAATCCAGGCGGGAGTCGTGATGGGAGTTGAAATCCCCCAGACACTCCATTTCCACAGTCGGATACTACACCTGCGCATCATCTGCCACCAGACTCAAGTAATCAAAGAGACGAGATGTCTCCACATGACCAGAATGGGAACGGTATAGGCGCACGTAAATATGGTTTTGACAGCCAAGATTCACATGTACCCAGAAGACGGAAAAGTATGGATCCTCTAAGGAGCTCAGAGGGCGACAAATGAACAGACCCTGGCTTTCGCGAGAAAGTGTTCTTCAAGCAAGTAACCGGGGTACTGAAGGTAGGACGTGTCCGCCGGACGCTTGATCTATATGTCTCCGCCAGGAAGAGCATGGCGATCCGTGCCGTCTCAAGGTGTTGGTGGACGGCATTAAGGTTGGAGTGGAGTCCGCGAATGAAAACATACACTTACACATTATCCAACAAACATTTTACATATTATCCATAGATTAAGAAATACTACGGGAACTATTATCTCTCTTTTTTTTTATAGGCAGTAAAAAGGTCTCATCGCGTCGCGTGTCGGTCGGGGAGGGGATGAGGATGCGGATATTGGAAGTACTACTGCCCCTAGGCAGTAGTAGGTACTTCCAATATCTTTGGCCTGGGCTAGGCTCATTTCGTAGACAGAGCATTTGTCTACATCTACGGTTCATTTGCTGAACAACGGAACTACGTCTACGGCTCATTTGCTGAACAAGATGAACAATACACGTGTTTTTTTTATAGTGTTTCTAGCAGCACACATTTACATATTTAAGTTACCGTGCAATATTTATTTTATTATTGCAATTCTTGCAATATTCAAAAAATGCTATTAAATAAAGTAACAAATGAATAATCGTTTCACATGTATAATAAATACATTTATTAATTAAACGGTGCAATTAGAATTAGAAAGACTTTGTGAGCGAGGACATCTTTGCGTATTTGTTTCTTTGTTTGTTTGACAGTTTAACTGTCAATTGTGCGAAGTGTCATGTCATGTCATTGCACAACAAATCACTAGCAGAAATGGCCGAGTTACTGTCTGTTCCGTTAAAAAAGTCTTCGGACGTAGACATTGTTAAGCCATTGAAAAACTTAATCCAATCAACATATAACCCTAGTAAAGGTAATGAAGACTATACGGACGCTTTGAACGAGCTCAGCCGGTTGCGCACTAATGCTATCTGGAAGGTGTTTGAAAAGTCTTCGCTCGAGGTTATTTACAGGTAAGCGATGAATTGTTTGTAATGAATGACTCATTGATAATCATTGAATCATTCTTTAATATAGTCTCCTTTTCTTATTAGTTTCAAACTTTTCTTTTTACAGTCGAATCTCCATTAAAGCTTAGATAAATAAATAATGATTTGTAGGCATGATTATTTATTAATATTGTTTGTAGGCGGACAAAATTAATGTTAATATTTTCTAGAGTTTTCTTATTTCATTCCTCGCAGCTACTATGATCAACTTGTGGCATTGGAGAAGAAAATCCCTCCTCAAGAAGTGCAGATCCCTTTTAAATGGAAAGATGCTTTTGACAAAGGTTCTATATTTGGAGGGAGGATGAGCCTCAGTAAGTACTTGCTCTTCAACTTGACTTAAGTGTGTTGTTATAATAACGAACAATAACATGATTTTACCGCTTTTTTATTGAATCTACTATCTGTTAAACAAAATTTGTTAATTCAAATCAAAATTTTCTATATTATGGAATTATTCAAAGAAAATTTTTTTTCTCTATCCATAGTTTGTAAATAATTGGCAGAGATTATTATAATGTGAATTATTTTTCACTTTTAGACCAATCATGTAATTTTTAATGTATGAAACATTTTGAGACAAACTTCTTACCTATCCATGGATTCTCCGTGCAGGTGCCGGGTCCATCTCTTGTTGTGTGTCATGGGCAGAAAAACATGAATTCACACTCTTTAATCCAGGACATATAAAAAAATCTCGTTGATGAAAAATATATATATTTTTTCTTTATAGTTCTCATTACAATATGCACCTAAAAACAATTATAAGTGTTTTTTTGAACTTATTTTTTCTTTAGAAGATTTAGTAAAATAATTAGGTAGTATGCAGGAGCTCAGGCCTTTCATTGTTCTTAAAATTTAAGCCTTTGGAATATTGAGGGTTCTACCTCAATATTCCAAAAACCTTATATTTAGGCAATGCTGTACCTAAATAACTCTTGGTAAGTTAAGGTCCAGATTATGTTTTGTCTTTAAGTTTAGGTTAGGTTTAGGTTTACCGGGGAGTTTACCGCACTTAGCCTCTTAGGTGGGCTGTTGCGCGTGATGACGTAGACAAAGGAGAAACTGTTACCTTGTCTGTCCCTTATACCATTCTTACTATTGTCTATAAGTTATTGTAAAATCTAATATTGTTCAAACCATAACATTCTGTTGTTGTTCAATAAAGAGATAAGAGGTCTTTACTGTGTAGCAATCAGTTCGCTGGCGTATGAGCGCATGTGTGTGCTGTTCAACATGGCGGCCATGCAGAGCGCGGTCGCAGCGCAGCAGCCGCTCGATACCGAAGACTCACTTAAGCTGGCTGCCAAGCTCTTTCAGGTAATCTTTTTATATGGGCTGGAAGTATTTGGCCAGTTTTGAGGTGTCGTTTTTGTTACAATATTTTTTTTTTCTATTATGTGGTGTGACCTAGCAATCGGCTGGCATCTTTAACTATCTGAAGGCAAACATCATGATGGCCGTGCACCAGGAGACTACGCCCGACCTCAACCCCGAGACGCTGGGCGCGCTCGCGCAGCTCATGCTCGCGCAGGCACAGGAGGTCATCGCATACAAGTGTATTAGAGGTCTGTAATTTGGTAGCATGATCTAGATATAATTAGGTTCATTCACACAAATGGTTTTCATGCGACTGAATTGTGTATTGCGCAGATGAAATGAAGGAGAGCATGGTAGCCAAGGTCTGCGCGCAGTGCGAGGAGCTGTACACCGACGCGCTGCGCTCGATGCAGAAGGAGCAGCTGAAGCCACTGTGGGACCGCGACTGGATAACCACGGTGAGCCCTCTTCTCTTTCTTTCTCTAACTTTCTTCACCCGGGGTCTCGACCCCGCCATCGTTATTAAAATTATAAAATCAAACATATAAGATTTTAGACTTTCGCGTTGCATTATATCACTAATATTATTTAACGGGACTAAACGCGATATTAATTATGTAGTTAATGTATACTACTTACTGCTTTATGCTTATTTTGCTGTTTTATGATAGCTCCTAAGTCTATTAGCATCTTTGTGTCCATAAGCGAATACCTGTGAATGGCTATGTCGTTATAATTTAAGTTATTTTTTACTTGTATTACTTGCTGGTGGTTTCCCAAATAAAAATAAATAAATAAATACTTTTAAACATCTCACCGCAGGTTACGGCGAAGCAGATGGCTTTCCGGGGGCTCGCTCACTTCTACCAGAGTTTGGTGTGTCGGGCCAATAAGTCGGTCGGCGAGGAGATCGCGAGGCTGCAGGTAACAATCTCGTCTTTTCGACTAGCTAGAATACCCTCGGGAGATTAACCTCGAAACGAAGCAATCGAAACGAGCATAGACGAGTGTCGGGTGACGGGTGGTACAAGGAGTCGGTCGGTGTGTCAGGTGGCGGTGGAGCAGCTGAAGGAGGCGGGCGCGCGGGCGGGCGGCGCGCTGCTGGCGGAGCTGCGGGGGCGGGCGGCGCGGCAGCTGGCCGAGGCGGCGCGCGACAACGACTTCATCTACCACGAGCGCGTGCCCGACGCGCGCCAGCTGGAGCCCGTCGCGCGCGCGCCCGTCGCCAAGCCGCTGCCGCCGCAGGACGCCTGGGCCGCCGGCGGCAGGGGTGAGCGACCCACATTATTATTTATATTATTTTTATTTCTCAGGTCGCCCGCCGACCCCGATCGTCGCCCGCGGTTATGTAGCAAAAAAATTTACTAGTTTTCGAGTCCTGCGGGACCTTGTTATAAATCGCCCCGCCGAACGTTTTATTCCTATTAAAAAAAATCTGATTCTGCATGAGTAGGAACCTCCGACTAAACACGACTGGACGAGCTATCGTTGTATCGGACGATGGACGTCCGGGGCCGACTCCGGCGGGATGTCTAGGCTCACTCCATTGATATACAAAAACCCAAGAGATACACAATCGACGTCTCGAAAACAACCCCAAAAACAATTGCATAATGCACTTATTTCAAACAGTCTTGTGTTGTGAAAACAATATTAACTAATCTGCATAAGGTTTAATATGCAAATAATAATGTTCATAGTTTGACACATACAACTGACGAGTTTTTGGTGACAGTATTGACTGTTACTTTTGTTCGAGAGTGTGCATCTTGGGTTTTTGTTTATCAATGGCTCGCTCGCATAATTTTCTGAAGTTAAAGATGACGAGCCGTGCGCGCGTGCCGCAGATCTGTTCGAGGGCCTGGTGCCGCTGGCCGTGCACCAGGCGCAGCAGGCGAGCGCGGCCCGCTGCGGCGAGCTGGTGTCGGCCGAGGTCGCCAAGCTGCGCGACGCGACGCAGCTGCTCAACAGCATCCTGGCGTCGCTGAGCCTGCCCGCGTGCGTGGAGCAGGCGCCGGAGGAGGGCGCGCTGCCCGACAGCATCCGCAGCAAGGCGGCCGAGGTGCGCGCCGGCGGCGGCCTGGCCGAGCTGCAGCGGCTCATGGCCGAGCTGCCCGAGCTGCTGCAGCGCAACCGCGACATCCTCGACGAGGCCGAGCGCATGCTGCGCGAGGAGGAGGACGCCGACGCCGCGCTGCGCCGCCAGTTCGCCGAGCGCTGGACGCGCACGCCGTCCGCGCGGCTCACCGAGGCCTTCCGGGCGAACGCCGCCAAGTACCGCCAGATCATCGACAACGCGGTGCGCGCCGACAACATCGTGCAGCAGAAGTTCCAGCAGCACCGGGAGAACATGGCGCTGCTGAGCGGCAGCGAGGACGGCATCTCGGCCGGCGTGCCCGAGGCGCGCGCGGCGACGGGCGGCGACGCGGCGGCCGAGGCGGCGGCCGCGCTGCGCGACCTCATGCGCGAGGTGGAGGACCTCAAGCGCGAGCGCGACGCGCTGGAGCTGGAGCTGAAGGACGCCACGGTGGACCTGCGCGCCGAGTTCCTGGCCGCGCTGGCGGCGGACGGCGCCGTGGACGAGCCGGCGCTGTCGGCGGGCGCGCTGGGCGCGGCGCTGGCCCCGCTGCGGCGGCGCGCGCAGGCGTCGCTGGCGCGGCAGGAGGCGGCCGTGGCGCGCGTGCAGGCCGCGCACGCCGCCCTGGCGCGCGCGCGCGGCGGCAGCTCCGGCCGCGACGAGGCGCTGGGCCGCCTGGCCGCCGCCTACGACGCCTACCGCGACCTCACCGGCAACCTGCGGGAGGGCGTCAAGTTCTACAACGACCTCACGCAGCTGCTGGTCGCCTTCCAGAACAAGGTCTCCGACTTCTGCTTCGCGCGCAAGACCGAGAAGGAGGAGCTGATGAAGGACCTCACGCAGGAGGCCTCGCGCCCGGCGCCGGCGCCGCCGCGGCCGCGCGACGCCGCCGTCGAGGAGGTGAGTCCGCTCGCCTCTTGCGAGGCGCCGCTCCGTTCGCTTCGCCGTCCGTCTCGTGCGCCGAGTGTACCGAGTGTCTGTTTCAGCCGGCCGCCGTGCGCAGGGAGGCGCCGCCGCGCCCGCCGCCGCCGGCCGCGCCCCCCGCCCCCGCCCCCGCCGCCGCCCCCGCCGCCGCCGCCGCCGCCGCCGGGTCGACGCTTCCCTACCCGACGCAACCGCAGGGTTAGTACCGCAGTACATACCAGTCCAGACATTTGTATTCTTTAATTTTATTAAGTGGTAGTAGTATGTTCTTAAGAGTAAATTTCTTTAAACACAACCTATGTAAATAGAAGAATAGAATCTCTAAACGACGTATTAGACTTGCGCCTTTATTGTCGTACAGTAGTCATGGGTACCGACATGTAAATTGTAGTACAGTTCGTCACACCCATCGATTCTTATGTCAAAGCAGTAAAGATCATATTATTTGAATGTGTTTGATACATGTTGGTACTCATAACTGTACATCATTCATCATCATCATCGTACGAAATTTTCACTAATATTTCGATTCGATATAAGTCGATCGTTAAACGCTGAATGTCGTTGATCGACTTATATTATTAGTCATCGTCGCCGTATCGTCGTCCTCCCCGCAGGCATGCCGCTGCCGTACGGCGCGCCGGCCGCGTACCCGTACTACGCGCCGCCGATGCCGGCGCTGTACAACCCGTACGCCACGCTGCCGTACCCGCACCACGCGCCGCGCATGCCGCCGGCGCAGGCCTACCAGCCCTACCAGTACCCGCAGCAGCCGCAGGGCTACCAGCAGCCGCCGCCGCCCGCCGGCTACAACCCCTACGCGCCGCAGCAGTAGGCGCTCGTCTCCTGTGTTAGTCTCGGTGCGAGCCTATCGGATTGTTTGGGCTTCTTCAGTCAGCAGGATTTAATTGTAAGCACAGTCTGGTTGGGAGTCCGTTATATTTGGTGCTGTTAGAGCCGGCATCGATGCTACATTGTATTTTATTGTTTATGCATTTTTATTTTAAGGCTCACAAAGCTACTAACTTAGTTTTATTCTAATTATATATTTGTATTTAAAATAAAACCAATCAATTGTTACATAATTATTTGTGGTGTAAGAACTTTGTATTTTTTATTCTATTGAGGTTTGATTATTAATATTTTGTTGATATGAGCGCGAGCTGTGATTTTCTGCCTTGAATCTTGGATTTATCATAATTTTATATTATCAAGATGGATACGAATTTGAGAAGACATAGTAAGTTGTTACAGTAAATTTAACATGTATAGAATATTATTTCCTAGTTATGTCACGTAAATAGATCGTTTAGTAATAGTCATCGTAACCTATTATAGCATCCAATGAAATTATACATTTAGAAATTAAATATTTTTTTTATCAAGCAGCTTTTGTTTTTATGGATAGTTTTGTTTTTGTTGGTCGACAGCACGAAGAAGAAATTGACATTTCTCATCCACTCAGTGCAGTGATGCTAAGTTGATATGTATGTACGTACATCGCTCCACTTATACTAAAATTTAACAGCATGCGACCTGAATCTCTCGGACGAGACGAGGGGAGGAACGAGGAAAAATAAAAGCATAACTGGCATAAACGTATTTATTGGGTATATGTCGGGGTCGGGTCGGACGCTCGCGGGCGGGCATCAGTCGGGGCGGGGCGGCGTGAGGCGCGCGTCGCGCACGGCGGCGTGGGCCAGCGCCGCGCGCGCCGACACGCGCTCGCTGGGCTCGTAGCGCAGCATGGCGTCGAACAGCGCGGCGGCGGCGGCGTCGCTGCGCAGCGGCGCGGGCAGCAGCGCGCGCGGCGGCCGCGGCGGCCAGCGCGGGAAGGCGGCGCGGTAGTCGGGCAGCCGCCGCGCGCCCGCCCACACGTCGCCGCCGGGCGTGCCCAGCGCGCGGAACACGCGGAACAGCTGGTCGATCTCGCTGTCGCCCGGGAACAGGGTGCGCCCGCTGGCCTGCCGGATGAGAGCGATCGACGTGAGTGCCGGCGGCCGACTCGGCGGGTCGGCGGATCCTCCGCTCGCTACTCACCATCTCGGCGTATATGCAGGCGAGGCTCCAGACGTCGACGGCGGTCGAGTAGAACTTGGTCCCGAGGAGAATCTCGGGGGCGCGATACCAGAGCGTGATCACCTCGTGAGTGTACGCGCGCACCGGAATTCCGAAGGCGCGGGCGAGCCCGAAGTCCGCCAGTTTGATGTGGCCCTCCATGTCCACCAGGAGGTTTTGTGGTTTGAGATCACGGTGCAGGACGCGCTGGGCGTGGCAATATGCGATGCCTTCCAGTAGCTGTTTCAGGTAGCTCTGAGGCAGATATGTAAAATATTGTTAATCGTTATGAATTAAGTCCTTGAGTAATGATAGGAACTGAAGATGAAACTAGAGTCCTTATATTATACCTTTACGAGATCGAGGGGCAGAGGCCCCTTGTAGATATCCATAAGACGCTTCAGATCCATGTGAAGGTACTCAAAAACTAGAAAGAGCTTTTTGTCAGTGAGCACCACATCCAAGAGCTGCACGACAGCATGATGCCGCAATTCACGCAGTACTGATATTTCTCGCAATGCAGTGGACGGTACACCCTCCGGCTCACTGGAAAACATCCAATAAAGCAAATTCTTACCTATGGAATTAAAACATTGGTTCTGTGTTCGAAATAACCTGTTCTTATACCTAAGATGTTTTTTGAGGAATTACGTAAATATCACATATAAACAATCCACCTCAACACTTTTTCAGTATATAAATATCTCACTATGTCACATACATTGATCTGACTGTTTTAAGAAGCTTAAGCACTTGTTTTACAGATATCAGGAATGTTTGTCCTGTGCGGGGATGGAACCTGTGTCCCCTTGGTCTAACAGACAACTTCTTGACCACTGCACCAAGTGGCTTAGAAAAAGTTGCCAGCAGATGTGGTTTCCGCACAGCACACCATAATATTAAAAAACAGATTAGACAAATGTTTAACTGGATGAAGTTAGCCCATGAGGTAGAACTAGTAAGATAATATATAGGCTATATCATTAGTGTTTTAACTGCTTGCCTGTCAATAAATAAATAAATAGCCATTGAGTTCATGATGTGTTCACAAATTATCATCTAGATTTCCTGAAATACCCATTGCAATAAAATAAAGAAAGTGAAAATGAAATGACAATAATAAATGTCATTAATTCGCGCCAAAACTTACTTCTCTAGTTTGATTTTCTTAAGTGCGATTTCTTTGCCAGTATTACAATCCCTTGCTTTATAAACGACTCCATATGTCCCTTCACCAATTTTTTCTTCTGTCAAATAATTATCCATCAGATTTTACATGAAACTTAATAATACATAAAAATTTTGAGATCAGTGTGAGTAGTCTCTAACTAACAAGATAGTAAGTCTGAAGTCAAACAAATGTGTCAAAGTCAAATGTCAAATTTGTCATTGTCAAAAATCAAATACGTATTTTTTTACCATTTCATAGCCAATGTTAATGGTAAAGAATTATTTTTATACGGCTCTGCCAATACAATTACAACACAAAAAGGATTGCGTAAATGTAAGCATTGCGGATGTAACGTATCGGTATTAAGACAATTTGCTTTGATTTATTGGCATTCACTAAAAGGTTGATTGGTATTCATAATTTGACTCTTTTGCCTGCATTCTAGGACGATGACAAATTGACAAATGATTAAAAAAAAAAGACATCAATTTGATTTTTTGACACAGTAATAAATAAATAAAATAACCTAAAAGCAAAAAAGCTAACGATTACGATTACGATAGTTTATATTTATTTGAAGACATAAAATAATTTTCTATATTTAAGAAAATCCGTGAATGCTTTGGCAGAAACTGTTTTAGCTGTATTGTCGCATATAATCAAAAATGTCAATTGAAATTGAATCAGCGGAGTATGTGTTTTGAATTGTGTTTTATACAAAATAAACCATAATATTCTTCTTTTTTACTAAGCGGTGTCTGTGTATGTATGTTTGTTACAGCGTGATCCGCTTAATTCAGCAATACCTAAAGGAGTCAAATCTAACGAAAACCCTACAGACATTGCAGGTAATTTTTCTAGTCTACACCTTTGATTTTTTATAAAATTATTCGTGCAAATAGTATAGGTAGGTATGTTTTGTCTAGAACTGATGGCTTTATAATGATTTCTCAAGTGAATATTAAACATATCAAAAAATATTAACTAGGTAAATGGTTAAATTATTGATATGAGAGGATACACAGTATACAGAAGATAGGGAAAAGTACCCGGAAATTTTGACTTCTGCTCAATTATTATTGGCCATTGCGTTGAAGAAGGCAAGAGTATCACTCTTATTTGCCAATTCGCTTTAGTTTTGGTGGTACATGATGCCAAAGTATGATGTTTTTTTACAGTACAAAAACGAAAAGAATGGAATTTTCTGAAATTATTGCATAATAAATTAAATCTTCTGTTGTATCAGGTAATCTATTTGATAATCTATACTTTGATTGCTTTTTCCATCCTCTTTTGCCAATATTTAGACTGATATTTTTTTTAAAGATTTTGGAGTGAAAGATGACTCCAATGGATACAACTGATTACATAATATATATATATATATATATATATATTTGCTACGCAATTTTAAAAGAGCATGAGATTGATATGGAAAGAAACACTATATTTTTGATGAATAAGTATAAGAATAATGAAATTAAGAGTGCTGGACAGTGGTCCAGCACTATTAATTTCGCAATAATTTTCGGCAATATTTTCAACTGCATTTTGTTGTCAATGTTTAAAAAGAGAATTTATTACTTACTAGCGGCCGTCACGCGGTTTCACCCGCGTCCCGTGGGAACTACTTCCCGTACCGGGATAAAATATAGCCTATGTTACTCTGGGTGAATGTAGCTTTCCAACAGTGAAAGAATTTTTCAAATCTGCCAAGTAGTTTCGGAGCCTATTCAATTCATACAAACAAACAAAAAATCAAACCTTTCCTCTTTATAATATTAGTATAGATTATATAGGTAGGGAACTACTTCCCATACTGGGATTAAATATAGCCTATGTTACTTAGGGTAAATGTAGCTTACTGATGGTGCAAGAATGTTTTAAATCGGTCCACTCGTTTTTAAGTTTATTTGTTACATACAAAAATACAAATCCTTCCTCTTTAATAAAATATTAGTGTAGATATGTATGTTCTTATATAAATAAGATTCTTCTCATTCATCTTGTATCTAAGATAGAAACTAAAACTACTGAAATTATTATTCAAGAAATAACAAACTGAAATATTTATATTCTATAACAAATTATTGTTTATGATTTTCAAACCACAGGAAGAGACAGGTGTCTCCCTGAATACAGTGGATAGTGTGGACGGATTCTGCGCGGATATAAACAATGGGCACTGGGACACGGTGCTGAAAGCGACGGCATCGCTGAAGCTGCCCGATAAGAAGCTGATGGAGCTGTACGAGCAGGTGGTGCTGGAGCTGATCGAGCTGCGCGAGCTGGGCGCCGCGCGCTCGCTGCTGCGCCAGACGCACCCCTGCCTGCTCATGAAGCAGCAGGAGCCCGACCGCTACATACATCTCGGTGACATTTTTTACTTTTCTTTTTTTCTAACTCGACATTTCTAATATCCGTCTCAGTAAAAGTAAGAATAGTATGTTTCTACCGAATAAACACTACACGAGATAAAATGATGGCATCGGATGACGAAGGGTTTCGTGACACGCAGAAAACCTGGTGGCGCGGTCGTACTTCGACCCGCGCGAGGCGTACGGCAGCGGCGGCGGCAAGGAGCGGCGGCGCGCGGCCATCGCGGCGGCGCTGGCGGGCGAGGTGTCCGTGGTGCCGAGCTCGCGCCTGCTGGCGCTGCTGGGGCAGGCGCTCAAGTGGCAGCAGCACCAGGGCCTGCTTCCTCCCGGTACGCCCGAATACAATCTAATTCAATCGTAGATATCGTTACACCCATAGGCATATTATGAGCGCTAATGAATCGTCAAATCTGTAAAAAAAATAAGCATAAAGTAATGCTATTCACTTGAATACATTTGTTCTTATCAAATAATGCTCTCCCGTCTTTTAGAAATGATTATTATACTAATTCTCAGCGAAAAACTTGTATTGTAGCTTTTTTTATTGCTATCTTCTTTTGTAATGCAATATGCCATTAATTAGTCTCGATTACAACGCCTTACATAAATGCAGATTTTTTTTAGCTAGAAGGATCTGTGGGCTCCGGCAGACATGCTGGTTTTAATCGTTGTAAAACATATTGAATTGGGTATTTGAGTGCATACGAAATAAATTCTGATATTCCAACATTAAAGATGAAATCAAAAATCAAGCACAATTTTTTATCCCACTGTTATTTTGAGCTTTTAATAATTTATTACACCTAATTGAAACTAAAAGAGTATTGATTTGACAATACACAAATGGGATGTCCCAATTCTCTACTCCATACAGTTTTTCCTACAAGTTTACGTTTTTGACATTTAATAAAAGAAGGTGATTTGACCGGTCAGTTAAATACCGGATTACCTGGTTTCCACTGGCATAGGCTATATGCAACGAGGGCTGTTGCTACAAATCTGCCTGGAATCATAACTACTGTTTTCATGTTTTTGTTATGCAGGTACTACGATTGACTTGTTCCGCGGTAAGGCAGCAATCAGGGATGAAGAAGATGACCAGTGCCCCACACAGTTGTCTAAAATGATCAAATTTGGCCAAAAGTCCCATGTGGAATGTGCAAGGTATTCAATTTCCCCTAAGCGTATTTTTAAATGTTTTACGGAGACAAACAAACAAGCGGTTCACCAGATGGCAAGTAAACACCGCTGCCCATGGACATCAATAACCTTACAACGAGAAATTCGTCAGGTCTACTAACGGTCTCGGTAGCCTAGTGGTCAGAGCGCTTGCCCGGATTGCAAGAGGCGGTGGGTTCGATTCCCGCCTGAGTCAGATGGGATCAGATGAATTTTTCTTTGTTTCTAATTTTAACATTATAGTTAAACCTTACAAGGGTCGCAGAGTTGCGTTGCCTGCCAAAAGCTTTAAAAAATGTTATTGAGGCATACGTTAAACATATTTCTAGAGATGTTTTCTTTAAACTTTTATTACTTCCTAATTATTGTTCTCCATCTAATAAGCTGGACAACTATTCGTGTCAAAGATATCATTACTCACGAAAGATGCAACCGATCGACGGTAAGGAGATTACTGATGATACGTAACGTCGGCAGGTTCTCGCCGGACGGGCAGTACCTGGTGACGGGCTCGGTGGACGGGCTCGTGGAGGTGTGGAACTTCACCACCGGCAAGATCCGCAAGGACCTGCGCTACCAGGCGCACGAGGAGTACATGAGCATGGACGAGGCCGTGCTGAGCCTGGCCTTCGGGCGCGACAGCGACACGCTGGCGGCCGGCTCCAACGACGGCAAGGTGAAGGTGTGGAAGGTGTCCACGGGGCAGGTGCAGCGCAAGCTGGACCGGGCGCACGCCAAGGGCGTCACGTGCCTGCAGTTCACGCGCGACAACTCGCAGCTGCTGTCCGCCTCCTTCGACCGCACCGTGCGCATCCACGGCCTCAAGTCGGGCAAGATCCTCAAGGAGTTCCGCGGCCACCTGTCCTTCGTGAACGAGGCCGTGTTCACGCCCGACGGGCACGGCGTGCTCAGCGGCTCGTCCGACGGCACCGTCAAGCTGTGGGCGCTGCGCACCGGCGAGTGCCTCGCCACGCACAAGCCGCTCGGCGGCGGCGAGCCGCCCGTCAACAGCCTGCTGCTCACGCCCAAGAACCCGGACCACTTCGTGGTGTGCAACCGCACCAACACCGTGGTGGTCATGAACATGCAGGGGCAGATCGTGCGCTCGTTCAGCAGCGGCCGGCGCGAGCAGGAGGGCGGCGCCCTGGTGGCGGCGGCGCTGTCGGCGCGCGGCCGGCTGCTGTACGCCGTGGCCGAGGACCTGGTGCTGTACGCCTTCGCCACGGCCAGCGGCAAGCTGGAGCGCACGCTGACCGTGCACGACAAGGCCGTCATCGGCCTGGCGCACCACCCGCACCAGAACCTGCTCGCCACCTACGGCGAGGACGGCCTGCTCAAGCTGTGGAAGCCGTGAGCTCCTAGTGTGTATGATGCGATGCTCCCGCCCGCTCCCGGCCCGGTCGCTTAGACTCCTCCTGCGACCTTGAAACCTCCCCGGGCCCTCGCGACCCTGCGCGCGGGTGGGACATCGGCGGGGCGACCGGATCCGGGCCGATTTAAACCCCGTGGACTTGAGTAATTTTTGCTCCCTACCTAGATAAATGAGCGATTCCTGTACCCGATTTCTCGGACCGTTTCCGTTTAGTGCATCTTGAATCTCCGAGATATTTGTATTTTTTGTACGAATATGCGGAATACAAAGGAGATCCGCCAAAATGACCCCAGCTCCGGCGCTAAAAATAATTATCTCAGTTTTTAGAGTGCGAGTTGTGAAACTATTAGAAATAATCCCTATTCCTAAATTCACATGCCAACATATTTTTTTCACCGGCGAAGTTTCATAGAAACTCTATATAAAAGTTTATTCTTTAAAAAACTTCGCCTTGTTTTAGTTCATTATCATTGTTATAATTGATTATGGCATATAAGCATTAACATTATTTTATATCTAAATATTTCAGATCCAGTTATTTTTTATTTACATAGAAAAGTAGTCCCATAGTAAAAAAAAATTAAGTCAACTGTTTTAGTTCTAGCATTTTATTTCTATTGTCTTATCATAAGTAAATCATCAATTATTTTAATGATTAGGAACTTGAAAGGACGGAATTTTCACAAAATGGTAGTTTTTACATAGAGTTTCTATGAAACTTCTCCGGCCTAAAATAATATGTTAGCATGGGAATTTAGGAATAAGGATTATTTCTAATAGTTTCACTACTTTAACTCTATAATCTAAGATACATTTTATTGGCAGCGGAGCTGGGGTAATTTTGTATGGGATTTGGCGGATCTCCTTTTTTGTTTTGACCAAAATGTAAATTAAAATATGACAGCCAAGCCGCCCCTTGGATTGTTGTGCGTGGTTTTTTGTGCGCCTAGCTCAGAATAAGGAAATGCGTGTTTTTTATGTGAAGTGTGTTACGGGACTATAAAGTTAATTTGACCAAATAATGTTGTTTCATTTTAACACAAAATTACCTTCCATCCATCTCATCCTACTCGTACCTACCTACCTATAGTTACGACGAGTTTCGATCATATGCCACGGCTGAAGTCATAGAGTAAAGTAATATTATGCTGAAGTGAAAGGTTTTCCCGTTGCCCCCATGAGTGTGTGAGGTACCTACGTATTATGTTTATGTTTTAAAAACTTTGTCTTGCACCTGACATCTCGACTTTCGCGTCATATTCTGTCCCACTATGATATGAGGAATTGTCACTTATTTTTATTTTTACTTATTGTATTCCCATTTATAAAGGCGTTACGATTGGTGGTTTCCAGATGCTCGGTGTTTCGCAGTGCTCAGTTCAGTGCGGGAGAGATGCAGCAATGTCTCCTAGCCGAATTTGGCCACGGCTTCCAATCTGACGACTAGCCAAGTCCGCAGGATATATTATTATAGTGCACAAGCGCGTGCGCAGGCACAGGTACACTCCCCTCTTCCCTCACTCTCATAATTCGGTGGGACAGCATTCTGACACGACTGTAGAGAGATCAGGTGCAGGACCACGGGCTTAACGTGCTTTCCGAGGCACGGGGGTGTAATTACACCGCCAACTTCCAAACTCCGGACTGCATCTGTGTTATCACAGCAGGAAAACATAGACAATTTCATCGGTCCGACCCGGAATTCGAACCCAGTACCTCCGGCGCGGATGCCGGATTAAAGTGCGACCTACTAGCCACTGCGCCACTGAGGCAGTTACTTAATTTATTATGATTTTGACAACGATTGTAAGCCACACTACCAGACAAGTAATTTTGGTCTGTTGGTTAGCTTTCGGGTTCGAAACCCGCTGGAATAAACGTAAATTGAATAATTGTGCGCGAATCGATCTATCTTATTCTGTGACTTTCTTAAATGTTTTAATGTCCGCTCCACGGATTATTCCACTTTGCCCCACCAAGGCGCCCCACTGGTGGGGCAAATTCCACTGTTTCAAATTTGTAGTGGAATATGCCCCACTGAATCATTTTTTTTGCACTAGGGTCAGCACTTAAGAGTTTAAGTTGGGTTAACTCATATTGTGTATTTTGTGTATTTGTCTATTTAAGGTTTATGTTCCTTTAGCAATCAGCATTAGTTGTGGAATATGTAAGTGCGGTAAATAAAACTGAATACAATTCAATACTATTAAACCCACTTACCAAAATTAGGCAACATTTGTGTCGCTTTTCCGAACACAGCGCAGAATATGATTTCCAATCAGCATTTGGCAAGCGTGACGACCAGGCCATAACCTGTCTTTGTAAAAATAACATGCTTTCGAATGATGCAGGCCAATGGCCTGCATAATTGGGCATACATAGAATTATAGTATTGATTTCCCTTAAATGACATTACATTACGGTTTTCCAGTCGCTCGGAGCATCGCAGTGCAGCGCGACACTGCACAGCAGTACATCTAGACAGGTGAAACAATGCCTGGTTCGTTGCACTTAATGATTTTTATTGTAACACTAGTGTTTGCCGCACTGCCAGTCAAGTAAATGACTAGTGATTAGTGATGTTGGACACAAAATGAAAGATTGCATGTTTGAAACCTGGTGGGTTGAAATTTATTATTATTAATCAATCACAGCCTAAACACGGTTAGAAGGATACTTAAAATTAAACGAATGATTTCAGACGACCGTGAAAAATCACGACCGTTGCAAATTCGACAAAAAATAATGGTGCAAGAAGGATGTTCGTACTGTGTCTAACCATTTCATGCTGAGACGTTGACTCAAAGAAAACCTTACGGCAGCGCTAGTATGCGGCCTGCACGCACTTGAATGTTTTTACTTTTATTTCTAAATTTTATTTTTATCATCTTCCCCTTGATGATGCTCATGTGGTATTTTCCAGATGTCGTGTCGACGAAGTGGCGGCTCGGAGCAGAGCCTGATGCATCTCAGTGCATTGCCGAGGTGAAGAGGTGCAAGACCTGCACAGCTCGTGGCGGCTTCGTATTTATAACAAAATACATTTATATTAATAACGCTCGTGAGCCGTATGACACGCTACTGATGGCCGTTATAAATAATGTATGTTGAAATGATGATTGTTAGTTGTCTAAATAAAATATACTTACTATTTAGGTATATTCGTAAATATCGTTAAATTACAACATCATCAGAGCTAAACTCTGGTAAGGCTATCTTACTGAGAGGTAGATCATTAAAATCTGCCATTAGTCAGCATTACATCCGAGGCAGCTGGTTGTAATCCGCGCAGAATGTATGTGGTATTTACCTATTTATCTGTTATCTGTATGTACTGATCAGTTTGTATAATATAGGAATTTGTACTGGCGCGTTTATGTGGAGGTTTTTTGCCGATTCTTCTCGACAGAAAGCTGCCTTCTGAATCGGTGGTCGAGTCATTACTACTGTAATTTATTATGACGACTCATAAGTTTTTATAGTAAGCCCGATTGAATAAAGATAATTTTGATTCCATATTCCAGTTTATAGACAATATTGGTGTGAATTAATTATTGGTTTTAACATGAAGTAAATGAAATTTCAATAAAATTCTTTTATTTTATGCAGCTTAGCTGGGATCGACCAATTAAAGTGTGTTGCTGAAAGTTGACCTTTATTTTATATTTCATACTGTTATAATACCAAAACATGTTTTGCATTTGAATCTAACAATTATTCAGAAACAGAAGCGAGCGCGCCGCGCCGCACCGCGCTCCGCACGCATCGCCGGCTGCCTAACTAAACAACACGAATTCGCAGAGCGCGCCCCGCTGGGGCGCGCTCTGCTCACGACAACCTAATCCTGCGCCCAAGGGCGCAGGATAAGGTTAGGTTTAACCTAACTTTTACCGGTCTTTTACCGGATAAGGTTAGGTTTAACCTAACTTTTACCGGTCTTTTACCGGATAAGGTTAGGTTTAACCTAACTTTTACCGGTCTTTTACCGGATAAGGTTAGGTTTAACCTAACTTTTACCGGTCTTTTACCGGATAAGGTTAGGTTTAACCTAACTTTTACCGGTCTTTTACCGGATAAGGTTAGGTTTAACCTAACTTTTACCGGTCTTTTACCGGATAAGGTTAGGTTTAACCTAACTTTTACCGGTCTTTTACCGGATAAGGTTAGGTTTAACCTAACTTTTACCGGTCTTTTACCGGATAAGGTTAGGTTTAACCTAACTTTTACCGGTCTTTTACCGGATAAGGTTAGGTTTAACCTAACTTTTACCGGTCTTTTACCGGATAAGGTTAGGTTTAACCTAACTTTTACCGGTCTTTTACCGGATAAGGTTAGGTTTAACCTAACTTTTACCGGTCTTTTACCGGATAAGGTTAGGTTTAACCTAACTTTTACCGGTCTTTTACCGGATAAGGTTAGGTTTAACCTAACTTTTACCGGTCTTTTACCGGATAAGGTTAGGTTTAACCTAACTTTTACCGGTCTTTTACCGGATAAGGTTAGGTTTAACCTAACTTTTACCGGTCTTTTACCGGATAAGGTTAGGTTTAACCTAACTTTTACCGGTCTTTTACCGGATAAGGTTAGGTTTAACCTAACTTTTACCGGTCTTTTACCGGATAAGGTTAGGTTTAACCTAACTTTTACCGGTCTTTTACCGGATAAGGTTAGGTTTAACCTAACTTTTACCGGTCTTTTACCGGATAAGGTTAGGTTTAACCTAACTTTTACCGGTCTTTTACCGGATAAGGTTAGGTTTAACCTAACTTTTACCGGTCTTTTACCGGATAAGGTTAGGTTTAACCTAACTTTTACCGGTCTTTTACCGGATAAGGTTAGGTTTAACCTAACTTTTACCGGTCTTTTACCGGATAAGGTTAGGTTTAACCTAACTTTTACCGGTCTTTTACCGGATAAGGTTAGGTTTAACCTAACTTTTACCGGTCTTTTACCGGATAAGGTTAGGTTTAACCTAACTTTTACCGGTCTTTTACCGGATAAGGTTAGGTTTAACCTAACTTTTACCGGTCTTTTACCGGATAAGGTTAGGTTTAACCTAACTTTTACCGGTCTTTTACCGGATAAGGTTAGGTTTAACCTAACTTTTACCGGTCTTTTACCGGATAAGGTTAGGTTTAACCTAACTTTTACCGGTCTTTTACCGGATAAGGTTAGGTTTAACCTAACTTTTACCGGTCTTTTACCGGATAAGGTTAGGTTTAACCTAACTTTTACCGGTCTTTTACCGGATAAGGTTAGGTTTAACCTAACTTTTACCGGTCTTTTACCGGATAAGGTTAGGTTTAACCTAACTTTTACCGGTCTTTTACCGGATAAGGTTAGGTTTAACCTAACTTTTACCGGTCTTTTACCGGATAAGGTTAGGTTTAACCTAACTTTTACCGGTCTTTTACCGGATAAGGTTAGGTTTAACCTAACTTTTACCGGTCTTTTACCGGATAAGGTTAGGTTTAACCTAACTTTTACCGGTCTTTTACCGGATAAGGTTAGGTTTAACCTAACTTTTACCGGTCTTTTACCGGATAAGGTTAGGTTTAACCTAACTTTTACCGGTCTTTTACCGGATAAGGTTAGGTTTAACCTAACTTTTACCGGTCTTTTACCGGATAAGGTTAGGTTTAACCTAACTTTTACCGGTCTTTTACCGGATAAGGTTAGGTTTAACCTAACTTTTACCGGTCTTTTACCGGATAAGGTTAGGTTTAACCTAACTTTTACCGGTCTTTTACCGGATAAGGTTAGGTTTAACCTAACTTTTACCGGTCTTTTACCGGATAAGGTTAGGTTTAACCTAACTTTTACCGGTCTTTTACCGGATAAGGTTAGGTTTAACCTAACTTTTACCGGTCTTTTACCGGATAAGGTTAGGTTTAACCTAACTTTTACCGGTCTTTTACCGGATAAGGTTAGGTTTAACCTAACTTTTACCGGTCTTTTACCGGATAAGGTTAGGTTTAACCTAACTTTTACCGGTCTTTTACCGGATAAGGTTAGGTTTAACCTAACTTTTACCGGTCTTTTACCGGATAAGGTTAGGTTTAACCTAACTTTTACCGGTCTTTTACCGGATAAGGTTAGGTTTAACCTAACTTTTACCGGTCTTTTACCGGATAAGGTTAGGTTTAACCTAACTTTTACCGGTCTTTTACCGGATAAGGTTAGGTT
>OY292491.1:16074590-16090402 GCA_958496325.1 Nomophila noctuella
AATTTTTAGTTCCTAACATTTTAAGTTCCAATTTATTTTAAATTCCCAAAGTTCATTGTTTCAGTTTTATTTTAAATTCCTAACATTTTAAATTTCGACAATTTTAATTTCCTAAAGTACAGTTAATATTTCTAGATTTCTAATTCCCTTAACATGTAACATTCCAATTTTTTCTTTTATTTATCAAATTTATAAGCCAACTAGTTGCTATCAAGAAACTAATTAACTTATTGGCCCTACTATTTAATTTATTTACTTATTAATTTTACTCTAATGTTACTTTTTATTTTTGTTGCAGGTCCAGGGTGGATGGACGACGGACAGAGTGGCGCTGCACAGGCTCCTTTCGGTAAGCATGCTCAGGTTCCTCTGCAACAATGTTGTACAGCAATATTGTGCATTGGAACAGCTTAATGGTAGCTAATTTTTGCCCTCGCCAGTCTGTCCCACTTCTTCCGCGTCGGGCAGTCCATGCTGTAGGCGTTGTGCTCAAGGCCGCGCTCCAGCCCGGCGGCTACACAGTTGCAGCACTTGGGCGGCTTTTCTGCCAGCCAGTCGGGACACTTGTCCCTCGTGTGCTTGTCGCCACAATGCGTGCACTTGGCTGTGTAGCTCACGCAGAAGCGCCTGCCGTGCCCGTACGCCAGACACATCGAGCACTGCACGAGCGGCGTCTGGTCCTCGACCCTGACACGATGCATGTCCACAAACACCGTGCCCTTCGCCATCATGCGGTTGTATATGACCGGTTCGACCCTTAGGACAACGTGACATAGAACCGGATTCCGCGCCTTCCTCCGGTATTTAAAGATGACGCGATAACTATCCGGTTCCGTGGAGTGGGGGTCACCAAAGATCTCCGGGTTCTGGTGCTTCAGGGCCTCCACGGTTCGGGCATCGGAGATGTTGTTAACGACGCCCCTGAGGATCACCATGGGGTCCTGGTTGTGGAGCTCTTCGTGTTTTAGTTTATGTTTGGCCCCATCCAGCCTCCCCTTGAGAATGTCACGGTCCTTCACCGAGTTACAGCTCAAAATGACCTTTTTATTTTTAACAAAGCGCTGTTTCTCTACATGCAGCCATCCCTCCTCTTCGTCCTTCGAATCGACCGCCTCCACAATATAGTCCATGGCATCATCGGCATCGAGCCCCTCCGCAGACTCCACTATGAGTGAGTACTTGGTGGGGGGCATCACCGGAGCCGGGGCCCTGGCGGGGGTGGCGGTCACTGCGGCGTACGTGGGTTTCTGCGCGTCGCTTTCTTTTTGAGCTGTAAGAGTCTCCCTGAGCTTCGTGAGCTCTTCATTGATGGCGTCAATCTTGCCACTTTGCTCCTTTACAAGAGCCACGATCTCATCCCCTCTTTGATCTGGCACTGGTGGAGGTGGTGGTGGTGGTACCTCCTCGTCCAACCCCTTTACGGCGTCAGCGGTGGGCGACGCTCTGCTGCTCGCCTTTTTGACGAGCGCGTACAGCTCGTCCACCGCCGAGGTGAGCCCTGCCTTCAGGTCCCTACGCAAATTGCCAGAGTCCCTGATATGGGACTTGGCCTTTTGGAGGACCTTCCTTGCTTGGATCACCTCGTCGGTGGGCTTTGCTGCGTCGGTCAGGGGGCTCAATGATGCCCTAGACGCGCTAAGACGCGCTTTGCGCGCAGCTGCCTTGGTCGGCTTGGCGCCTGCTGCCGGGGGGGTGTGAACGGGGCCAGCCCTCTCGTCGGTCGCTTCCTCGGTGGTTGTCGAGAAAGCCATGTTTCGTCGGGCAGTTTCGGGGGGGGTCCGTGCTAAAGCCATGTTGGGGGGGAAAGAAGCTTCGTCGTTTGATAAAATAAAACAGCTCAATAAAGCTGGTCCTTAATACTAATAGTGTTAGTCAATAGACACAACACTAGCACAACACAACAGCAAAAAACACAAAAACAATAAAAAGTCGCAATAAATTATTACTAAAAACACTTCAAATATTTTGTCAATACAATATATAATAATTTAATAATTAATTAAATACACTTAACAGTCAAATTTTTGCATAAAATACGGTCTTGAACGACTTGAGACGGTTCCCCGTACAAAAGACTTCAACGCGCTCACCTCAATCCGTTACACTTGCCTTCGGCAATGACTAATGGGTGGGTGGGCGGGTCAAATTTTTACTGTCGTAAATAAAATACGGGGAAAATCCCAAGTTCGGTTTGTCGTAGGAGGGTGGGCGAGGTGTCAGGAGAGAGGTCTCGCCGAGCCCTATTAAACAGTGCAAAAAGCACGCCTAGTCCAATACAAAAATTTTTGAGAAAAAATAAAAAACTGAAAATTCGAAAAATAATTTGGAAAAAATTTGAAAAATCAGAGGAACTAAGGCACGGAGCGCGCCGAAAACTACGTAGACGGGGTCCCGCGACCTAGTCCCTTGATATACACTGAAAGAATTTTGAAAATTGGCCGAAATTACGTCTATACAAATTTTTTAAGAAATTTTTCTAAGTCCAAGATTGAAAATTCGTTAAAAATCGAAAAATAGGGGTAGTTTTTGAAAAATTTGGGGGTAGGCGTGTGTATCCTTGGTATCTTGAGCGTGTATAATGCGCTCAAAAACCTACAACGAAAAACAAAAATTTGGTGCGACTTTTTCTGAAACTTTGTTGAAATATTTCGGGTTAGGTTAGGTTAGGTTAGGTTAGGTTAGGTTAGGTTAGGTTAGGTTAGGTTAGGTTAGGTTAGGTTAGGTTAGGTTAGGTTAGGTTAGGTTAGGTTAGGTTAGGTTAGGTTAGGTTAGGTTAGGTTAGGTTAGGTTAGGTTAGGTTAGGTTAGGTTAGGTTAGGTTAGGTTAGGTTAGGTTAGGTTAGGTTAGGTTAGGTTAGGTTAGGTTAGGTTAGGTTAGGTTAGGTTAGGTTAGGTTAGGTTAGGTTAGGTTAGGTTAGGTTAGGTTAGGTTAGGTTAGGTTAGGTTAGGTTAGGTTAGGTTAGGTTAGGTTAGGTTAGGTTAGGTTAGGTTAGGTTAGGTTAGGTTAGGTTAGGTTAGGTTAGGTTAGGTTAGGTTAGGTTAGGTTAGGTTAGGTTAGGTTAGGTTAGGTTAGGTTAGGTTAGGTTAGGTTAGGTTAGGTTAGGTTAGGTTAGGTTAGGTTAGGTTAGGTTAGGTTAGGTTAGGTTAGGTTAGGTTAGGTTAGGTTAGGTTAGGTTAGGTTAGGTTAGGTTAGGTTAGGTTAGGTTAGGTTAGGTTAGGTTAGGTTAGGTTAGGTTAGGTTAGGTTAGGTTAGGTTAGGTTAGGTTAGGTTAGGTTAGGTTAGGTTAGGTTAGGTTAGGTTAGGTTAGGTTAGGTTAGGTTAGGTTAGGTTAGGTTAGGTTAGGTTAGGTTAGGTTAGGTTAGGTTAGGTTAGGTTAGGTTAGGTTAGGTTAGGTTAGGTTAGGTTAGGTTAGGTTAGGTTAGGTTAGGTTAGGTTAGGTTAGGTTAGGTTAGGTTAGGTTAGGTTAGGTTAGGTTAGGTTAGGTTAGGTTAGGTTAGGTTAGGTTAGGTTAGGTTAGGTTAGGTTAGGTTAGGTTAGGTTAGGTTAGGTTAGGTTAGGTTAGGTTAGGTTAGGTTAGGTTAGGTTAGGTTAGGTTAGGTTAGGTTAGGTTAGGTTAGGTTAGGTTAGGTTAGGTTAGGTTAGGTTAGGTTAGGTTAGGTTAGGTTAGGTTAGGTTAGGTTAGGTTAGGTTAGGTTAGGTTAGGTTAGGTTAGGTTAGGTTAGGTTAGGTTAGGTTAGGTTAGGTTAGGTTAGGTTAGGTTAGGTTAGGTTAGGTTAGGTTAGGTTAGGTTAGGTTAGGTTAGGTTAGGTTAGGTTAGGTTAGGTTAGGTTAGGTTAGGTTAGGTTAGGTTAGGTTAGGTTAGGTTAGGTTAGGTTAGGTTAGGTTAGGTTAGGTTAGGTTAGGTTAGGTTAGGTTAGGTTAGGTTAGGTTAGGTTAGGTTAGGTTAGGTTAGGTTAGGTTAGGTTAGGTTAGGTTAGGTTAGGTTAGGTTAGGTTAGGTTAGGTTAGGTTAGGTTAGGTTAGGTTAGGTTAGGTTAGGTTAGGTTAGGTTAGGTTAGGTTAGGTTAGGTTAGGTTAGGTTAGGTTAGGTTAGGTTAGGTTAGGTTAGGTTAGGTTAGGTTAGGTTAGGTTAGGTTAGGTTAGGTTAGGTTAGGTTAGGTTAGGTTAGGTTAGGTTAGGTTAGGTTAGGTTAGGTTAGGTTAGGTTAGGTTAGGTTAGGTTAGGTTAGGTTAGGTTAGGTTAGGTTAGGTTAGGTTAGGTTAGGTTAGGTTAGGTTAGGTTAGGTTAGGTTAGGTTAGGTTAGGTTAGGTTAGGTTAGGTTAGGTTAGGTTAGGTTAGGTTAGGTTAGGTTAGGTTAGGTTAGGTTAGGTTAGGTTAGGTTAGGTTAGGTTAGGTTAGGTTAGGTTAGGTTAGGTTAGGTTAGGTTAGGTTAGGTTAGGTTAGGTTAGGTTAGGTTAGGTTAGGTTAGGTTAGGTTAGGTTAGGTTAGGTTAGGTTAGGTTAGGTTAGGTTAGGTTAGGTTAGGTTAGGTTAGGTTAGGTTAGGTTAGGTTAGGTTAGGTTAGGTTAGGTTAGGTTAGGTTAGGTTAGGTTAGGTTAGGTTAGGTTAGGTTAGGTTAGGTTAGGTTAGGTTAGGTTAGGTTAGGTTAGGTTAGGTTAGGTTAGGTTAGGTTAGGTTAGGTTAGGTTAGGTTAGGTTAGGTTAGGTTAGGTTAGGTTAGGTTAGGTTAGGTTAGGTTAGGTTAGGTTAGGTTAGGTTAGGTTAGGTTAGGTTAGGTTAGGTTAGGTTAGGTTAGGTTAGGTTAGGTTAGGTTAGGTTAGGTTAGGTTAGGTTAGGTTAGGTTAGGTTAGGTTAGGTTAGGTTAGGTTAGGTTAGGTTAGGTTAGGTTAGGTTAGGTTAGGTTAGGTTAGGTTAGGTTAGGTTAGGTTAGGTTAGGTTAGGTTAGGTTAGGTTAGGTTAGGTTAGGTTAGGTTAGGTTAGGTTAGGTTAGGTTAGGTTAGGTTAGGTTAGGTTAGGTTAGGTTAGGTTAGGTTAGGTTAGGTTAGGTTAGGTTAGGTTAGGTTAGGTTAGGTTAGGTTAGGTTAGGTTAGGTTAGGTTAGGTTAGGTTAGGTTAGGTTAGGTTAGGTTAGGTTAGGTTAGGTTAGGTTAGGTTAGGTTAGGTTAGGTTAGGTTAGGTTAGGTTAGGTTAGGTTAGGTTAGGTTAGGTTAGGTTAGGTTAGGTTAGGTTAGGTTAGGTTAGGTTAGGTTAGGTTAGGTTAGGTTAGGTTAGGTTAGGTTAGGTTAGGTTAGGTTAGGTTAGGTTAGGTTAGGTTAGGTTAGGTTAGGTTAGGTTAGGTTAGGTTAGGTTAGGTTAGGTTAGGTTAGGTTAGGTTAGGTTAGGTTAGGTTAGGTTAGGTTAGGTTAGGTTAGGTTAGGTTAGGTTAGGTTAGGTTAGGTTAGGTTAGGTTAGGTTAGGTTAGGTTAGGTTAGGTTAGGTTAGGTTAGGTTAGGTTAGGTTAGGTTAGGTTAGGTTAGGTTAGGTTAGGTTAGGTTAGGTTAGGTTAGGTTAGGTTAGGTTAGGTTAGGTTAGGTTAGGTTAGGTTAGGTTAGGTTAGGTTAGGTTAGGTTAGGTTAGGTTAGGTTAGGTTAGGTTAGGTTAGGTTAGGTTAGGTTAGGTTAGGTTAGGTTAGGTTAGGTTAGGTTAGGTTAGGTTAGGTTAGGTTAGGTTAGGTTAGGTTAGGTTAGGTTAGGTTAGGTTAGGTTAGGTTAGGTTAGGTTAGGTTAGGTTAGGTTAGGTTAGGTTAGGTTAGGTTAGGTTAGGTTAGGTTAGGTTAGGTTAGGTTAGGTTAGGTTAGGTTAGGTTAGGTTAGGTTAGGTTAGGTTAGGTTAGGTTAGGTTAGGTTAGGTTAGGTTAGGTTAGGTTAGGTTAGGTTAGGTTAGGTTAGGTTAGGTTAGGTTAGGTTAGGTTAGGTTAGGTTAGGTTAGGTTAGGTTAGGTTAGGTTAGGTTAGGTTAGGTTAGGTTAGGTTAGGTTAGGTTAGGTTAGGTTAGGTTAGGTTAGGTTAGGTTAGGTTAGGTTAGGTTAGGTTAGGTTAGGTTAGGTTAGGTTAGGTTAGGTTAGGTTAGGTTAGGTTAGGTTAGGTTAGGTTAGGTTAGGTTAGGTTAGGTTAGGTTAGGTTAGGTTAGGTTAGGTTAGGTTAGGTTAGGTTAGGTTAGGTTAGGTTAGGTTAGGTTAGGTTAGGTTAGGTTAGGTTAGGTTAGGTTAGGTTAGGTTAGGTTAGGTTAGGTTAGGTTAGGTTAGGTTAGGTTAGGTTAGGTTAGGTTAGGTTAGGTTAGGTTAGGTTAGGTTAGGTTAGGTTAGGTTAGGTTAGGTTAGGTTAGGTTAGGTTAGGTTAGGTTAGGTTAGGTTAGGTTAGGTTAGGTTAGGTTAGGTTAGGTTAGGTTAGGTTAGGTTAGGTTAGGTTAGGTTAGGTTAGGTTAGGTTAGGTTAGGTTAGGTTAGGTTAGGTTAGGTTAGGTTAGGTTAGGTTAGGTTAGGTTAGGTTAGGTTAGGTTAGGTTAGGTTAGGTTAGGTTAGGTTAGGTTAGGTTAGGTTAGGTTAGGTTAGGTTAGGTTAGGTTAGGTTAGGTTAGGTTAGGTTAGGTTAGGTTAGGTTAGGTTAGGTTAGGTTAGGTTAGGTTAGGTTAGGTTAGGTTAGGTTAGGTTAGGTTAGGTTAGGTTAGGTTAGGTTAGGTTAGGTTAGGTTAGGTTAGGTTAGGTTAGGTTAGGTTAGGTTAGGTTAGGTTAGGTTAGGTTAGGTTAGGTTAGGTTAGGTTAGGTTAGGTTAGGTTAGGTTAGGTTAGGTTAGGTTAGGTTAGGTTAGGTTAGGTTAGGTTAGGTTAGGTTAGGTTAGGTTAGGTTAGGTTAGGTTAGGTTAGGTTAGGTTAGGTTAGGTTAGGTTAGGTTAGGTTAGGTTAGGTTAGGTTAGGTTAGGTTAGGTTAGGTTAGGTTAGGTTAGGTTAGGTTAGGTTAGGTTAGGTTAGGTTAGGTTAGGTTAGGTTAGGTTAGGTTAGGTTAGGTTAGGTTAGGTTAGGTTAGGTTAGGTTAGGTTAGGTTAGGTTAGGTTAGGTTAGGTTAGGTTAGGTTAGGTTAGGTTAGGTTAGGTTAGGTTAGGTTAGGTTAGGTTAGGTTAGGTTAGGTTAGGTTAGGTTAGGTTAGGTTAGGTTAGGTTAGGTTAGGTTAGGTTAGGTTAGGTTAGGTTAGGTTAGGTTAGGTTAGGTTAGGTTAGGTTAGGTTAGGTTAGGTTAGGTTAGGTTAGGTTAGGTTAGGTTAGGTTAGGTTAGGTTAGGTTAGGTTAGGTTAGGTTAGGTTAGGTTAGGTTAGGTTAGGTTAGGTTAGGTTAGGTTAGGTTAGGTTAGGTTAGGTTAGGTTAGGTTAGGTTAGGTTAGGTTAGGTTAGGTTAGGTTAGGTTAGGTTAGGTTAGGTTAGGTTAGGTTAGGTTAGGTTAGGTTAGGTTAGGTTAGGTTAGGTTAGGTTAGGTTAGGTTAGGTTAGGTTAGGTTAGGTTAGGTTAGGTTAGGTTAGGTTAGGTTAGGTTAGGTTAGGTTAGGTTAGGTTAGGTTAGGTTAGGTTAGGTTAGGTTAGGTTAGGTTAGGTTAGGTTAGGTTAGGTTAGGTTAGGTTAGGTTAGGTTAGGTTAGGTTAGGTTAGGTTAGGTTAGGTTAGGTTAGGTTAGGTTAGGTTAGGTTAGGTTAGGTTAGGTTAGGTTAGGTTAGGTTAGGTTAGGTTAGGTTAGGTTAGGTTAGGTTAGGTTAGGTTAGGTTAGGTTAGGTTAGGTTAGGTTAGGTTAGGTTAGGTTAGGTTAGGTTAGGTTAGGTTAGGTTAGGTTAGGTTAGGTTAGGTTAGGTTAGGTTAGGTTAGGTTAGGTTAGGTTAGGTTAGGTTAGGTTAGGTTAGGTTAGGTTAGGTTAGGTTAGGTTAGGTTAGGTTAGGTTAGGTTAGGTTAGGTTAGGTTAGGTTAGGTTAGGTTAGGTTAGGTTAGGTTAGGTTAGGTTAGGTTAGGTTAGGTTAGGTTAGGTTAGGTTAGGTTAGGTTAGGTTAGGTTAGGTTAGGTTAGGTTAGGTTAGGTTAGGTTAGGTTAGGTTAGGTTAGGTTAGGTTAGGTTAGGTTAGGTTAGGTTAGGTTAGGTTAGGTTAGGTTAGGTTAGGTTAGGTTAGGTTAGGTTAGGTTAGGTTAGGTTAGGTTAGGTTAGGTTAGGTTAGGTTAGGTTAGGTTAGGTTAGGTTAGGTTAGGTTAGGTTAGGTTAGGTTAGGTTAGGTTAGGTTAGGTTAGGTTAGGTTAGGTTAGGTTAGGTTAGGTTAGGTTAGGTTAGGTTAGGTTAGGTTAGGTTAGGTTAGGTTAGGTTAGGTTAGGTTAGGTTAGGTTAGGTTAGGTTAGGTTAGGTTAGGTTAGGTTAGGTTAGGTTAGGTTAGGTTAGGTTAGGTTAGGTTAGGTTAGGTTAGGTTAGGTTAGGTTAGGTTAGGTTAGGTTAGGTTAGGTTAGGTTAGGTTAGGTTAGGTTAGGTTAGGTTAGGTTAGGTTAGGTTAGGTTAGGTTAGGTTAGGTTAGGTTAGGTTAGGTTAGGTTAGGTTAGGTTAGGTTAGGTTAGGTTAGGTTAGGTTAGGTTAGGTTAGGTTAGGTTAGGTTAGGTTAGGTTAGGTTAGGTTAGGTTAGGTTAGGTTAGGTTAGGTTAGGTTAGGTTAGGTTAGGTTAGGTTAGGTTAGGTTAGGTTAGGTTAGGTTAGGTTAGGTTAGGTTAGGTTAGGTTAGGTTAGGTTAGGTTAGGTTAGGTTAGGTTAGGTTAGGTTAGGTTAGGTTAGGTTAGGTTAGGTTAGGTTAGGTTAGGTTAGGTTAGGTTAGGTTAGGTTAGGTTAGGTTAGGTTAGGTTAGGTTAGGTTAGGTTAGGTTAGGTTAGGTTAGGTTAGGTTAGGTTAGGTTAGGTTAGGTTAGGTTAGGTTAGGTTAGGTTAGGTTAGGTTAGGTTAGGTTAGGTTAGGTTAGGTTAGGTTAGGTTAGGTTAGGTTAGGTTAGGTTAGGTTAGGTTAGGTTAGGTTAGGTTAGGTTAGGTTAGGTTAGGTTAGGTTAGGTTAGGTTAGGTTAGGTTAGGTTAGGTTAGGTTAGGTTAGGTTAGGTTAGGTTAGGTTAGGTTAGGTTAGGTTAGGTTAGGTTAGGTTAGGTTAGGTTAGGTTAGGTTAGGTTAGGTTAGGTTAGGTTAGGTTAGGTTAGGTTAGGTTAGGTTAGGTTAGGTTAGGTTAGGTTAGGTTAGGTTAGGTTAGGTTAGGTTAGGTTAGGTTAGGTTAGGTTAGGTTAGGTTAGGTTAGGTTAGGTTAGGTTAGGTTAGGTTAGGTTAGGTTAGGTTAGGTTAGGTTAGGTTAGGTTAGGTTAGGTTAGGTTAGGTTAGGTTAGGTTAGGTTAGGTTAGGTTAGGTTAGGTTAGGTTAGGTTAGGTTAGGTTAGGTTAGGTTAGGTTAGGTTAGGTTAGGTTAGGTTAGGTTAGGTTAGGTTAGGTTAGGTTAGGTTAGGTTAGGTTAGGTTAGGTTAGGTTAGGTTAGGTTAGGTTAGGTTAGGTTAGGTTAGGTTAGGTTAGGTTAGGTTAGGTTAGGTTAGGTTAGGTTAGGTTAGGTTAGGTTAGGTTAGGTTAGGTTAGGTTAGGTTAGGTTAGGTTAGGTTAGGTTAGGTTAGGTTAGGTTAGGTTAGGTTAGGTTAGGTTAGGTTAGGTTAGGTTAGGTTAGGTTAGGTTAGGTTAGGTTAGGTTAGGTTAGGTTAGGTTAGGTTAGGTTAGGTTAGGTTAGGTTAGGTTAGGTTAGGTTAGGTTAGGTTAGGTTAGGTTAGGTTAGGTTAGGTTAGGTTAGGTTAGGTTAGGTTAGGTTAGGTTAGGTTAGGTTAGGTTAGGTTAGGTTAGGTTAGGTTAGGTTAGGTTAGGTTAGGTTAGGTTAGGTTAGGTTAGGTTAGGTTAGGTTAGGTTAGGTTAGGTTAGGTTAGGTTAGGTTAGGTTAGGTTAGGTTAGGTTAGGTTAGGTTAGGTTAGGTTAGGTTAGGTTAGGTTAGGTTAGGTTAGGTTAGGTTAGGTTAGGTTAGGTTAGGTTAGGTTAGGTTAGGTTAGGTTAGGTTAGGTTAGGTTAGGTTAGGTTAGGTTAGGTTAGGTTAGGTTAGGTTAGGTTAGGTTAGGTTAGGTTAGGTTAGGTTAGGTTAGGTTAGGTTAGGTTAGGTTAGGTTAGGTTAGGTTAGGTTAGGTTAGGTTAGGTTAGGTTAGGTTAGGTTAGGTTAGGTTAGGTTAGGTTAGGTTAGGTTAGGTTAGGTTAGGTTAGGTTAGGTTAGGTTAGGTTAGGTTAGGTTAGGTTAGGTTAGGTTAGGTTAGGTTAGGTTAGGTTAGGTTAGGTTAGGTTAGGTTAGGTTAGGTTAGGTTAGGTTAGGTTAGGTTAGGTTAGGTTAGGTTAGGTTAGGTTAGGTTAGGTTAGGTTAGGTTAGGTTAGGTTAGGTTAGGTTAGGTTAGGTTAGGTTAGGTTAGGTTAGGTTAGGTTAGGTTAGGTTAGGTTAGGTTAGGTTAGGTTAGGTTAGGTTAGGTTAGGTTAGGTTAGGTTAGGTTAGGTTAGGTTAGGTTAGGTTAGGTTAGGTTAGGTTAGGTTAGGTTAGGTTAGGTTAGGTTAGGTTAGGTTAGGTTAGGTTAGGTTAGGTTAGGTTAGGTTAGGTTAGGTTAGGTTAGGTTAGGTTAGGTTAGGTTAGGTTAGGTTAGGTTAGGTTAGGTTAGGTTAGGTTAGGTTAGGTTAGGTTAGGTTAGGTTAGGTTAGGTTAGGTTAGGTTAGGTTAGGTTAGGTTAGGTTAGGTTAGGTTAGGTTAGGTTAGGTTAGGTTAGGTTAGGTTAGGTTAGGTTAGGTTAGGTTAGGTTAGGTTAGGTTAGGTTAGGTTAGGTTAGGTTAGGTTAGGTTAGGTTAGGTTAGGTTAGGTTAGGTTAGGTTAGGTTAGGTTAGGTTAGGTTAGGTTAGGTTAGGTTAGGTTAGGTTAGGTTAGGTTAGGTTAGGTTAGGTTAGGTTAGGTTAGGTTAGGTTAGGTTAGGTTAGGTTAGGTTAGGTTAGGTTAGGTTAGGTTAGGTTAGGTTAGGTTAGGTTAGGTTAGGTTAGGTTAGGTTAGGTTAGGTTAGGTTAGGTTAGGTTAGGTTAGGTTAGGTTAGGTTAGGTTAGGTTAGGTTAGGTTAGGTTAGGTTAGGTTAGGTTAGGTTAGGTTAGGTTAGGTTAGGTTAGGTTAGGTTAGGTTAGGTTAGGTTAGGTTAGGTTAGGTTAGGTTAGGTTAGGTTAGGTTAGGTTAGGTTAGGTTAGGTTAGGTTAGGTTAGGTTAGGTTAGGTTAGGTTAGGTTAGGTTAGGTTAGGTTAGGTTAGGTTAGGTTAGGTTAGGTTAGGTTAGGTTAGGTTAGGTTAGGTTAGGTTAGGTTAGGTTAGGTTAGGTTAGGTTAGGTTAGGTTAGGTTAGGTTAGGTTAGGTTAGGTTAGGTTAGGTTAGGTTAGGTTAGGTTAGGTTAGGTTAGGTTAGGTTAGGTTAGGTTAGGTTAGGTTAGGTTAGGTTAGGTTAGGTTAGGTTAGGTTAGGTTAGGTTAGGTTAGGTTAGGTTAGGTTAGGTTAGGTTAGGTTAGGTTAGGTTAGGTTAGGTTAGGTTAGGTTAGGTTAGGTTAGGTTAGGTTAGGTTAGGTTAGGTTAGGTTAGGTTAGGTTAGGTTAGGTTAGGTTAGGTTAGGTTAGGTTAGGTTAGGTTAGGTTAGGTTAGGTTAGGTTAGGTTAGGTTAGGTTAGGTTAGGTTAGGTTAGGTTAGGTTAGGTTAGGTTAGGTTAGGTTAGGTTAGGTTAGGTTAGGTTAGGTTAGGTTAGGTTAGGTTAGGTTAGGTTAGGTTAGGTTAGGTTAGGTTAGGTTAGGTTAGGTTAGGTTAGGTTAGGTTAGGTTAGGTTAGGTTAGGTTAGGTTAGGTTAGGTTAGGTTAGGTTAGGTTAGGTTAGGTTAGGTTAGGTTAGGTTAGGTTAGGTTAGGTTAGGTTAGGTTAGGTTAGGTTAGGTTAGGTTAGGTTAGGTTAGGTTAGGTTAGGTTAGGTTAGGTTAGGTTAGGTTAGGTTAGGTTAGGTTAGGTTAGGTTAGGTTAGGTTAGGTTAGGTTAGGTTAGGTTAGGTTAGGTTAGGTTAGGTTAGGTTAGGTTAGGTTAGGTTAGGTTAGGTTAGGTTAGGTTAGGTTAGGTTAGGTTAGGTTAGGTTAGGTTAGGTTAGGTTAGGTTAGGTTAGGTTAGGTTAGGTTAGGTTAGGTTAGGTTAGGTTAGGTTAGGTTAGGTTAGGTTAGGTTAGGTTAGGTTAGGTTAGGTTAGGTTAGGTTAGGTTAGGTTAGGTTAGGTTAGGTTAGGTTAGGTTAGGTTAGGTTAGGTTAGGTTAGGTTAGGTTAGGTTAGGTTAGGTTAGGTTAGGTTAGGTTAGGTTAGGTTAGGTTAGGTTAGGTTAGGTTAGGTTAGGTTAGGTTAGGTTAGGTTAGGTTAGGTTAGGTTAGGTTAGGTTAGGTTAGGTTAGGTTAGGTTAGGTTAGGTTAGGTTAGGTTAGGTTAGGTTAGGTTAGGTTAGGTTAGGTTAGGTTAGGTTAGGTTAGGTTAGGTTAGGTTAGGTTAGGTTAGGTTAGGTTAGGTTAGGTTAGGTTAGGTTAGGTTAGGTTAGGTTAGGTTAGGTTAGGTTAGGTTAGGTTAGGTTAGGTTAGGTTAGGTTAGGTTAGGTTAGGTTAGGTTAGGTTAGGTTAGGTTAGGTTAGGTTAGGTTAGGTTAGGTTAGGTTAGGTTAGGTTAGGTTAGGTTAGGTTAGGTTAGGTTAGGTTAGGTTAGGTTAGGTTAGGTTAGGTTAGGTTAGGTTAGGTTAGGTTAGGTTAGGTTAGGTTAGGTTAGGTTAGGTTAGGTTAGGTTAGGTTAGGTTAGGTTAGGTTAGGTTAGGTTAGGTTAGGTTAGGTTAGGTTAGGTTAGGTTAGGTTAGGTTAGGTTAGGTTAGGTTAGGTTAGGTTAGGTTAGGTTAGGTTAGGTTAGGTTAGGTTAGGTTAGGTTAGGTTAGGTTAGGTTAGGTTAGGTTAGGTTAGGTTAGGTTAGGTTAGGTTAGGTTAGGTTAGGTTAGGTTAGGTTAGGTTAGGTTAGGTTAGGTTAGGTTAGGTTAGGTTAGGTTAGGTTAGGTTAGGTTAGGTTAGGTTAGGTTAGGTTAGGTTAGGTTAGGTTAGGTTAGGTTAGGTTAGGTTAGGTTAGGTTAGGTTAGGTTAGGTTAGGTTAGGTTAGGTTAGGTTAGGTTAGGTTAGGTTAGGTTAGGTTAGGTTAGGTTAGGTTAGGTTAGGTTAGGTTAGGTTAGGTTAGGTTAGGTTAGGTTAGGTTAGGTTAGGTTAGGTTAGGTTAGGTTAGGTTAGGTTAGGTTAGGTTAGGTTAGGTTAGGTTAGGTTAGGTTAGGTTAGGTTAGGTTAGGTTAGGTTAGGTTAGGTTAGGTTAGGTTAGGTTAGGTTAGGTTAGGTTAGGTTAGGTTAGGTTAGGTTAGGTTAGGTTAGGTTAGGTTAGGTTAGGTTAGGTTAGGTTAGGTTAGGTTAGGTTAGGTTAGGTTAGGTTAGGTTAGGTTAGGTTAGGTTAGGTTAGGTTAGGTTAGGTTAGGTTAGGTTAGGTTAGGTTAGGTTAGGTTAGGTTAGGTTAGGTTAGGTTAGGTTAGGTTAGGTTAGGTTAGGTTAGGTTAGGTTAGGTTAGGTTAGGTTAGGTTAGGTTAGGTTAGGTTAGGTTAGGTTAGGTTAGGTTAGGTTAGGTTAGGTTAGGTTAGGTTAGGTTAGGTTAGGTTAGGTTAGGTTAGGTTAGGTTAGGTTAGGTTAGGTTAGGTTAGGTTAGGTTAGGTTAGGTTAGGTTAGGTTAGGTTAGGTTAGGTTAGGTTAGGTTAGGTTAGGTTAGGTTAGGTTAGGTTAGGTTAGGTTAGGTTAGGTTAGGTTAGGTTAGGTTAGGTTAGGTTAGGTTAGGTTAGGTTAGGTTAGGTTAGGTTAGGTTAGGTTAGGTTAGGTTAGGTTAGGTTAGGTTAGGTTAGGTTAGGTTAGGTTAGGTTAGGTTAGGTTAGGTTAGGTTAGGTTAGGTTAGGTTAGGTTAGGTTAGGTTAGGTTAGGTTAGGTTAGGTTAGGTTAGGTTAGGTTAGGTTAGGTTAGGTTAGGTTAGGTTAGGTTAGGTTAGGTTAGGTTAGGTTAGGTTAGGTTAGGTTAGGTTAGGTTAGGTTAGGTTAGGTTAGGTTAGGTTAGGTTAGGTTAGGTTAGGTTAGGTTAGGTTAGGTTAGGTTAGGTTAGGTTAGGTTAGGTTAGGTTAGGTTAGGTTAGGTTAGGTTAGGTTAGGTTAGGTTAGGTTAGGTTAGGTTAGGTTAGGTTAGGTTAGGTTAGGTTAGGTTAGGTTAGGTTAGGTTAGGTTAGGTTAGGTTAGGTTAGGTTAGGTTAGGTTAGGTTAGGTTAGGTTAGGTTAGGTTAGGTTAGGTTAGGTTAGGTTAGGTTAGGTTAGGTTAGGTTAGGTTAGGTTAGGTTAGGTTAGGTTAGGTTAGGTTAGGTTAGGTTAGGTTAGGTTAGGTTAGGTTAGGTTAGGTTAGGTTAGGTTAGGTTAGGTTAGGTTAGGTTAGGTTAGGTTAGGTTAGGTTAGGTTAGGTTAGGTTAGGTTAGGTTAGGTTAGGTTAGGTTAGGTTAGGTTAGGTTAGGTTAGGTTAGGTTAGGTTAGGTTAGGTTAGGTTAGGTTAGGTTAGGTTAGGTTAGGTTAGGTTAGGTTAGGTTAGGTTAGGTTAGGTTAGGTTAGGTTAGGTTAGGTTAGGTTAGGTTAGGTTAGGTTAGGTTAGGTTAGGTTAGGTTAGGTTAGGTTAGGTTAGGTTAGGTTAGGTTAGGTTAGGTTAGGTTAGGTTAGGTTAGGTTAGGTTAGGTTAGGTTAGGTTAGGTTAGGTTAGGTTAGGTTAGGTTAGGTTAGGTTAGGTTAGGTTAGGTTAGGTTAGGTTAGGTTAGGTTAGGTTAGGTTAGGTTAGGTTAGGTTAGGTTAGGTTAGGTTAGGTTAGGTTAGGTTAGGTTAGGTTAGGTTAGGTTAGGTTAGGTTAGGTTAGGTTAGGTTAGGTTAGGTTAGGTTAGGTTAGGTTAGGTTAGGTTAGGTTAGGTTAGGTTAGGTTAGGTTAGGTTAGGTTAGGTTAGGTTAGGTTAGGTTAGGTTAGGTTAGGTTAGGTTAGGTTAGGTTAGGTTAGGTTAGGTTAGGTTAGGTTAGGTTAGGTTAGGTTAGGTTAGGTTAGGTTAGGTTAGGTTAGGTTAGGTTAGGTTAGGTTAGGTTAGGTTAGGTTAGGTTAGGTTAGGTTAGGTTAGGTTAGGTTAGGTTAGGTTAGGTTAGGTTAGGTTAGGTTAGGTTAGGTTAGGTTAGGTTAGGTTAGGTTAGGTTAGGTTAGGTTAGGTTAGGTTAGGTTAGGTTAGGTTAGGTTAGGTTAGGTTAGGTTAGGTTAGGTTAGGTTAGGTTAGGTTAGGTTAGGTTAGGTTAGGTTAGGTTAGGTTAGGTTAGGTTAGGTTAGGTTAGGTTAGGTTAGAGGTTAGGTTAGGTTAGGTTAGGTTAGGTTAGGTTAGGTTAAGGTTAGTTAAGTTAGGTTAAGGTTAGTTAGTCTAGGTTCAGGTTAGGTTAGGTTAGGTTAGTTAGGTTAGGTTAGGTTAGGTTAAGGTTACGTTAAGGTTAGTTTAGGTTAGGTTAGAGTTAGGTTAGAGTTAAGTTAGCGTCAGTCAGGTTAGGTTTAGGTTAGCGTTTAGTTCAGTTAGGTTAGGTTTGGTTAGGTTAGGTTTTAGGTTAGGTTTAGGTTAGGGGTCATAGGTTAGGTTAGGTTAG
>OY292492.1:5000-95000 GCA_958496325.1 Nomophila noctuella
CCTAACCTAACCTAACCTAACCTAACCTAACCTAACCTAACCTAACCTAACCTAACCTAACCTAACCTAACCTAACCTAACCTAACCTAACCTAACCTAACCTAACCTAACCTAACCTAACCTAACCTAACCTAACCTAACCTAACCTAACCTAACCTAACCTAACCTAACCTAACCTAACCTAACCTAACCTAACCTAACCTAACCTAACCTAACCTAACCTAACCTAACCTAACCTAACCTAACCTAACCTAACCTAACCTAACCTAACCTAACCTAACCTAACCTAACCTAACCTAACCTAACCTAACCTAACCTAACCTAACCTAACCTAACCTAACCTAACCTAACCTAACCTAACCTAACCTAACCTAACCTAACCTAACCTAACCTAACCTAACCTAACCTAACCTAACCTAACCTAACCTAACCTAACCTAACCTAACCTAACCTAACCTAACCTAACCTAACCTAACCTAACCTAACCTAACCTAACCTAACCTAACCTAACCTAACCTAACCTAACCTAACCTAACCTAACCTAACCTAACCTAACCTAACCTAACCTAACCTAACCTAACCTAACCTAACCTAACCTAACCTAACCTAACCTAACCTAACCTAACCTAACCTAACCTAACCTAACCTAACCTAACCTAACCTAACCTAACCTAACCTAACCTAACCTAACCTAACCTAACCTAACCTAACCTAACCTAACCTAACCTAACCTAACCTAACCTAACCTAACCTAACCTAACCTAACCTAACCTAACCTAACCTAACCTAACCTAACCTAACCTAACCTAACCTAACCTAACCTAACCTAACCTAACCTAACCTAACCTAACCTAACCTAACCTAACCTAACCTAACCTAACCTAACCTAACCTAACCTAACCTAACCTAACCTAACCTAACCTAACCTAACCTAACCTAACCTAACCTAACCTAACCTAACCTAACCTAACCTAACCTAACCTAACCTAACCTAACCTAACCTAACCTAACCTAACCTAACCTAACCTAACCTAACCTAACCTAACCTAACCTAACCTAACCTAACCTAACCTAACCTAACCTAACCTAACCTAACCTAACCTAACCTAACCTAACCTAACCTAACCTAACCTAACCTAACCTAACCTAACCTAACCTAACCTAACCTAACCTAACCTAACCTAACCTAACCTAACCTAACCTAACCTAACCTAACCTAACCTAACCTAACCTAACCTAACCTAACCTAACCTAACCTAACCTAACCTAACCTAACCTAACCTAACCTAACCTAACCTAACCTAACCTAACCTAACCTAACCTAACCTAACCTAACCTAACCTAACCTAACCTAACCTAACCTAACCTAACCTAACCTAACCTAACCTAACCTAACCTAACCTAACCTAACCTAACCTAACCTAACCTAACCTAACCTAACCTAACCTAACCTAACCTAACCTAACCTAACCTAACCTAACCTAACCTAACCTAACCTAACCTAACCTAACCTAACCTAACCTAACCTAACCTAACCTAACCTAACCTAACCTAACCTAACCTAACCTAACCTAACCTAACCTAACCTAACCTAACCTAACCTAACCTAACCTAACCTAACCTAACCTAACCTAACCTAACCTAACCTAACCTAACCTAACCTAACCTAACCTAACCTAACCTAACCTAACCTAACCTAACCTAACCTAACCTAACCTAACCTAACCTAACCTAACCTAACCTAACCTAACCTAACCTAACCTAACCTAACCTAACCTAACCTAACCTAACCTAACCTAACCTAACCTAACCTAACCTAACCTAACCTAACCTAACCTAACCTAACCTAACCTAACCTAACCTAACCTAACCTAACCTAACCTAACCTAACCTAACCTAACCTAACCTAACCTAACCTAACCTAACCTAACCTAACCTAACCTAACCTAACCTAACCTAACCTAACCTAACCTAACCTAACCTAACCTAACCTAACCTAACCTAACCTAACCTAACCTAACCTAACCTAACCTAACCTAACCTAACCTAACCTAACCTAACCTAACCTAACCTAACCTAACCTAACCTAACCTAACCTAACCTAACCTAACCTAACCTAACCTAACCTAACCTAACCTAACCTAACCTAACCTAACCTAACCTAACCTAACCTAACCTAACCTAACCTAACCTAACCTAACCTAACCTAACCTAACCTAACCTAACCTAACCTAACCTAACCTAACCTAACCTAACCTAACCTAACCTAACCTAACCTAACCTAACCTAACCTAACCTAACCTAACCTAACCTAACCTAACCTAACCTAACCTAACCTAACCTAACCTAACCTAACCTAACCTAACCTAACCTAACCTAACCTAACCTAACCTAACCTAACCTAACCTAACCTAACCTAACCTAACCTAACCTAACCTAACCTAACCTAACCTAACCTAACCTAACCTAACCTAACCTAACCTAACCTAACCTAACCTAACCTAACCTAACCTAACCTAACCTAACCTAACCTAACCTAACCTAACCTAACCTAACCTAACCTAACCTAACCTAACCTAACCTAACCTAACCTAACCTAACCTAACCTAACCTAACCTAACCTAACCTAACCTAACCTAACCTAACCTTTTTTTTTTTTTTTTTTTTTTGTTTCGCAGGGGAAATGCATGAAATTGCATACCCCGGGGTGTAAGAGTCCCGGGGTTATGTGGGGCTCTCCTCCCCAGAAGGGGGGGGGAGGCCTACCCACTAAAACCCCTGCGATGGCCACCCTCAGGCTTAGGAGGGGCCCCAGGATCGAGTGTCGCAACTGGGGTCCCCTCGGCCAACGCTCCCCCAAAAGAAGGGGGGGAGCCCATCCCCGTGACACCGGAGGCGAGGCGTCGCCGTGTAAGGAGCGGCGGCGCCTGCTGCGGTGTCGCACACATCTCGACGACACCCCCCGGCCATGGCGGGGGTGTCATCCCTCCCGGGTCGCCTCCGCGACCCGCGGCGGCGCAACGGGTCGACTCTACCTGACCCGTCGCCGCCGTCTTCGAGCGGGATCGGCCATCTCCCGATCCCGCTCGGCGGCCTCCTTCTGGAGCATGACGGCTTCACAGAAGGAGACCACAGCCCTCCAACCTCCCTCATCCGCCAGCATTGCCGCAATCAATGCTGGCGGGGACAGATCATGCCCGATCTCGTCGACCAGGACTCGGCGTTCGGAGGCCCAAGAGGGGCAGTCCGCCAGCGTGTGCTGGGCCGAGTCCAGGTCGAATGCGCAGTGGTGGCAATGTGCCGTGTCCTCCCGTCCTATCCGACTCAGATACTCACCGAAGCAGCCGTGCCCGGTGAGCATCTGAGTCAGTCGGTAGGTGACTTCCCCCTTCCCGCGGATCCAAGCTTCGAAGTGCGGGAGAATCGCTCCGACGGCGCGCTGGCGCGCACAGCCCGTTGACTCCAGCTGTGCGCGCCAATCCCCCTCAGCCCGTCGGAGCATCTCCCGCCTGGTCATTCCGTGCGCTGGTTCTGGGGGACTCCCCCCCTCTCCCCCCCCGCCGCCGACACGCCGCGCGTACATCGCCGCGTACATGCCGGCAAGGATTTCGAAGGGAGGGGAGCGCCCCAGAACCGTCGCCGCCTCAAACGAGATGGTGCGGTAGCCCCGCACGATCCGTATGGCCATTGTCCGCTGCATGCTCCGGAGCAGAGCCCGGCAGCGGGGGGACCTCGAGCAGTCTCGCGACCACACGGGGGCCCCATACAAGGCCACGGACCGTACGACGCCCGCGTAGAGACGGCGAACTCCATCCCCTGGTCCCCCCAAGTTGGGGAGCAACCGGTGTAAAGAGCCGGCCACCCTCTTGACTCGGGGGACCAGCCGCACGAAATGCTCTTCGAAGCTCCACCTGCTGTCCAAGGTGAGGCCGAGGTACTTGATATTCGGCCCCACCTGGACCTCCGCGTCACCTACCCGAATCCGGCGGCTGGGTGGTTCCCGGCACCTGGGCAAGCCGTGGAACCATAGCGCCTCGGTCTTGTTGGGCGCTATCTCCAGACCCAGCCGGCGGATTGCCCGCACGACACATGCCACCCCCAGTTCGGCAAGCCTGAGCGTTGGCTCAAAGTCAGCCCCGGTCGTCACGACGAGGGTGTCGTCAGCATAGCAGACGACACTCACGTCGGGAGGAAGGCTGGTGCGAAGGACCGCATCGTATGCGAGGTTCCATAGCAGGGGTCCCAGGACCGACCCCTGTGGAACCCCGCACTCGACCCCCCTCTCCCGTTCCGTCCCGTTCCGACCACCGATCAAAATACTCCTGTCGCGCAGATAGTTCCCGACCACGGCCCGCAGGTAGGGAGGCAAATCGTGGTGCTCGAGTGCCTCCCTAATGGCCTGCCAGGGAAGGGTGCCAAAAGCGTTGACGATGTCGAGCGACACCGCCAAAGCCACCCCCCCCGCTCGGACTGCGGATTCCGACAGAGACCGAACACGCTGAACAGCGTCCAGCGTCGACCGCCCCCGCCGGAATCCAAACTGGCAGTCCGACAGGTCGGGACCCACGCGCGACAGGTGCTCGCTGATACGGGAGGAGATTACCCTCTCGAAGAGCTTCCCCGCCTCGTTCAGCAAGCAGATCGGGCGGAACGACGACGGAACATCCTCGGTCCTTCCCTCCTTCCTCAACAGCACCAGCCTGGCTGACTTCCAGTCCGAAGGGAACACCCCCTCTCTGAGGCAGCTTGTAAAGAGCTGCCTCACCCTGTTCCCCAACGTCCTGAGCGCCAGCGCCAGCACCTTGCCCGGGACCCCGTCTGGGCCCGGTGCGGTGCTGCGCGCTGTGAGCCGCCTCACGGCCCCGGCGAGCTCGTCCTCCGTCACCCCCAGTTCGTCCGACCACGGCGCGGGCGACGGAACTTGGGAGGGACTGTCCTGGACCCTTGGGAAGAGTGTATCCATCACCCTCCCCACGAACTCGGGGTCCAGGATCTCCGTCAGGGGAGGAACCCACGGTCTGAGTTTGCCCAGTACCATTTTGTACGGGCGCCCCCATGGGTCACCCTCCAGTCCCTCCAGGAGCTCGAGCCAGGACCGCGCCTTGGCGTCGGCGATAGCGATGCCGATCGCCTTGGATGCGGCTCCGTAAGCGCGCCTGGCGCTCAGGACGTCTTCGACTGAGGCTTGCCGTCTTCTTCGGGCTCTGAGGTACTGGCGGCGCGCGGCTATAACGACTCTCCTGAGCCGCGCGATCTCCTCATTCCACCAGTACGCAGAGCTCCGTCGGGGCGGCCTGACTCGGGGCATTGACGCGTCGCAAATCGCCGTCAATGCCTCCCGGAGCCAGGCCGCCTGCGCGTCAAGATCGGGCATGACGTGTCCTTCCTCCTCCGACCAGTCCGCGACGTGGGCGGCGGCTAGGGCCATATCTCGGTCCAGCCGCTTGATGGACCAACGCCGCGGACGGCTGTCCTCCTGGAGCGTTCGGGGAGGGTGGCGGAGAGACACATCGAATACGATGTGTCGGTGGTCGGATAAAGTGACCACCTCCTCCGCGACCCTCCAACCCGACACCATGTGGTGCGCAGAGGGAGTCGCCCATGAAAGGTCCACGATCGACTCCCCCTGCCACCGCACGCAGGTGCTGACCGAACCCCGGTTTAGGAGACGAAGGTCCAGTCCCGCCGTCCATTCCAGGAGTGTCTCCCCTCTTACGTCGTCCCGGGTGTCGCCCCACACTTGTGAGTGGGCATTAAAGTCACCCAGGACAAAGACGGGACGGGGGGCGCAACCACGAACACAGTTCGCCAGCCCGTCCAGGAATGCCTCGAATGCGGCGAGGCCGCAGTTCGGGGAGACGTAACAGCCGATGATGGCCGTGGGGCCCCATTCCACGGCCACGAACCCCGGCCCCCGGGCGAGTGGTCTGCAGTGCGGCCTGTCCCCTGACCAGTGAATGGCCACTAAGCCCAGGTCGTCCCCGAACCATCGCGGGTGGTTCGGGACAGAGTAGGGCTCGGCCACAACCGCTATTGCAACCCCAACCTCCGCGAGCGTCTGCGTGAGCAGATCTTGCGCTGCGCGGCAGTGGTTGAGGTTGCCCTGCAGAACCTTATCGTGGACCCCCATTATCGGTGTCCATTTCACCTCGTCCCCGGGCCGGGGCGGGGGGTTGGTCGTTTGCCCCCGCCGACTTTTTCTTTTTGGGAGGGGAGCACTGTTTGCTCCCCATCCTGTGTCCCGCCGGTCTGCCCAGGTCTGAACAGACCGGGCAGCGAGGAGCACTCGCGGTGCAGAGACGGGCAACGTGCCCCGACTCTCCACACCTGTAGCAGCGAGTGCCCCTGTCGCTCGATGGCATGGGGCATTTGGCCCTCACGTGCCCCTTTTCGAGGCACTGGTAGCACTGAAGAGGTCGTGCCACCAGCGCCTCAACCCTAGCGGAGGTCCACCCGATGAGTATCCGCCCAGACGCCAGTTTTCTGATGGCGCTGAGCGGACATCTCGCCCACGCAGTCCCAAGGCGGGCACTGCCAGCGCGTATCTCCCCGACTTTTACGTCGCCGGGGGAGCAGCCACCAGCCGCGGCAATAGCCGCCGCCACGTCCGCCTGGGTAATGGACTCGTCAAGGTCCATCACCCGCAGGTCCCCCATCTTGCACGGACGCGAGATTTTCGCACCCGTGCCGACGAGGACCTCCCTCATCCGCTCCGCTAGGGCGTCGGCTTTGGCGACGCTCTCCGGGCCGGGGACCTCGAGGAGGAGGGCCCCCGTGACCGCCCGCCTGGTGCGCAAGCCTGTGGTGATCCCCAGGTCCGCCAGCCTGATGTTTGACTTGGCGGACTCCATCACCGCGGCGTACGTCGTCTCGGCATCCGGGGGCACCGTGATCACTACCGCCGCACATGCGGGCGGTTTAGGTACCCTCCTGGGGCCGGGGTCGACCACCCGTATTTTTGGGGGCGGTGCTGGGGTCGCCACCTTCTTCGGGGCAGCGGGACGGCGGCGCGCCGCCACTACAGCCCACGAGGAGTTTTGGGGAGCCGGCGCTGGGGCTGGGTTCGGGGCCGCTAGCGGCACAGCAGCCGCTGGCGGGACAGCCACCCTCTGGCTCTTCTTCTTCTTCTTCTCCTCCTTCCTCTTCTTTTTCTTGCTCGCCGTGGCCGGTGGCGTGGTGGGGGCAGTCTCCGTCCTTGTCTCATGGGCCAACGGGGGTCTCCTTCCCATTTCTGGGAAGAGGCGACTCATCATGTCGCCCTGGAAACGGGCAAACTCCCGTTCCAGGACGACAGAGATGCTCTCCCAGGTCGGCAACTCTTGGGGTGGAGGGGCAGACGACGGGACCGTTCCCGAAGTGGTTGGCCCGGCCGGGTGCGTTCGCGCGTTTGAGGTGCGCTGAACGCCAACCTCTTCATCACCCTTGTGCCTCTTTCCCCTCCCTTTCCCTTTGCTGGGCCTCTCGCTGGACGTCTGCGGCGGGCCGGTACCCGACCCCTCGAGCTTTTCTTTCATGGCCCGGTTTTCGGCCTTGAGCCGCTCGACCTCGCTCGCCAGGTCTAGGAGCCGCGAGGACAATTGCTCGACCTGGGACAGGAAGTCCGCGTTCTCCCTGTCCCGCTTCTCCGCCCGCTCGCAGAGCTCGGCCGTGCCCGCCTTCAAGGTGTCGATTGCCGTCCGCACCGATTTGACGACCTCCGCCCTCGAGCTCTTGGGCCTCTCTGTCGTCTTCTCCACGTCCGAGAGGCAGGCCAGCATGTCGGCCCCGATGTCGGAGGTGATCCGGGGCAAACCATTCTCGTCGGCCCACCTCTTCCGAGTCCCTTCTTGTTGCCGCTGCACCTTGCGCTTAGGTGCCCGCGGTGCGTCGCTGTCGGAGGCGGCGGCTGACATGGCGCTGTCGCTTTCCTCCGCGGCCGACGACCTCGACGTTTTCTTGGGTCGCGGCGTGTCCGGTTTCGGGAACGACAGCTGCAACCCCCTTGCTCCTGAGACAGACTCCCGTGAGTGGGACCTGACCCTTCCACCCTCTGACCGGTGTCTGGACCGATCGCGTCTGATCCTTGCGGGATCCTCGGCAGTTGCCGGCACATCCGCACTTTCTCCGTCCACAACTCCTACATACGCCTCGGTAGCCAATTTAACACCAGCCGGCCCGGATACCGTCTGGCGCCCGCTCTCAACGGGTTCGCATTGCGCGTCGCTGAGCGACGAGGTGGAGTTTGGTTTAGCCGACCCCAAACACGAACGGCTGCCCGCAGCCACCTTACGTGGTCCTACGGGGGGGATTTCAACCCCTTGGGGAGATGTGTTTTTCTGGCCAAACTCCATTTTTTGTCATTTGAGGGATGACTCCCATGATTGGTCGCTAGAGACCGGACACCCTCCGGCCATGCACCCCTTCGGCGCGTTACCACCACCTTGGGGTTGGGGTAATTTTTTATTGTGGTTTTCTTCCACTTGGTCCGACACTCCGTGTGCCGAGCCCCCGGTCCGCTCAGTGCGGAAACGGGTTGCCCGACGGCAGGCCCGATTGGACCCACCGCCGCGCGAAGGAGCCAGAACTCCAACCAATCCCGTAGAGCCGAACGGGGGGGTTCGCAACCCCAAATCCGTCGCCTCTACACACAACATCTCGCCGTACGCGGCCGAACGGGGGGGTTCACAACCCCTGGTCCGTCGCCCGCAAAACGCTGAGCTCGCTCTCGTTCGACGCCTCTGTAAGCAGAGGGGAGGAGAGGAGTCCACCGTCCCAGCAGACCCTTGGAAGGGCCCACCCCAGGGTAATTTTTTAGAGAGGTTTTCTTCCTCGCAGCCAGGCGCACAGAGCAAGCCCCATACGTCCAGCCCCCGGGCCCACGCAGAGTGGGCTTACGGGTTGGTGTGGCCCTGCAATGCCCGCCCTGAGATAGGCAGGCAGCCACACCGTTGCCAATGGCTGTCCGCGACGGCCGAAGCCGCTACCCCCCATATCTGGGAGGCATCCCCCAATCCGCAACCCGGGGACGCGTCCGATAGCGGTATTGGCCCCGCCACGGAAACCTAACCTAACCTAACCTAACCTAACCTAACCTAACCTAACCTAACCTAACCTAACCTAACCTAACCTAACCTAACCTAACCTAACCTAACCTAACCTAACCTAACCTAACCTAACCTAACCTAACCTAACCTAACCTAACCTAACCTAACCTAACCTAACCTAACCTAACCTAACCTAACCTAACCTAACCTAACCTAACCTAACCTAACCTAACCTAACCTAACCTAACCTAACCTAACCTAACCTAACCTAACCTAACCTAACCTAACCTAACCTAACCTAACCTAACCTAACCTAACCTAACCTAACCTAACCTAACCTAACCTAACCTAACCTAACCTAACCTAACCCATGCAGGTATTGAACATCGGAAATACGCCCACGTTTGACACCATTAGAGGTACGAGGGCGTATACAAGCCACGTTGACATCACGGCTTGTACCGACGACTTGTTGGAGCTCATCGAGAACTGGAGGGTAGACCAAGGCGTCGTGAGCTCCGACCACAACACCATTCTCTTCGATCTTAAAGTACTTAAGTCTAAAGGAATGAGAGTCCATAGAACCACCCGACTTTACAACACTAAAAAAGCTGACTGGGACCTCTTCAAAGAAACAATGGTGCAACAAAAAAGCGTCAACAACTTAAGTACTGCGGCGATACAGGAAATAGGGACCAAAGAGAGCTTAGAAGAAGCCGTAGTAAAATTGACACATATAATGACGCAGGCTTGCAGAGAGGCCATTCCACTCAAGAAGACAACGGAGACTCTCCGTGTTCCCTGGTGGAGTGAGGACCTCGCAAAGCTAAAGAAAGAGATGGTCACGTATCGCCGCCGAATTAAGAACGCTGCGCCGGATCGAAGAGAAAAAGTCGTCGAAGAATACCTGCAAAAGAAAGAAAACTATGAGTGCCAAGCCAAGAAAGCCCGGACTGTCAGCTGGAAAGAGTTCTGCGAGAAGCAGGACAGAGAAGGGGTATGGGAGGGGATTTATCGAGTTATCAAGAGGACCACACAGAGACAAGAAGACTTGACCCTTATAACCCGAGATGGGAAACACCTTAATCCCAAAGAATCAGCAGACCTGCTAGCCGAGACATTCTACCCTAGGGACTCAAGAAGCACAGATAGCACCCTACACCGCCGTATCAGGGAAGCGGCAGAGCAGGTGAACGAAAGGCGGGATGGTGAACATCACGACCCTGCGTTCACCTTGCTGGAGCTAAAGACCGCGCTCAAGAGCTTCAACGCCAAGAAGGCACCAGGAGCGGATGGCTTCACGGCCGACATCTGCAGTAGAGCCTTGATCCTCGATCTAGAAGAGTCTCTTGCCCTATTCAACAAGTGCCTACAGATAGGACACTTCCCGGACATCTGGAAGGAGGCCACAGTAGTGGTACTTAGAAAGCCAGGCAAGGAGACATACACAACACCCAAGGCATATAGACCAATTGGCCTATTGCCGGTACTAGGCAAGGTTCTGGAGAAGCTGCTGGTAGCTCGAATCAAGTTTCACCTTGTTCCCCGGATCAGTACTCGCCAGTTTGGCTTCATGCCCCAGCGTAGCACTGAGGACGCCCTCTATAGTCTGATACACCGTATCAAGGGTAAGATGGAGCTGAAGAAGCTGGTAACCCTAGTGTCATTGGATATAGAGGGGGCCTTCGATAGCGCTTGGTGGCCGGCTATGAGGGTCCGACTGGCTGAGGAAAAGTGCCCGGTAAACTTGAGGAGGCTGCTAGACAGTTATCTCAGCTGCAGGAATGTCACAGTACGGTATGCTGGGGAAGAGAGCACGCGGAGCACCAATCAAGGATGCGTGCAAGGGTCAATAGGTGGTCCTATTCTCTGGAACCTGCTTCTCGACCCACTGTTGCGCGAATTGGAGGAGAGGGGGGATCACGGACAAGCATTCGCGGATGACGTTGTGCTGATTTTCGACGGAGACACGGCGCTTGACATCGAGCGACAGGCGAACGCGGCTCTCAACCACGTTCAACAATGGGGACAGCGTAACAAACTTAGGTTCGCACCACACAAAACCTGTGCGGTGCTATTTACTAGGCGCCTAAAATACGACGTTCCACGTTTGAGTATGGGAGGGGTCAATATCGAGTTCTCGGAGTCAGTCAAAGTGTTAGGACTCACAATCGACCGCGCCATGACATTCAATGAGCATATCGGAAATCAGTGCAGGAAGGCGCTTAATATTTACAAGCAGATCTCGCGTGCTGCAAAAGTCAGTTGGGGCCTCAGCCCAGAAATAGTTAGGACGATTTACGTAGCCGCGGTAGAGCCTATAATTACATACGCAGCAGCAGCATGGGCACCAGCAGCAAAGAAGAAAGGGGTTCAGAAGCGACTCAACACGGTGCAGCGAGGATTCGCCCAGAAGCTCTGCAAAGCCTATCGCACAGTCTCTCTAAACTCGGCGCTGGTACTTGCGGGAATACTGCCTCTCGACCTCAAGATACAGGAAGCAGCCGCTCTGTACTTGGCGAAGAGAGGGTCATTGCCGGAAGTACTAGGAGACAGAGAGACCGATAGTGTGGTAGACTTTGTAGAAGCTCCTCATCCCGCTGAGCATATGGACCTGGAGTTCACTTGCCTGGTCAACCAGGAACTGGTGGACCAGAACAACGTGCAGACGGTGCGAATATTCACCGACGGCAGCAAGATTGAGGGAAAGGTCGGAGCCGCGCTCTCCATTTGGAACAGCGAGGCCGAGATCCAGACCCTCAAACTTAGTCTGTCCGCGTACTGCACGGTGTACCAAGCTGAGCTCCTGGCCATATGCAAAGCGACGGGTGTAATCCTGAAAAGGAGGGAGACGAGTTATGGTGTCTATAGCGACTCGATGGCAGCCTTGCAAACGGTCGTAAACCATAGCTCTCTCCATCCTCTCGCCGTGCAAGCCCGACGGAACTTGCGTGAGGCCTTCATCAGGAACAAAGATGTATCTTTGTTTTGGATCAAGGCCCACGCAGGGCTCCCGGGCAATGAGCGCGCTGATGAACTCGCAAAGCTGGCTGCTCAGGCTTCCAAGAGGAAGCCCGACTATGACAGGTGTCCGATATCGTTCGTCAAGAGGACTCTACGTGGTCATTCCATGGAGATCTTTGACGAGCGATACCGGACATCTGACACCGCGTCTGTAACGAAGATGTTCCTTCCGGACATCGTGAAGGCCTACCGCTTTGTCAGGAAGTCGCGTCCAGCTGGGCTCATGACCCAGGTGCTCACAGGGCATGGCGGGTTCTCCCAATACTTGAACCGCTTCAAGTTGAGGGAGAGTCCGGCATGCGCATGTGACGAAACAACAGAGGAAACGATCCCCCATCTATTGGTAGACTGTCCATTTAACCACAAGAATAGGTACGAAATCGAAAGTAAGTTAGGAATAAAAATAGAAGTAGGTAAACTGAGTGAACTTCTACTCAGTAAGGACACCTCGGAAATGTTCATTAACTATTGCGAGTTGGTATGCAGTGCAGCAAATAAAAGAAACAAGGATGAGTAAACAGTTGTTTCAGATTTAAATGATTTTAAATTGCTTAGAAGCAACGATTGTGTCAATGGTAATAAGAAAAAATGTATAGATGTAAGCAATAGTTTAAGAAAAATTGTTATGTAAAAAATTTAGAAAGTAAGAAAAAGTGAAAGAGCGTGAAAAAGTGAAATGGACACACCAAAAGACTCTCTAGAAGTAAGAAAGACAGTATTAAAATAAGATAAAGATAAGATGTATGTATGTAGAGATAGCAAAATGTATAAGATAAAGAAAATGTGTTAGATATAAGAAAAGAAATGTAAGTAGCAATAAGAAATAAAGATAAACAATTAGAACATAAGATATAATTAGAATAGGAAATAAAGAATAGAATAGGGCAAAGCTACAATTACGGATAGGAGCATAGGATTAGAGTAGAGAAATACAAAAGTTGCATAAGATGGTACCCCTTGAAATAAAAACAATCCCTGAATAATAATATCAGGGGACAGAGCTGCGACAAAAAAAAAAAAAAAAAAAAAAAACCTAACCTAACCTAACCTAACCTAACCTAACCTAACCTAACCTAACCTAACCTAACCTAACCTAACCTAACCTAACCTAACCTAACCTAACCTAACCTAACCTAACCTAACCTTTTTTTTTTTTTTTTTTTTTTTTTTTTTTTTTTCGTTGGAGAATGCCTTGACGCACCATGACACCGCGGGACCAGCGTAGCCCGCGGCCGTGTGTGGGGCTCGAGCGTATGAAAAACTACGCCCCCTACCCACTAAACTCCAACGGTTTCCCCTTCGCTCGTATGGGGACGGATCGCTGCCAGCCGCCGAGGGGCGGCTTATGTTCGACCCGTCCGCTGAGCGCCCCGGCCTGATGCGGTAGGCCGGGGGTGACGCCTCAGGAGGACCACCCGAGAAACTAGGTGGTCCCCAGACATGGCTCGGGTAACCTTGTGCAATGCGCGGGTTGGGGAGCTACCCCCCCGCGCGGGTTACCCTACACAGGCCTAGAGGGGACGCACGTGAGCGCGCCTCCTCCGGCCCGGCCGTCTACGTCGGAGCGGAGCGGAAGAAGGATCCTCCTCCCGCTCGCGCTCCCTTGCCTCCTTCTGCGAGATGACGAGTTCGCAGAAGGAGGCGGCCGCCTCCCACGCTCTACGACTGGCGACCATGGACTGAACCATGGCCGGCAGCGTGAGGTGTCCCCCGCCTAGCGCCGCGATTAGGTCGCGGCGCTCGTGTCGCCAGGCCGGGCACTCTTCGAGTGTGTGCTCGGCCGTATCGTCGGGGGCGCCGCAGTGGTGACACAGCGGCAGTAACTCCCGACGGGCGACACGGTGCAGGTAGTGGCCGAAACAACCGTGTCCGGTCAGTACCTGCACCAGGCGGTAGGTGAGGCGGCCGTGCCGGCGCTCCACCCATCCTCTCAACACCGGACGAATTGCATCGATCGTCCGGTGGCCGGCACTCGGGGCTCGGAGAGCCTCCGCCCAAGCGGCTAGGGCCTCCTCCCTAGCCTGGGCACGACCCAGCGCCACCTCCTCCAAGCTGGGCCGCTCCCCTCGCAATCGCGCCGCGACCCGAATTCGATGCACGTGGGACAGAACCACGGCATCGAATTCCCACGGGGTGGTGCCTGCCAGAACGCAGGCGGCCCCGTGGCTGACCGTGCGATACGCTCGCACGGCCCGGGTCGCGATGACCCTCTGCGGTTGGCGCAAGAGGGCCTTGAGCGAGGGGGAGAGGCTCTCCGCCCACACAGGGGCTCCGTAGAGTGCCATCGACCTGACCACCATATGGTACAGGCGACGGCACTTCCACCCTGGTCCCCCCGTATTCGGGAGGACCCGTCCGAGGGCTGCCGCGGCGGCGCACAGCCTTGGAGCGAGGAGCTTAAAGTGCTCCTCGAAACTCCAGCGGGGGTCGAGTGTCAGGCCGAGGTACTTGAGATGCGCCTCGACCGGGACGTCGACCCCCTCCACTCGGACGCGGAGCCCCTGCGGGATCCTGCGTCGTGGGGCGCGGAAAGGCATGGCCTTGGTCTTCTCCAAGGCCACGCGCAACCCCAACCTGCGGATACGCCGGACGACGGATGTTGTGTCGTCCGACGCGAGTTGGACCGCATCGTCCCAACTCCTCGCTCTCGCCGCGACAAGGGTGTCGTCCGCAAAGCAGATGACATCCGTGTCGGGCGAGAGGGATCCGCGCAGGACCCAGTCGTACCCCAGGTTCCAGAGGAGGGGACCGAGTACGGAACCCTGGGGTACGCCCGCCGCCATGGGCCACCGCTGGACGCGGCCCTCCGCATCCTCGTACAGGACTACCCGATTTCTCAGGTAGTCGCTGACGATGGCGCGGAGGTAGAGGGGCACCCGATGATATTCGAGCGCCGCCTCTATGCACTCGTAGGGGAGGCTATTGAAGGCGTTCGCGATGTCCAAAGACACCGCGACAACAACCTCCCCCCGTGCTGTGGCCGCCTCGGTCCATTGTTTTAGGCGGCCAACCGCGTCCATGGTGGACCTTCCGGTCCGGAAACCGAACTGGCACTCGGCCAGATTCGGCCCCGGACCCCCCAAGTGCTCCTGGATCCTGGAGGCGAGGATCTTTTCGAAGAACTTCCCCGCCTCGTCCAGGAGCACGATCGGCCGATAGCCGGACAGGCTGTCGGCGGGGCGGTTGCTCTTACGGAGCAAGACGAGCCGCCCCGCCTTCCACCTTGTCGGGAAGCGGTTCGCCGCGATGGCCGTGTCGAGCACCGCGCGAAACCGCTCCTCCAGGGGCCCCGTCGCAAGGGCCAGAACCTTCGACGGGACCCCGTCCGGCCCCGGCGCCTTTTTCTTGAGCCGGAGCCGGAACTTCCCGGCCTCGAATTCATCATCCGAGACCGGGGGCCCATCATACCACGACGCCGGACTCCCCCCCGCAGATGACATTTCCGGGGGGGTAAAGGGTCCCGGATTGGGGAACAAAGCCTCCAGGACCCTTCCCAACAACGATGGCTCCATGGCGGAGGTGGGGGGAGCCGCGTCGGCGAACTTCCCCCGCACCGCGCGGTACGGCTGCCCCCAGGGGTCGCGTTCGAGTATGGCGAGGTACTCCTCCTCGGCGACCCCTTTGGCCCTGCTGATTTCTTTGCGCAGGGCCCTCTGCGTCTCTCGGAACGCCCGGCGGAGCTGTTCTTCCTCGCCGGGCGCCCGGCGCCTGCGCCTGCGACACCGCTGGAGGGCGGTGCGGGCGGCTAGGCTGGTGGCACGCAGGTCAGCTACTTCCTGCGTCCACCAGTACAACGCCTTCCTCCGGGGGTGCGGTTTTGACTTAGGCATGGCGGCCTGGCAGACGACTTTCATGTCGTCTGCAAAGAGCTCCGCCATGCCATCCGCATCCCCCACAACCTCGGCGGGTGGCTCCGCCCAGGACCTGACAATGGCCGCCTCTTTGGCGACCTCGGGGCGGAGCTGCGGGAGCGACCACCTCGTGAATGCCGAGGGAGCTCCCGCCCCGGGGCCCAGTTGGACAGGGGCCCCGGGACCGATCGCGGAGATGCCGAACCGGATATAACGGTGGTCCGACAACGTCTCCGCGTCGGTCACCACCCGCCAGCCGCTTACGCGCGCCGCCAGTGGGGAGGTGGCCAGGGTTACGTCAACGATTGACTCACCCTGCCACCTCACGCACGTAGGGGTGCTGCCCCTGTTCAGGACCTGCAGCCCCAGGCTTTCTGCCCAGGACAGCAGGTCCGCACCGACCGGGGTGTTTGATGGGCACCCCCAGGCCGTATGCTTGGTGTTGAGATCCCCCCCGAACAGAACCGGGAGAGGAGCCGCGCGCAGCACCACGCCTTCCACCGCACTCAGGAAGGACTCGAAGTCCGCCCGAGTGCGGTTTGGAGAAGAGTAGGCGGCCACTACCACGACGCCGCCCCACTTCACTGCAACGAAGCCCTGGCCCCTTTCTCGCAGGACCAGGGGGGGTGCCGTGTTAGAGGCCACCCCTACTACCGCCGCCGTCCCGTCCGCAGAGCCAAACCACCGGGGTGAAGCCGGGATATGGTGAGGCTCTGCGACGAGGGCTAGGTCCGCCCCCCACTCCGCCATTGTCTGCAGTAAAAGATCCTGCGACGCGGCGGAGTGGTTCACGTTGCCTTGTACTATTTCTCCGATGGACCTTCTATTCATTGGCGGTTTCCATCGGGGTTTCCTCCTGTGGTGCGGCGGCGGCGGCGGCGACGGTGGTCGACGACGACGACGGCGCAATGCTCAATGCGGGTGCGGCGCGGCCCTTTACGGGCGGCGACGCGCAGTTAGGGCCCGCCATTCTGTGGGCCGAAGCGAGGCCCCTGTCGGCGCACACGGCGCACTTGAACGGCGCCGTGCACGTCTTGCCCTGATGCCCCTCTTTGCCGCAGCGGTAGCATAGGCCACTGCGGTCCTTTTTGGAGGGACAGAGCGCCGCCGTGTGCCCTTTCTCTAGGCACCGGTGGCAGCGCATCGGCCGCTGCTCCAGTGCCCGCACAGAAGCGGAGCACCAACCGACCGTGAGGCGACCCTCCGCGATTTTTGCGATCGCCTCCACAGGGCAGGAGACCACGACGGAGCCCATTCGCATGGACCCCGCGGCAATGGCTCCTACCCTGAAACTGTCGGGGCTGCACCCGGCTTTGGATGCCAGGGCCCCCTTCAGTTCTTCGGCCGAGACAGAGTCGTCAAGGCCGGAGACTCTGACGTCGCCGGTTTTGATCGGCCGCCGGACAACTGCCTCCTCGCCTAGCACCTCGCCCATTTTGGCGGCGAGGAGGTCGGCCTGGGAGGCGGTGGCCTCTTTGGGAAGTTCCATCACGCAGGCCCCCGTCATGGACCTACGGAACTTCCCCGGGCCGATGCCAATCTCCGTGAGACTGACACCGGCCTTGGCTTTGGAGAGGGCCTGCTGGTACGTGGCCCCCTTCTCCATAGCCTCTGGCTTCAAAGTTAGCACCACCGCCAGCGTTTTCGGTGGCTTCGGTACTTTCGGCCCCGATTTCTTCTTGGGGGCGGGTGAGGGCTTTTTACCCTTCTTCCCCCCTTTCTTCTTATTGTTGACGACGGTCCATCCCTCTTCAGACTGGGACTGGACCGCCGCCGATGGTGCCGCCGTCGCCTTCTTGGCCGCCTTTTTTGGTTGGGCCTTTTTGGGCATGTTTGCCGCGGGCGCCAACGTAGTTGGCGTAGTTGACGCCGGCGTAGGTGCCGACGACTTGCTGCCGCCGGCAACTGCAGCCCACGATGGACCGGCCTTTGAGGGGCCGGCACCAGAGGGACCGGCCTTAGAGGGGCCGGGTGCCGGGTTCTGCGGCTTGGCCTTGGGCGGGGCGGAACCCGCCTTTTTTTGGCCGCCGCTAGTGGAGGGCGTGCGCCGGCGTTTGAAGGCAGCGCCTGGCCCTCTATCCTAGCCGTGATCATGTTGCCGCAGGTCTCCACAATGGACCTGCGGAACTCGTCGAGTAGGCCCCTCAGCGACGTGGCTTCGGGGACCTCCACTTCAGCCGTTATTGGCTGGACTTGGACAGGGGCAGGGGAGTTCCGCTGCGAGAACTCCCTGCTGTAGGCGCGGACCTCCGACTTGAGGTCCTCGATCTCCTGCCTCAGGTTTCGGTTGGCCGCCTCGAGGCGCCGGATCTTTTCGCTCTCCGTACTGGAAAAGACGATGTCCAGCGCCTCTTTTAGCCAGGCGGCACAATCTTTCAATTCCTTCACGTACGTGCCCTTGAGATTGCCGGCCGTGGCGGCGAGACGGAAAACTCTCGCCACCCTTTGACCTGCAAGGGCACGCATCTCGCTTGACGCCACTTCGTCCGGCCTGCGCGGATCGAGTTCGACGTCAGCGTCCTTTTCCGCCGCTGCTTTCTTTGCTGCACGTTTGGTCGCAGCTCTCTCCAATTGAGCCAGCTCCTCAGCTGCCTCCATCTCCCTCAAAGTGGCCGCTGCGCGAGAAAACCCAGCAGCATGGCCCGGGGTCGGTGCTTTGCCCCGCCTTGCTGTTGACACCTTGGGTGTCGGTATTGCCACCTCAGCATCTGACTCCTCTCCGACGTCCAGCCAGAATTTTGAGGGTGGTCTCTTACGAGAACCACCCCCACAAGAGGACACGTCCATAATAGAGGACGCAGGGGTGAGCATTGGGGTGCCCACTTCCCGTGCCTCCTCATCCTCAATCCGCGTTAGCAGAACCGACGCGGGTCGGCACATCGCCTCAAGCGACACGCCATCAATCTCCGACTCCGAACCACAGGGGCCCGAAGCCACCAAGTCGACATCTACCGAATCACGAGCAACAGAGTCCGTTGCACAAGCCAAATTTTCGTCAGGCGAGGCACCCTGGGAAGGGCGACACTCGCCTGGAGGATCCACCGGAAGGTCCGAGGTGCCCTGGGTAGAGCGCCCCGAACGCAGAGAACGCATCGAAGACATATCGAACATACACAAACACAAAAGATAACCCCACTTAACACACACGGATTCGGTCACCTGGCTGCCACTGCGTTACCGTGGTCAGCTCAGGGTCCAGGGCGGACGGCGAGGACGTACCGTGTGCGCTGCGAAAAAGCACCGAAAGCAGCAAGAAAGACACTCAATCGCATGTGGGGCCCGCCCCAACCTAACCTAACCTAACCTAACCTTTTTTTTTTTTTTTTTTTTTTTTTTTTTTTTTTTTTTTTTCGTTGGAGAATGCCTTGACGCACCATGACACCGCGGGACCAGCGTAGCCCGCGGCCGTGTGTGGGGCTCGAGCGTATGAAAAACTACGCCCCCTACCCACTAAACTCCAACGGTTTCCCCTTCGCTCGTATGGGGACGGATCGCTGCCAGCCGCCGAGGGGCGGCTTATGTTCGACCCGTCCGCTGAGCGCCCCGGCCTGATGCGGTAGGCCGGGGGTGACGCCTCAGGAGGACCACCCGAGAAACTAGGTGGTCCCCAGACATGGCTCGGGTAACCTTGTGCAATGCGCGGGTTGGGGAGCTACCCCCCCGCGCGGGTTACCCTACACAGGCCTAGAGGGGACGCACGTGAGCGCGCCTCCTCCGGCCCGGCCGTCTACGTCGGAGCGGAGCGGAAGAAGGATCCTCCTCCCGCTCGCGCTCCCTTGCCTCCTTCTGCGAGATGACGAGTTCGCAGAAGGAGGCGGCCGCCTCCCACGCTCTACGACTGGCGACCATGGACTGAACCATGGCCGGCAGCGTGAGGTGTCCCCCGCCTAGCGCCGCGATTAGGTCGCGGCGCTCGTGTCGCCAGGCCGGGCACTCTTCGAGTGTGTGCTCGGCCGTATCGTCGGGAGCGCCGCAGTGGTGACACAGCGGCAGTAACTCCCGACGGGCGACACGGTGCAGGTAGTGGCCGAAACAACCGTGTCCGGTCAGTACCTGCACCAGGCGGTAGGTGAGGCGGCCGTGCCGGCGCTCCACCCATCCTCTCAACACCGGACGAATTGCATCGATCGTCCGGTGGCCGGCACTCGGGGCTCGGAGAGCCTCCGCCCAAGCGGCTAGGGCCTCCTCCCTAGCCTGGGCACGACCCAGCGCCACCTCCTCCAAGCTGGGCCGCTCCCCTCGCAATCGCGCCGCGACCCGAATTCGATGCACGTGGGACAGAACCACGGCATCGAATTCCCACGGGGTGGTGCCTGCCAGAACGCAGGCGGCCCCGTGGCTGACCGTGCGATACGCTCGCACGGCCCGGGTCGCGATGACCCTCTGCGGTTGGCGCAAGAGGGCCTTGAGCGAGGGGGAGAGGCTCTCCGCCCACACAGGGGCTCCGTAGAGTGCCATCGACCTGACCACCATATGGTACAGGCGACGGCACTTCCACCCTGGTCCCCCCGTATTCGGGAGGACCCGTCCGAGGGCTGCCGCGGCGGCGCACAGCCTTGGAGCGAGGAGCTTAAAGTGCTCCTCGAAACTCCAGCGGGGGTCGAGTGTCAGGCCGAGGTACTTGAAGTGCGCCTCGACCGGGACATCGACCCCCTCCACTCGGACGTGGAGCCCCTGCGGGATCCTGCGTCGTGGGGCGCGGAAAGGCATGGCCTTGGTCTTCTCCAAGGCCACGCGCAACCCCAACCTGCGGATACGCCGGACGACGGATGTTGTGTCGTCCGACGCGAGTTGGACCGCATCGTCCCAACTCCTCGCTCTCGCCGCGACAAGGGTGTCGTCCGCAAAGCAGATGACATCCGTGTCGGGCGAGAGGGATCCGCGCAGGACCCAGTCGTACCCCAGGTTCCAAAGGAGGGGACCGAGTACGGAACCCTGGGGTACGCCCGCCGCCATGGGCCACCGCTGGACGCGGCCCTCCGCATCCTCGTACAGGACTACCCGATTTCTCAGGTAGTCGCTGACGATGGCGCGGAGGTAGAGGGGCACCCGATGATATTCGAGCGCCGCCTCTATGCACTCGTAGGGGAGGCTGTTGAAGGCGTTCGCGATGTCCAAAGACACCGCGACAACAACCTCCCCCCGTGCTGTGGCCGCCTCGGTCCATTGTTTTAGGCGGCCAACCGCGTCCATCGTGGACCTTCCGGTCCGGAAACCGTACTGGCACTCTGCCAAGTTCGGCCCCGGACCCCCCAAGTGCTCCTGGATCCGGGAGGCGAGGATTTTCTCGTAGAATTTCCCCGCCTCGTCCAGGAGCACGATCGGCCTGTAGCCGGACGGGCTGTCGGCGGGGCGGTTGCTCTTACGGAGCAAGACGAGCCGCCCCGCCTTCCACCTTGTTGGGAAGCGGTTCGCCGCGATGGCCGTGTCGAGCACCGCGCGAAACCGCTCCTCCAGGGGCCCCGTCGCAAGGGCCAGAACCTTCGACGGGACCCCGTCCGGCCCCGGCGCCTTTTTCTTTAGCCGGAGCCGGAACTTCCCGGCCTCGAACTCCTCGTCCGAGACCGGGGGCCCATCATACCACGACGCCGGACTCCCCCCCGCAGATGACATTTCCGGGGGGGTGAAGGGTCCCGGATTAGGGAACAAAGCCTCCAGGACCCTTCCCAACAATGATGGCTCCATGGCGGAGGTGGGGGGAGCCGCGTCGGCGAACTTCCCCCGCACCGCGCGGTACGGCTGCCCCCATGGGTCGCGCTCGAGGAGGGCTAGATATTCCTCCTCGGCGACCCCTTTGGCCCTGCTGATCTCTTTCCGCAGGGCCCTCTGCGTCTCTCGGAACGCCCGGCGGAGCTGCTCTTCCTCGCCGGGCGCCCGGCGCCTGCGCCTGCGACACCGCTGGAGGGCGGTGCGGGCGGCTAGGCTGGTGGCACGCAGGTCTGCAACTTCCTGCGTCCACCAGTAAAGCGCCTTCCTCCGGGGGTGCGGCTTGGACTTAGGCATGGCGGCCTGGCAGACGACTTTCATGTCGTCTGCAAAGAGCTCCGCCATGCCATCCGCATCCCCCACAACCTCGGCAGGTGGCTCCGCCCAGGATCTTACGATGGCCGCCTCTTTGGCGACCTCAGGGCGGAGCTGCGGGAGCGACCACCTCAGGAACGCTGAGGGAGCTCCCGCCTCGGGGCCCAGTTGGACAGGGGCCCCGGGACCGACCGCGGAGATGCCGAACCGAATATAACGGTGGTCCGACAACGTCTCCGCGTCGGTCACCACCCGCCAGCCGCCGACTCTCGCCGCCAATGGGGAGGTGGCCAGGGTTACGTCAACGATTGACTCACCCTGCCACCTCACGCACGTAGGGGTGCTGCCCCTGTTCAGGACCTGCAGCCCCAGGCTTTCTGCCCAGGACAGCAGGTCCGCACCGGCCGGGGTGTTTGATGGGCACCCCCAGGCCGTATGCTTCGCGTTGAGGTCCCCCCCGAACAGAACCGGGAGGGGAGCCGCGCGCAGCACCACGCCTTCCACCGCACCCAGGAAGGACTCGAAGTCCGCTCGAGTGCGGTTTGGAGAGAAGTAGGCGGCCACTACCACGACGCCGCCCCACTTCACTGCAACGTAGCCCTGGCCCCTTTCTCGCAGGACCAGGGGGGGTGCCGTGTTTGAGGCCACCCCTACTACCGCCGCCGTCCCGTCCGCAGAGCCAAACCACCGGGGTGAAGCCGGGATATGGTGAGGCTCTGCGACGAGGGCTAAGTCCGCCCCCCACTCCGCCATTGTCTGCAGTAGAAGATCCTGCGACGCGGCGGAGTGGTTTACGTTGCCTTGTACTATTTCCCCGATGGACCTTCTATTCATTGACGGTTTCCATCGGGGTTTCCTCCTGTGGTGCAACGGCGGCGGCGGCGACGGTGGTCGACGACGACGACGGCGCAGGGCTCAAAGCGGGTGCGGCGCGGCCCTTTACGGGCGGCGACGCGCAGTTAGGGCCCGCCATTCTGTGGGCCGAAGCGAGGCCCCTGTCGGCGCACACGGCGCACTTGAACGGCGCCGTGCACGTCTTGCCCTGATGCCCCTCTTTGCCGCAGCGGTAGCATAGGCCACTGCGGTCCTTTTTGGAGGGGCAGAGCGCCGCCGTGTGCCCTTTTTCCAGGCACCGGTGACAACGCATCGGCCGCTGTTCGAGTGCCCGCACAGAAGCGGAGCACCAGCCGACTGTGAGGCGACCCTCCGCGAGTTTTGCGATCGCCTCCACAGGGCAGGAGACCACGACGGAGCCCATTCGCATGGACCCCGCGGCAATGGCTCCTACCCTGAAACTGTCGGGGCTGCACCCGGCTTTGGCTGCCAGGGCCCCCTTCAATTCCTCCGCCGACACGGAATCGTCCAAGCCGGAGACCCTGACGTCTCCGGTCTTGGTCGGGCGGCGGACGATCGCCTCCTCGCCTAACACCTCGCCAATTTTGGCGGCGAGGAGGTCGGCCTGGGAGGCGGTGGCCTCCTTGGGAAGTTCCATCACGCAGGCCCCCGTCATGGACCTGCGGAACTTCCCTGGGCCGATGCCAATCTCTGAGAGACTGACACCGGCCTTGGCTTTGGAGAGGGCCTGCTGATACGTGGCCCCCTTCTCCACCGCCTCTGGCTTGAGGGTCAGGACCACTGCCAGTGTCTTCGGCGGCTTGGGCAGCTTCGACGCCGGCTTCTTCTTGGGGGCGGGGGAGGGCTTCTTCGCCTTCTTCCCCCCCTTCTTCTTCTTGTTGACGACGGTCCATCCCTCTTCAGACTGGGACTGGACCGCCGCCGATGGTGCGACTGTTCCCGAATGGGGGGCCGCTGTAGGCTTCTTGGCCGCCTTCTTTGGCTGCGCCTTCTTGGGCAGGTTAGCTGCCGGCGCCAGCGTGGTGGGAGTGGTCGGTGCCGACGACTTGCTGCCGCCGGCTACCGAGGCCCAAGATGGACCGGCCTTAGAGGGGCCGGCATTCGACGGACCGGCCACAGAGGGTCCGGATATCGCGGGCTGCGGCTTTGCTTTGGGCGGGGCGGAACCCGCCTTCTTGGCCGCCGCGAGTGGAGGGCGCGCGCCGGCGCTTGGTGGCAGCGCTTTTCCCTCTATGCGGGCCGTGATCATGTTGCCGCAGGTCTCAACAATAGACCTGCGGAACTCGTCGAGCAAGTCCCTCATGGATGAGACTTCGGGGACTGCCTCGATCTCCACCACGGGCTCCGGTGGCGGCGGGGAGTTTCGTTGGGAGAACTCCCTGCTGTAGGAGCGGACCTCCTTTTTTAGGGCCTCTAGCTCCGCTCTCAGGTTCCTATTTGCCGTCTCGAGGCGCCGGATCTTCTCACTTTCGGTGCCGGAAAAGACAATGTCCAGCGCCTCCTTCAGCCACGCCGCGCAATCTTTTAGCTCCTTCACGTAGGTGCCCTTCAGATTGCCGGCCGTGGCGGCGAGACGGAACACTCTCGCCACCCTTTGACCTGCCAGAGCTTTCATTTCGGCTGTTGGCACTTCCTCCGGTCTGCGCGGATCTAGCTCTACATCCGCCTCCTTATCTGCTGCCGCTTTCTTGGCCGCTCTCTTCGTAGCAGCTCTCTCCAGCTGAGCCAGCTCTTCCGCCGCCTCCATCTCCCGCAGCGTCGCGGCTGCACGGGAAATCCCTGCTGCGTGGCCGGGGGTTGCCTTCTTACCCCTCCTGGCCGTTGACATTTTTGGAGTCGGCACCGGGACGTCAGCGTCCGATTCCTCTTCCTCCTCCCAGAATTTGGAGGGTGGCCTCTTTCGAGCACCTCCTCCCAACGACACGTCCATTATGGACGACGCAGGTGTGAGCAAAGGAGTGCCCACACTCTGCGCATCGACGTCGATACGCCTCAACACGACCGACGCTGGTCGACACAACTGCGCCGCCTCGGATAGCGACACATCTTCCTCCGTTGACTCCGGCCCACAAGGGCCCGGAGCCGCCAAATCATCGACAACAAGATCACAAAACGAATTCCGGTCCATGAGACACGCCAGGTTGTCAGGCGAGTCGCCCTGGGAGGGGCGAGGCTCGCCTGGAAGATCAATCGGAGGGTCCGAGGTGCCCTGGGTAGAGCGCCCCGAACGCAGAGAACGCATCGAAGACATATCGAGCATACACAAACACAAAAGATAACCCCACTTAACACACACGGATTCGGTCACCTGGCTGCCACTGCGTTACCGTGGTCAGCTCAGGGTCCAGGGCGGACGGCGAGGACGTACCGTGTGCGCTGCGAAAAAGCACCGAAAGCAGCAAGAAAGACACTCAATCGCATGTGGGGCCCGCCCCAACCTAACCTAACCTAACCTAACCTAACCTAACCTAACCTAACCTTTTTTTTTTTTTTTTTTTTTTTAGGTGGGGAAAAATGCATTGAATTGCACGCTTCCGCTATGCGGGCTGTCTGGGGCTCTCCTGCCCAGAAGGGGCAGGCCTACCCAGTAAACAACCCCACCGTTTGCCGCCATCTCGGTTGCAGAGGGAGGAGCGACAGCAGAGCCTTATCCCCTACCCTCCGCAGGCGTCTGTCCTACTTAAAGGACCCATCTCTAGGTCGATGGGGATGGTGTGTAAAGAGCACCAACCCCATCACAACAACAACTTTGCAATCCTGGGACAACACCGAGGAAATAAAAATAAAACAAAAACAACAACAACTTTGGGGACAATAGTCCCCAATAACCACCATAAAATTATTTTATAAATATAAATAGTAAATGTAAAGTAAATAAATAAATAAATAACAAAACATAACTAAATATAAATATAAAATGCACAACAACAACTTTGAGGACAAAAGTCCCCAATAACCACCACAAAAATATATAACAAAATAAAAACAACAACAACTTTGGGGACAAAAGTCCCCAAAAACCATCACAAATATAAATAAATTAATTATAAACATAGAAAAAACACACATTTACAATTAAAATATCACAGTTTTATATATCACACAGCAGCGCGGCTAAAGTTCGTGCGCCGCCGTCCTGCACGCTTCCGACGGATGGGGTTGTCCGTTGTGGACTCCCTCACCCGTTCGGCCTCCTCTTTCTTCGCCATGACGGTCTTGCAGAAGGCCGTCATGGCCCTCCAACTTACCTCGCTGCTGACCATCTCGCGGATGACCGCCGGCAGCGACAGGTCCGATCCGATGACCAATTCGAGCCTGGTCCGTTCCGCCGCCCATGCACTGCACACGGCCAAGGTGTGGTCGGCCGTATCCTCCGGTGCCCCGCAGTGGTGACACACTGGGGACGGCTCTCTCTTCGGCACCTTGAACAGGTATCTCCCGAAGCAACCGTGCCCCGAAAGTACCTGCACAAGGTGGAAGGTGAGCGCGCCCCACTTGCGGTCGTGCCATTGCCTGAGCACTGGAAGCAATGCACCAACAGTGCGATGACCAGCGCTCGGGCTCTCCAACCTCTCCTCCCAGTTCTGCCACATCTCCTCTGCGGCCTCTCTCCTCCAGCGTGCGACGTCCTCCAGGGGTGGAGCGGCGCCCCGGCTTTTGGCCTCCGCGACGTTCGCGTAAACCTCAGCCAGCATGCCCGCCTCCAACTCCCAGGGAGGGGTGCCCGCCAGAGCGCATGCCGCCTCCAGGGAAACTGAAAAATAGGCCCGCGCAACCCTACGTGCCACTATGCGCTGTGTCCTGCGCAGCACAGCCCTACTCTCCCTGCACAGTCTATCGGCCCAAATAGGGGCCCCGTACAACGCCATGGAGCGTACAACACCCGCGAACAACCGCCGACAACCAGACTTTGGACCGCCTAAGTTCGGCATCAGACGCGCCAGAGCTCCTGCTGTGGCCACCAATTTGGGAGCCAGTTGAGCGAAATGCTCACCAAACTTCCATCGGCCATCCAAAACAAGGCCGAGGTACTTCATGGTGCGTCCGATATTGATGGACACACCGCCGACGATAATTTCTGACCCCGATGCTGGAGCCCTCCTGGGCCCGTGGAAACACAGGGCCTCCGACTTCTCTAACGCCACCTTCAAACCCAGCTGCCGGATGCGGCTGACTACCGCAGCTGTGCCCGCTGTGACCAATATTTTCGCCTCTCTAAAGTTATCGCCCCGAGCTGTGACTAACGTGTCGTCGGCGTAACAGACGATGCCAACGCCGCGAAGAGTGGCACCCCTAATCGCCCAGTCGTAACCGATATTCCACAGGAGTGGGCCCAAGACCGACCCCTGCGGAACACCGGCCAGGACAGGACAGGCGCCTTCACCGTCCTTCGTCGGGAACCTAACCGACCTGTCCCTGAGGTAGTCCAGTATCAACCGCTGAAGGTACAGCGGGAACTGGAAATACCTCAGGGCCTCCCGTATGGTAGTGTGGGGCAAGGTGTTGAAGGCGTTGGCAATGTCGAGCGACACTGCCAACATCACCCCGCCCGATGTCACCGCCTCCTCCGCCGACTTCTTCACCCCCGAGATCGCATCAATGGTCGACCTGGCTCGCCGGAAACCGAACTGCCGATCCGACAAATTCGGACCGACGCAATCAAGGTGCTCGACAAGGCGGGTTGCGATGACGCGCTCAAAGAGCTTGCCCGCCTCGTCGAGCAGCACGATTGGCCGGTACGCCGAGGGCGAGTCCACTGGGCGACCGGGCTTCCGAAGCAGCACCAACTTCCCTTCTTTCCAAGGGGCCGGAAACTTTCCAGCCCTCATGCACGCCGTGAGGAGCTCTTGAAATCTGCTCCCCAGGCCTCCGTTCTTCAGGGCCAGCACTAATGCCCTACCGGGGACACCATCAAGGCCGGGGGCCGTGTTCTTGGCCTGCAGCCTGTCAATGGCCGCGGACAGCTCCTCCTCCGAAACCTCAGGCACGACGACATTCTCCTCCTGTTCTGCGACCCTTCCCATCTCCGGCGGCTGAAAATCCACGTCCGGCGTGGGAAACAACGCGACGATAACTCGCTCCAGCAGCTCCGTCTCCATTTGCGTGGTGAGAGGTGGGGCCCAGGGACGCAGCCTGCTCATCACCAGCTTGTAGGGCTTGCCCCAGGGGTCCCGGTCCAGAGTCGCTAGGAACTCCTCCCACGCCCTCTCCTTCGCTTCGGCGATGGCTATTCTTAGCGCCAATTTGGCGCTGCGGTACGCTTCTAATAGCACCTGCTCTTCCGCACTCTGTCCAATCGGCTGATGATTCCGGACGAGGCGACGCCGATGGTGGCCGAGTCTCCGTCTGGCCGAAACGCAGGCCTCACGTAGTCGCGCCAGATCCGCAGACCACCAATAGATTTGCTTCCGGTCCGGGAGTTTCGTGACGCGCGGCATCGACGCGTCGCACACGCGCGCCATGGCATCCCGGAACCATTCCACTTCTTGCTCTGTTTCAGGATCTTCCGGAGCCGGCGACCAGTCTTCCACCATAGCCGCGAGGACCAACGCTTCCCGGTCCATCTTCTTCAAGGCCCACCTTGGCCCAAGGACGTGCTGCATTGTGGTGGCCCTACCTGATGATCTTGACTGGAGGGGAGAGATGTCGAACCGTATATATCGATGGTCCGACAATGTTTCCTCCCCCTCCAACACCCGCCAATCGACGACACGGCGAAACAATGTCGGGCTCGCCAGGGAGATATCCACTATGGAACTTCCCTGGGCCCGAACACATGTGGCAGTTGTCCCGCTGTTAAGGACGCTCAGCTCGTTGGCCGCAATCCATTCTTCCAGCAGCTCTCCTCTTCTATCCGTCGTTGGGCAGCCCCACTGGATGGACTTGGCGTTGAAGTCTCCGGCCACAACTACAGGCTTGGGATGACAGCCTGCAACCAGAGACCCCAACTCTTCCAAGAAGCTCTCAAACTCGGACAGTGGCCGGTTCGGCGAGAAGTAAACTCCGACCACTGCAATGTCGTCGAGGACTGCGACCACACAACCTTCTCCTCTCATGACGCTCCTCGGAGTAAGCGTCCTGCCAAACACAATTGCTGAAACACCATTGCGATCACTCACCCAATTGGTTTTGGGAGGGATCGCATATGGCTCCGCGATGACACAAATATCAATCGACCACTGCGCCATGCTCTGGTCAAGGAGACTCTGAGCAGCGGCGCAGTGGTTGATGTTCACCTGCAAAACTTTGACTGACATCCTAAACGACCTCTGTCTCCATATTCTCTGTCAACCCGCTCGGTGGGTTCGCGCCAGAAGTCGGCGCCCTACGGCTCATCGTACGTTTGGGGGCCGAGCACTTGGCGCTCCCCAAACGATGGTTGGCGTCCTTGCCCACTTCTGCGCACAAGACGCAGTGGGCGGGAGCCACGCAGTCGGACGCCCGGTGTCCAGGTTGGCCGCAGCGATAGCACTGCTGCCCCCGGTCAATGGGCGACTTGCATAACGCCTTCGTGTGCCCCGCGAGCAAACAGCGGAAGCATCTCATCTCTCTTTGGGGCAGCATCTTGACACGCGCCGATACCCACCCCACTTTAAGGCGACCCTCTGCCACCTTCTTTGCCGCCAAGACTGGGCAGCTCACCCACACGCCGAACAGGCCAGATCTGTCCTGGCGGGGCGCACCGACCTTGACCTGGTCGAGCGGGCATTCTCCTTTCTCCGCGACGACTCGAGCTACCTCCTCACTCGTTACCGACTCGTCAAGGTCCGAGACGAACAGCTCCATCTTCTTGACGGGCCTCGAGACCTTGACATCTCCCTCCGCGCTGCACACCTCGGCGATCTTCTGCGCCAGCGTGTCTGCCTTGGGGCCGCTGGTGGCCCCGGGCACTTCTATAATGGTGGCCCCCGTAGCGGCCTGGCGGAACCGCACGGCCTCGATTCCGAGGGACGCTAGGTCCACTGACCGCTTGGCCTCTCCGAGGACCTTGGCATAGGTTATGCCCTTCTCAATGGCGGCCGGACTCAGCGTGATGACGACCGCTGAAGATTTCGGTGGTCTGGCCTTGGGCGCGCGCTGCACGGGCTTGACGGGCCCAGCAGAAGCCTTCTTCGGTGGCACCTTCGCAGGAGCTGCTGGGGCTGTCTGCTTTGGTGTCTTCTTTCTTCTAACAACAGTCGACCAACCCTCCTCTTGGGTAGAGGGTGTCGGCTGCAAGATGACCGGCGCAGGAGCAGGAGTGGGAGCAGTGGCGCTCTTCTTGCCTTTCCCACCCTTCTTCTTATCCTTCTTCTCAGCCTGCGCAGATGTTGAAGCCACAGGTGCCGGAATGGCAGCTGGTGCAGGCGCCGGCTTCGCCGCTTTCACTTTTCGCGGGACGGGCGCCGACGGAGGAATCACGTCGTCGGCCGTCTCCGCCTCCATCCTCCTCTCGTGCGCCAAAGACGGACGCAGACGGGGCTGCGGGTTAAGGCGTGGCTCAAGCCCCTCAATTCGGGCATTGAGCCTTGCTGATAGGCGACTCAGTATGCGAGCCTCGAAGTCCTCGTCATGGTGTTGCGACGATTGCGTGGAGGTTTGCTGCACACTCGCACGCAGCTCCGCAATTTCCTTCCTCAGGTCAGCAACCTCTGTCTGGAGACGAGTGTTGGCCGCCTGCAGCTTCCTTGTCTCTTCGCTCGTGCTTCTTGAGATGAGCGCTTCCGTTGCTTCTTTAATAAGGGTGACGGCGTCCTTCAGATTCTTCTTCATCGTCCCCTTCAAGTTGGATGACTTCTTTTCCACCGTTATAATCATTTCGATGCCCGCCTTGACGCGCTGCGCCAAATCGGAGCATAGATCGCCCTCCTCTCTATTGTCAAGGTCCATGTCGGAGGTCGACGACTCCGACAGCCGAGTAGTGAAGCGACTGCTCAGTTCTCGGCAAGTCGCAGCGACCTCCTTCTCCGCCTGCGCCTCCATCTCCTCTTGAGCGGCCCTTGCCAGCTCTCTCTTGGCTTTGGCCAGCCCTACATACTCCCCGGTGGTCGGGGGGCGCCCTCTACCTCTCCTGGCGCTGTTCAATTTACGCGCTGGATTAGCGCGCGCTTCCTCTTCGTCGTCCGAGTCGTCTCGGCCGCGCTTCTTCCAATAGCGACCGGGCTCCGGACTCCGACTCCGGACAGAGTGACACGTCTCCAATGACCCTACGGAAGAGTCCGACGCGTCTCCATCTTCCTCACCACGATCAGTGCTGCTTGGCACCGGTGTAACGCATTGACTGCGCTCCAGCACCACTCTGCACTCCTTCACCAACGCCGCTGATTCGCTCAGCCCTACTACAACACACTCCGCCGCTTCACACGGCTCCGACGTCAAAGAGTTTGGGGTTTTTAAATTTGAACAATCCATAACTAGTCCCACGAGTGTGGGGGAAAAGAAGTCCACCCGGGCGGTGCCCCCTGCACCCGGGTAACCCTAGATACGCGTGGAGGTCGGGAGGTATCCACGGTTTGGCCGCTAGCTGGCTGACGTACTCCCCAGCCACCTCCCAAAACGGGAGGCGTCCTGTGCCACGGTGCCTGAACACAAGGACTTTGAGGCACTTTTTTATTGAGGTGTGCGTCCTCTCAGGCCCAGCCAATGAAGGCAAGACCCACTGGCCCTACCTGCCCCCGCTAGACATGACAACAGACGAGGCAGGCAGGGTAACAGCTCGCCCGACGGTGGCCATGAAAATGGCCTGTCCGGAGCCGCACTGAAGCGGACACCGAACCCGCCGCGCCGCGGACACAGTCCGCCATCCCACGAGCCGAAGCTCCACCAACACAACAGGCGAAAAACGCCACGAGCGACAGAACGCTCCCGGATAGCCAGCATCCAAGACCCTCTGGAGACAGAGGGCTGGAGCCGCTAACAACAACACAAAACACCGCGGTCCTCTGAAGACAGACTCCCGCTCCAACTCACGACAGGACGTCACCGTCCCGACAGACCCTTGGAAGGGCCCGCCCCAGGGTAATTTTTAGAGAGGTTTTCTTCCTCGCAGCCAGACGCACAGAGCAAGCCCCGTACGCCCAGCCCCCAGGCCCACTCAGTGTGGGCTTCCGGGTTGGTGTGGCCGTGCAATGCCCGCCCTGAGAAGGGCAGGCAGCCCCACTGTTGCCAATGGCTGTCCGCGGCGGCCGAAGCCGCTACCTCCCATATCTGGGAGGCATCCCCCAATCCGCAACCCGGGGACGCGTCCGATGGCGGTATTGGCCCCGCACACGGAAACCTAACCTAACCTAACCTAACCTAACCTAACCTAACCTAACCTAACCTAACCTAACCTAACCTAACCTTTTTTTTTTTTTTTTTTTTTTTTTTTTTTTTTTTTTTTTTTCGTTGGAGAATGCCTTGACGCACCATGACACCGCGGGACCAGCGTAGCCCGCGGCCGTGTGTGGGGCTCGAGCGTATGAAAAACTACGCCCCCTACCCACTAAACTCCAACGGTTTCCCCTTCGCTCGTGTGGGGACGGATCGCTGCCAGCCGCCGAGGGGCGGCTTATGTTCGACCCGTCCGCTGAGCGCCCCGGCCTGATGCGGTAGGCCGGGGGTGACGCCTCAGGAGGACCACCCGAGAAACTAGGTGGTCCCCAGACATGGCTCGGGTAACCTTGTGCAATGCGCGGGTTGGGGAGCTACCCCCCCGCGCGGGTTACCCTACACAGGCCTAGAGGGGACGCACGTGAGCGCGCCTCCTCCGGCCCGGCCGTCTACGTCGGAGCGGAGCGGAAGAAGGATCCTCCTCCCGCTCGCGCTCCCTTGCCTCCTTCTGCGTGATGACGAGTTCGCAGAAGGAGGCGGCCGCCTCCCACGCTCTACGACTGGCGACCATGGACTGAACCATGGCCGGCAGCGTGAGGTGTCCCCCGCCTAGCGCCGCGATTAGGTCGCGGCGCTCGTGTCGCCAGGCCGGGCACTCTTCGAGTGTGTGCTCGGCCGTATCGTCGGGAGCGCCGCAGTGATGACACAGCGGCAGTAACTCCCGACGGGCGACACGGTGCAGGTAGTGGCCGAAACAACCGTGTCCGGTCAGTACCTGCACCAGGCGGTAGGTGAGGCGGCCGTGCCGGCGCTCCACCCATCCTCTCAACACCGGACGTATCGCTTCGATCGTCCGGTGGCCGGCACTCGGGGCTCGGAGAGCCTCCGCCCAAGCGGCTAGGGCCTCCTCCCTAGCCTGGGCACGACCCAGCGCCACCTCCTCCAAGCTGGGCCGCTCCCCTCGCAATCGCGCCGCGACCCGAATTCGATGCACGTGGGACAGAACCACGGCATCGAATTCCCACGGGGTGGTGCCTGCCAGAACGCAGGCGGCCCCGTGGCTGACCGTGCGATACGCTCGCACGGCCCGGGTCGCGATGACCCTCTGCGGTTGGCGCAAGAGGGCCTTGAGCGAGGGGGAGAGGCTCTCCGCCCACACAGGGGCTCCGTAGAGTGCCATCGACCTGACCACCATATGGTACAGGCGACGGCACTTCCACCCTGGTCCCCCCGTATTCGGGAGGACCCGTCCGAGGGCTGCCGCGGCGGCGCACAGCCTTGGAGCGAGGAGCTTAAAGTGCTCCTCGAAACTCCAGCGGGGGTCGAGTGTCAGGCCGAGGTACTTAAGATGCGCCTCGACCGGGACGTCGACCCCCTCCACTCGGACGTGGAGCCCCTGCGGGATCCTGCGTCGTGGGGCGCGGAAAGGCATGGCCTTGGTTTTTTCCAAGGCCACGCGCAACCCCAACCTGCGGATACGCCGGACGACGGATGTTGTGTCGTCCGACGCGAGTTGGACCGCATCGTCCCAACTCCTCGCTCTCGCCGCGACAAGGGTGTCGTCCGCAAAGCAGATGACATCCGTGTCGGGCGAGAGGGATCCGCGCAGGACCCAGTCGTACCCCAGGTTCCAGAGGAGGGGACCGAGTACGGAACCCTGGGGTACGCCCGCCGCCATGGGCCACCGCTGGACGCGGCCCTCCGCATCCTCGTACAGGACTACCCGATTTCTCAGGTAGTCGCTGACGATGGCGCGGAGGTAGAGGGGCACTCGGTGGAATTCGAGCGCCGCCTCTATGCACTCGTAGGGGAGGCTGTTGAAGGCGTTCGCGATGTCCAATGACACCGCGACAACAACCTCCCCCCGTGCTGTGGCCGCCTCGGTCCATTGTTTTAGGCGGCCAACCGCGTCCATCGTGGACCTACCGGTCCGGAACCCGTACTGGCAGTCGGCCAAGTTCGGTCCCGGACCCGCCAGGTGCTCCTGGATGCGAGAGGCGAGGATTTTCTCGAAGAATTTCCCCGCTTCGTCCAGGAGCACGATCGGCCTGTAGCCGGACGGGCTGTCGGCGGGGCGGTTGCTCTTACGGAGCAAGACGAGCCGCCCCGCCTTCCACCTTGTCGGGAAGCGGTTCGCCGCGATGGCCGTGTCGAGCACCGCGCGAAACCGCTCCTCCAGGGGCCCCGTCGCAAGGGCCAGAACCTTCGACGGGACCCCGTCCGGCCCCGGCGCCTTTTTCTTTAGCCGGAGCCGGAACTTCCCGGCCTCGAACTCCTCGTCCGAGACCGGGGGCCCATCATACCACGACGCCGGACTCCCCCCCGCAGATGACATTTCCGGGGGGGTGAAGGGTCCCGGATTGGGGAACAAAGCCTCCAGGACCCTTCCCAACAACGTTGGCTCCATGGCGGAGGTGGGGGGAGCCGCATCGGCGAACTTCCCCCGCACCGCGCGGTACGGCTGCCCCCATGGGTCGCGCTCGAGGAGGGCTAGATATTCCTCCTCGGCGACCCCTTTGGCCCTGCTGATCTCTTTCCGCAGGGCCCTCTGCGTATCTCGGAACGCCCGGCGGAGCTGTTCTTCCTCGCCGGGCGCCCGGCGCCTGCGCCTGCGACACCGCTGGAGGGCGGTGCGGGCGGCTAGGCTGGTGGCACGCAGGTCGGCTACTTCCTGCGTCCACCAGTACAACGCCTTCCTCCGGGGGTGCGGTTTAGACTTAGGCATGGCGGCCTGGCAGACGACTTTCATGTCGTCTGCAAAGAGCTCCGCCATGCCATCCGCATCCCCCACAACCTCGGCGGGTGGCTCCGCCCAGGATCTTACGATGGCCGCCTCTTTGGCGACCTCGGGGCGGAGCTGCGGGAGCGACCACCTCACGAATGCTGAGGGAGCTCCCGCCTCGGGGCCCAGTTGGACAGGGGCCCCGGGACCGACCGCGGAGATGCCGAACCGAATATAACGGTGGTCCGACAACGTCTCCGCGTCGGTCACCACCCGCCAGCCGCCGACTCTCGCCGCCAATGGGGAGGTGGCCAGGGTTACGTCAACGATTGACTCACCCTGCCACCTCACGCACGTAGGGGTGCTGCCCCTGTTCAGGACCTGCAGCCCCAGGCTTTCTGCCCAGGACAGCAGGTCCGCACCGACCGGGGTGTTTGATGGGCACCCCCAGGCCGTGTGCTTGGCGTTGAGGTCCCCCCCGAACAGAACCGGGAGGGGAGCCGCGCGCAGCACCACGCCTTCCACCGCACTCAGGAAGGACTCGAAGTCCGCCCGAGTGCGGTTTGGAGAGAAGTAGGCGGCCACCACCACGACGCCGCCCCACTTTACCGCTACGAAACCCTGGCCCCTTTCACGCAGGACCAGAGGGGGTGCCGTATTAGAGGCCACCCCTACTACCGCCGCCGTCCCGTCCGCAGAGCCAAACCACCGGGGTGAAGCCGGGATATGGTGAGGCTCTGCGACGAGGGCTAGGTCCGCCCCCCACTCCGCCATTGTCTGCAGTAGAAGATCCTGCGACGCGGCGGAGTGGTTTACGTTGCCTTGTAGTATTTCCCCGATGGACCTTCTATTCATTGGCGGTTTCCATCGGGGTTTCCTCCTGTGGTGCGGCGGCGGCGGCGGCGACGGTGGTCGACGACGACGACGGCGCAGGGCTCAATGCGGGTGCGGCGCGGCCCTTTACGGGCGGCGACGCGCAGTTAGGGCCCGCCATTCTATGGGCCGAAGCGAGGCCCCTGTCGGCGCACACGGCGCACTTGAACGGCGCCGTGCACGTCTTGCCCTGATGCCCCTCTTTGCCGCAGCGGTAGCAGAGACCGCTGCGGTCCTTTTTGGAGGGACAGAGCGCCGCCGTGTGCCCTTTCTCTAGGCACCGGTGGCACCGCATCGGCCGCTGTTCGAGTGCCCGCACAGAAGCGGAGCACCAGCCGACTGTGAGGCGACCCTCCGCGAGTTTTGCGATCGCCTCCACAGGGCAGGACGCCACGACGGAGCCCATTCGCATGGACCCCGCGGCAATGGCTCCTACCCTGAAACTGTCGGGGCTGCACCCGGCTTTGGATGCCAGGGCCCCCTTCAGTTCTTCGGCCGAGACAGAGTCGTCAAGGCCGGAGACTCTGACGTCGCCGGTTTTGATCGGCCGCCGGACAACTGCCTCCTCGCCTAGCACCTCGCCCATTTTGGCGGCGAGGAGGTCGGCCTGGGAGGCGGTGGCCTCTTTGGGAAGTTCCATCACGCAGGCCCCCGTCATGGACCTGCGGAACTTCCCTGGGCCGATGCCAATCTCCGTGAGACTGACACCGGCCTTGGCTTTGGAGAGGGCCTGCTGATACGTGGCCCCCTTCTCCACCGCCTCTGGCTTCAAAGTTAGTACCACCGCCAGCGTTTTCGGTGGCTTCGGTACTTTTGGCCCCGATTTCTTCTTGGAGGCGGGGGAGGGCTTCTTCGCCTTCTTCCCCCCCTTCTTCTTATTGTTGACGACGGTCCATCCCTCTTCAGACTGGGACTGGACCGCCGCCGATGGTGCCGCCGTCGCCTTCTTGGCCGCCTTTTTAGGCTGGGCCTTTTTGGGCATGTTTGCCGCGGGCGCCAACGTAGTTGGCGTAGTTGACGCCGGCGTAGGTGCCGACGACTTGCTGCCGCCGGCAACTGCAGCCCACGATGGACCAGCATTTGAAGGTCCGGCCTTTGAGGGGCCGGCCTTAGAGGGGCCGGGTGCCGGCGGCTGCGGCTTGGCCTTGGGCGGGGCAGAACCCGCCTTTTTGTCCGCCGCTAGTGGAGGGCGCGCGCCGGCGCTTGGTGGCAGCGCTTGTCCCTCTATGCGGGCCGTTATCATGTTGCCGCAGGTCTCAACAATAGACCTGCGGAACTCGTCGAGCAGGTCCCTCATGGATGAAACTTCGGGGACTGCCTCGATCTCCACCACGGGCTCCGGTGGCGGCGGGGAGTTTCGTTGGGAGAACTCCCTGCTGTAGGAGCGGACCTCCTTTTTTAGGGCCTCTAGCTCCGCTCTCAGGTTCCTATTTGCCGTCTCGAGGCGCCGGATCTTCTCACTTTCGGTGCCGGAAAAGACAATGTCCAGCGCCTCCTTCAGCCACGCCGCGCAATCTTTTAGCTCCTTCACGTAGGTGCCCTTCAGATTGCCGGCCGTGGCGGCGAGACGGAACACTCTCGCCACCCTTTGACCTGCCAGAGCTTTCATTTCGGCTGTTGGCACTTCCTCCGGTCTGCGCGGATCTAGCTCTACATCCGCCTCCTTATCTGCTGCCGCCTTCTTGGCCGCTCTCTTCGTAGCAGCTCTCTCCAGCTGAGCCAGCTCTTCCGCCGCCTCCATCTCCCGCAGCGTCGCGGCTGCACGGGAAATCCCTGCTGCGTGGCCGGGGGTTGCCTTCTTACCCCTCCTGGCCGTTGACATTTTTGGAGTCGGCACCGGGACGTCAGCGTCCGATTCCTCTTCCTCCTCCCAGAATTTGGAGGGTGGCCTCTTTCGAGCACCTCCTCCCAACGAAACGTCCATTATGGACGACGCAGGTGTGAGCAAAGGAGTGCCCACACTCTGCGCATCGACGTCGATACGCCTCAACACGACCGACGCTGGTCGACACAACTGCGCCGCCTCGGATAGCGACACATCTTCCTCCGTTGACTCCGGCCCACAAGGGCCCGGAGCCGCCAAATCATCGACAACAAGATCACAAAACGAATTCCGGTCCATGAGACACGCCAGGTTGTCAGGCGAGTCGCCCTGGGAGGGGCGAGGCTCGCCTGGAAGATCAATCGGAGGGTCCGAGGTGCCCTGGGTAGAGCGCCCCGAACGCAGAGAACGCATCGAAGACATATCGAAGATACGTACAATACAAACACAAAAGATAACCCCACTTAACACACACGGATTCGGTCACCTGGCTGCCACTGCGTTACCGTGGTCAGCTCAGGGTCCAGGGCGGACGGCGAGGACGTACCGTGTGCGCTGCGAAAAAGCACCGAAAGCAGCAAGAAAGACACTCAATCGCATGTGGGGCCCGCCCCAACCTAACCTAACCTAACCTAACCTAACCTAACCTAACCTAACCTAACCTTTTTTTTTTTTTTTTTTTTTTTTTTTTTTTTTTTTTAGGTGGGGAAAAATGCATTGAATTGCACGCTTCCGCTAAGCGGGCTGTCTGGGGCTCTCCTGCCCAGAAGGGGCAGGCCTACCCAGTAAACAACCCCACCGTTTGCCGCCATCTCGGTTGCAGAGGGAGGAGCGACAGCAGAGCCTTATCCCCTACCCTCCGCAGGCGTCTGTCCTACTTAAAGGACCCATCTCTAGGTCGATGGGGATGGTGTGTAAAGAGCACCAACCCCATCACAACAACAACTTTGCAATCCATGGGACAACACCAACAAAATAAAATAAAACAAAAACACAACAACAACTTTGGGGACAAAAGTCCCCAATAACCACCATTAAATAATTTTATAGATATAAATAGTAAATGTAAAGTAAATAAATAAATAAATAACAAAACATAACTAAATATAAATATAAAATGCACAACAACAACTTTGGGGACAAAAGTCCCCAATAACCACCACAAAAAATATATAACAAAATAAAACAACAACAACTTTGGGGACAAAAGTCCCCAATAACCAACACGAAAAATACAAATAAATTAATTGAAAACATAAAAACACATTTAAAATTAAAATATCACCAAAATATCACTGAGCACGGCTAAAATTTGCGCGCCGCCGTCCTACTCGTTTCCGACGGATGGGGTTGTCCGTTGTGGACTCCCTCACCCGTTCGGCCTCCTCCTTCTTCGCCATGACGGCCTTGCAGAAGGCCGTCATGGCCCTCCAACTCGCCTCGCTGCCGACCATCTCGCGGAAGACCGCCGGCAGCGATAGGTCCGGTCCGATGACCAACTCGAGCCTGGCCCGCTCCGCCGCCCATGCACTGCACACGGCCAAGGTGTGGTCGGCCGTGTCCTCCGGTGCCCCGCAGTGGTGACACACTGGGGACGGCTCTCTCTTCGGCACCTTGAACAGGTATCTCCCGAAGCAACCGTGCCCCGAGAGTACCTGCACAAGGTGGAAGTCAAGCGCGCCCCACTTGCGGTCGTGCCACTTCTTGAGCACTGGAAGCAGTGCACCTACGGTGCGGTGCCCAGCGCTCGGTTCCTCCAGTCTCTCCATCCACTCGTGCCACATTTCCTCCGCGGCCTCTCGCCTCCAGCGTGCGACATCCTCTAGGGGTGGCGCGGCACCCTGGCTTTTGGCTTCCGCAATGTTTGCGTAGACCTCAGCCAGCATGACAGCCTCCAGCTCCCAAGGAGGAGTGCCCGCCAGAGCGCATGCCGCCTCCAGGGACACGGAAAAGTATGCCCGTGCAACCCTGCGTGCCACTACGCGTTGAGTTCTGCGCAGCACAGCCCTACTTTCTCTGCAAAGTCTGTCGGCCCATATCGGGGCCCCATATAACGCCATGGAGCGTACGACATTCGCGAACAACCGACGACAACTAGACTTTGGACCACCCAAGTTCGGCATCAGACGCGCCAGAGCTCCTGCTGTGGCCACCAATTTGGGAGCCAGACGAGCGAAATGCTCACCAAACCTCCATCGGCCATCCAAAACAAGGCCGAGGTACTTCATGGTGCGCCCGATATTAATGGACACACCGCCAACGATAATTGCTGATCCCGATGCTGGAGCCCTCCTGGGCCCGTGGAAACACAGGGCCTCCGACTTCTCCAACGCCACTTTCAGACCCAGCTGCCGAATGCGGCTGACCACTGCAGCTGTTCCCGCCGTCACCAGTATTTTGGCCTCTCTGAAGGTTTGGCCTCGGGCTGTGACCAACGTGTCATCCGCATAACAGGTGACGCCAACGCCGCGAAGAGTGGCGCCCCTAATCGCCCAGTCATAGCCGATGTTCCACAGGAGTGGGCCCAAGACCGATCCCTGTGGAACACCAGCTGCAACAGCACACGCACCTTCGCCCTCTTTCGTCGGGAATCTCACCGACCGGCCCCTGAGGTAGTCCATTATCAACCGCTGGAGGTATAGCGGGAAACGGAAATACCTCAGGGCCTCCCGTATAGTAGTGTGGGGCAGGGTGTTGAAGGCATTGGCAATGTCGAGCGACACTGCCAACATCACCCCGCCAGATGTCACCGCCTCCTCCGCCGACTTCTTCACTCCGGAAATCGCGTCGATGGTCGATCTTGCACGTCGAAATCCGAACTGACGCTCAGATAAATTCGGACCAACACAGTCGAGGTGGTCGACAAGGCGGGTTGCGATGACGCGCTCAAAGAGTTTGCCCGCCTCGTCGAGCAGCACGATCGGCCGGTACGCCGATGGTGAGTCCTCCGGCCGCCCCGGCTTTTTCAGCAGCACCAATTTCCCTTCCTTCCAGGGGGCCGGAAACTTTCCTGCCCTCACACACGCCGTTAGAAGCTCTCTGAATCTGCTCCCCAGGCCTCCATTCTTCAGGGCCAGAACTAATGCCCTACCGGGGACACCATCAAGGCCAGGGGCCGTGTTCTTCATCTGGAGCCTGTCGATGGCCGCAGACAACTCTTCCTCAGTGACTTCAGGTACATCAACACTCGCTTCTGACGATCCTGCTCTCCTTCCCATTTCTGGCGGCTGGAAATCTTCGTCCGGTGATGGAAACAACGCGGCGACAACCCGATTCAGCAGCTCCGTCTCCATTTGCGTGGTGAGAGGGGGGGCCCAGGGACGCAGCCTGCTCATGACGAGCTTGTAGGGCTTGCCCCAGGGGTCCCGGTCCAGCGTCGCCAGAAACTCCTCCCACGCCCTCTCCTTCGCTTCGGCGATGGCCACCCTAAGCGCCAATTTGGCGCTGCGGTACGCCTCCAGTAGCGCCTGCTCTTCCGCACTCTGTCCGATCGGTTGGTGATTACGGACGAGGCGACGCCGATGATGGCTGAGCCTCCGTCTGGCCGAAACGCAGGCCTCACGGAGTCGCGCCAGATCCGCAGACCACCAATAGATTTGCTTCCGGTCCGGGAGCTTCGTGACGCGCGGCATCGACGCGTCACACACGCGCGCCATGGCATCCCGGAACCACTCCACCTCTTGCTGTAAAACAGGATCTTCCGGAGCGGGCGACCAATCTTCGACCATAGCCGCCAGTACCAGCGCCTCCCGGTCCATCTTCTTCAGGGCCCATCTTGGCCCAAGGACGTGCCGCATCGCTGTGTTTCGACCCGCCGATCTCGACTGGAGAGGGGAGATGTCGAACCGTATGTATCGGTGGTCCGATAGTGTCTCTTCCCCCTCCAGCACTTGCCAATCGCAGACCCGACGTGACAGTGTCAGGCTCGCCAGGGAGATATCCACGATTGAACTTCCCTGGGCCCGAACACATGTAGCAGTTGTCCCACGATTCAGCACTCCAAGGTCGTTGGCCGCTATCCACTCTTCCAGCAGCTCTCCTCTTCTGTCCGTCGTTGTACAGCCCCATTGAGTGGACTTAGCGTTGAAGTCTCCGGCCACAACCGCAGGCTTAGGATGACAGCCTGCGACCAGAGACCCCAATTCGTCCAGAAACCTTTCAAACTCAGACAGTGGCCGGTTTGGAGAGAAATAGACGCCGACCACTGCCATGTCGTCGAGGACTGCGACCACACACCCTTCTCCTCTCATAACGTTCCTTGGAGTGAACGCCCTGCCGAAAACAATAACTGCGTCGCCATTGCGATCACTCACCCAGTTAGTTTTGGGAGGGATCGCATATGGCTCCGCTACCACACAAATATCAATTGACCACTGCGCCATGCTCTGGTCAAGAAGGCTCTGAGCAGCGGCGCAGTGGTTAACGTTCACTTGCAGAAACTTTGCTGACATCTTCACACAAGCTCTGTCTCCATATTCTCTGTCAACCCGCTCGGTGGGTTCGCGCCAGAGGTCGGCGCCCTACGGTTCATTGTGCGTTTGGGGGCCGAGCATTTGGCACTCCCCAAACGATGGTTGGCGTCCTTGCCCACTTCTGCGCACAGGACGCAGTGGGCGGGAGCCACGCAGTCGGACGCCCGGTGTCCAGGTTGGCCGCAGCGATAGCACTGCTGCCCCCGGTCAATGGGCGACTTGCATAACGCCTTCGTGTGCCCCGCGAGCAAACAGCGGAAGCATCTCATCTCTCTTTGGGGCAGCATCTTGACACGCGCCGATACCCACCCCACTTTAAGGCGACCCTCTGCCACCTTTTTTGCCGCCAAGACTGGGCAGCTCACCCACACGCCGAACAGGCCAGATCTGTCCTGGCGGGGCGCACCGACCTTGACCTGGTCGAGTGGGCATTCCCCTTTTTCTGCGACGACTCGAGCCACCTCGTCACTTGTCACCGATTCGTCAAGGTCCGAGACGAGCAGCTCCATCTTCTTGACGGGCCTCGAGACCTTGACGTCTCCTTCTACACTGCACGCTTCGGCGATCTTCTTCGCCAGGGTGTCTGCCTTGGGGCCGCTTGTAGCCCCGGGCACTTCAATGATGGTGGCCCCCGTAGCGGCCTGGCGGAACCTCACGGCCTCGATTCCGAGAGACGCGAGGTCCACGGACCGCTTGGCCTCTCCGAGGACCTTGGCATACGTGATGCCCTTCTCTAATGCAGCCGAGCTCAAAGTTATCACGACCGCCGACGACTTCGGTGGCCTGGCCTTAGGCGCACGCTGCGTAGGCTTGACGGGCGCTGCAGAAACCTTCTTCTTAGGAGCCTCCTTCACCGGAGCTGCTGGTGCTGCCGCTTTTGGAGCCTTCTTCTTGCGGCTCACCACAGTCGACCAACCCTCCTCTTCTGTAGAGGGTGGCGGCTGCGAGATAACCGGTGTGGGTGTAGGGGTGGGAAGAGTGGCACTCTTCTTCCCTTTCCCACCCTTCTTCGTTTTCTTGCCGTCCTGTGCCGACGTAGAGGCCACAGGTGCAATAGCCGGAGTGGCGGTTGGTGCTGCCGCCGGCTTTGCCGCTTTCGATACACGGGGGACGTGCGCCGACATAAGAATTTCGTCGTTGGCCGTCTCCACCTCCTTTCTTCTTTCATGCGCCAGTGACGGACGCAGACGCGGCTCCGGGTTCAGACGCGGCTCAAGCCCCTCAATGCGGGCGTTGAGCCGGGCTGACAGTTGACTCAATATGCGAGCCTCCAGGTCTTCATTGTATTGCGGCGGTTGTTGCGTGGAAGTTCGCTGTACACTTGCACGCAGATCTGCAATCTCCTTCCGCAGTTCAGCCACCTCCGTTTGCAGACGGGAGTTTGCCGCCTGCAGCTTGCGCGTCTCTTCATTGGTGCTGCGCGAGATGAGCACCTCCGTCGCATCCTTAATCAGGTTGATCGCGTCCTTCAAGTTCTTCTTCATGGTACCTTTTAGGTTTGACGACTTCTTCTCCACTGTGGCGATCATTTGGAGGCCCGCCTTGACGCGCTGCGCCAAATCGGAGCATAGATCGCCCTCCGCTCCATCGTCAAGGTCCATAACGGAGGTCGAGGACTCCGAGAGCCGACTAGTGAAGCGACTGCTTAGTTCTCGGCAAGTCGCTAAGGCCTCCTTCTCCGCCTGCTCCTCCATATCCAGTTGAGCGGCCCTTGCCAGCTCCCTCTTGGCTTTGGCCAGCCCTACGTATTCCCCGGTGGTCGGGGGGCGCCCTCTACCTCTCCGGGCGCTGTTCAATTTACGCGCTGGATTAGCGCGCGCTTCCTCTTCGTCGTCCGAGTCGTCTCGGCCGCGCTTCTTCCAATAGCGTCCGGGCTCCGGACTCCGACTCCGGACAGAGTGGCACGTCTCCAATGACCCTACGGAAGAGTCCGACGCGTCTCCATCTTCCTCACCACGATCAGCGCTGATTGGCACCGGCGTAACGCACGGACTGCGCTCCAGCACCACTCTGCACTCCTTCACCAACGCCGCTGATTCGCTCAGCCCTACTACAACACACTCCGCCGCTTCACACGGCTCCGACGTCAAAGAGTTTGGGGTTTTTAAATTTGAGCAATCCATAACTAGTCCCACGAGTGTGGGGGAAAAGACGTCCACCCGGGCGGTGCCCCCTGCACCCGGGTAACCCTAGATACGCGTGGAGGTCGGGAGGTATCCACGGTTTGGCCGCTAGCTGGCTGACGTACTCCCCAGCCACCTCCCAAAACGGGAGGCGTCCTGTGCCACGGTGCCTGAACACAAGGACTTTGAGGCACTTTTTTATTGAGGTGTGCGTCCTCTCAGGCCCAGCCAATGAAGGCAAGACCCACTGGCCCTACCTGCCCCCGCTAGACATGACAACAGACGAGGCAGGCAGGGTAACAGCTCGCCCGACGGTGGCCATGAAAATGGCCTGTCCGGAGCCGCACTGAAGCGGACACCGAACCCGCCGCGCCGCGGACACAGTCCGCCATCCCACGAGCCGAAGCTCCACCAACACAACAGGCGAAAAACGCCACGAGCGACAGAACGCTCCCGGATAGCCAACATCCAAGACCCTCTGGAGACAGAGGGCTGGAGCCGCTATCAACAACACAAAACACCGCGGTCCTCTGAAAACAGACTCCCGCTCCACCTCACGACAGGACGTCACCGTCCCGGCAGACCCTTGGAAGGGCCCACCCCAGGGTAATTTTTAGAGAGGTTTTCTTCCTCGCAGCCAGACGCACAGAGCAAGCTCCATACGCCCAGCCCCCAGGCCCACTCAGTGTGGGCTTCCGGGTTGGTGTGGCCGTGCAATGCCCGCCCTGAGAAGGGCAGGCAGCCCCACCGTTGCCAATGGCTGTCCGCGGCGGCCGAAGCCGCTACCTCCCATATCTGGGAGGCATCCCCCAATCCGCAACCCGGGGACGCGTCCGATGGCGGTATTGGCCCCGCACACGGAAACCTAACCTAACCTAACCTAACCTAACCTAACCTAACCTAACCTAACCTAACCTAACCTAACCTAACCTAACCTAACCTAACCTAACCTAACCTAACCTAACCTTTTTTTTTTTTTTTTTTTTTTTTTTTTAGGTGGGGAAAAATGCATTGAATTGCACGCTTCCGCTATGCGGGCTGTCTGGGGCTCTCCTGCCCAGAAGGGGCAGGCCTACCCAGTAAACAACCCCACCGTTTGCCGCCATCTCGGTTGCAGAGGGAGGAGCGACAGCAGAGCCTTATCCCCTACCCTCCGCCGGCGTCTGTCCTATTTAAAGGACCCATCTCTAGGTCGATGGGGATGGTGTGTAAAGAGCACCAACCCCATCACAACAACAACTTTGCAATCCTGGGACAACACCAAGGAAAAAAAAAAAAAATAAAACAAAAACAACAACAACTTTGGGGACAATAGTCCCCAATAACCACCATAAAAATTATTTTATAAATATAAATAGTCAATGTAAAGTAAATAAATAAATAAATAACAAAACATAACTAAATATAAATATAAAATGCACAACAACAACTTTGGGGACAAAAGTCCCCAATAACCACCACAAAAATATATAACAAAATAAAAACAACAACAACTTTGGGGACAAGAGTCCCCAAAAACCATCACAAATATAAATAAATTAATTATAAACATAGAAAAAACACACATTTACAATTAAAATATCACAGTTTTATATATCACACAGCAGCGCGGCTAAAGTTCGTGCGCCGCCGTCCTGCACGCTTCCGACGGATGGGGTTGTCCGTTGTGGACTCCCTCACCCGTTCGGCCTCCTCCTTCTTCGCCATGACGGTCTTGCAGAAGGCCGTCATGGCCCTCCAACTTACCTCGCTGCTGACCATCTCGCGGATGACCGCCGGCAGCGATAGGTCCGGTCCGATGACCAACTCGAGCCTGGCCCGCTCCGCCGCCCATGCACTGCACACGGCCAGGGTGTGGTCGGCCGTGTCCTCCGATGCCCCGCAGTGGTGACACACTGGGGACGGCTCTCTCTTCGGCACCTTGAACAGGTATCTCCCGAAGCAACCGTGCCCCGAAAGTACCTGCACAAGGTGGAAGGTGAGCGCGCCCCACTTGCGGTCGTGCCATTGCCTGAGCACTGGGAGCAATGCACCAACAGTGCGATGACCAGCGCTCGGGCTCTCCAACCTCTCCTCCCAGTTCTGCCACATCTCCTCTGCGGCCTCTCTCCTCCAGCGTGCGACGTCCTCCAGGGGTGGAGCGGCACCCTGGCTTTTGGCCTCCGCGACGTTCGCGTAAACCTCAGCCAGCATGCCCGCCTCCAACTCCCAGGGAGGAGTGCCCGCCAGAGCGCATGCCGCCTCCAGGGAAACTGAAAAATATGCCCGCGCAACCCTACGTGCCACTATGCGCTGTGTCCTGCGCAGCACAGCCCTACTCTCCCTGCACAATCTGTCCGCCCATATTGGGGCCCCGTAAAGTGCCATTGAGCGCACGACACCCGCGAACAACCGCCGACAACTAGACTTGGGACCACCTAAGTTTGGCATAAGACGCGCCAGAGCTCCTGCTGTGGCCACCAATTTGGGAGCCAAACGAGCAAAGTGCTCCGCAAACCTCCATCGACCATCAAGTACCAGGCCGAGGTACTTCATCGTCGTCCCGATGCCGATGGACACACCGGCGACGACGATCTCCGACCCAGACGCTGGAGCCCTCCTGGGCCCGTGGAAACACAGGGCCTCCGACTTCTCCAACGCCACCCTGAGACCCAACTGCCGAATGCGGCTGACTACCGCAGCTGTTCCTGCCGTCGCTAAAATTTTAGCCTCCCTAAAATTATCACCCCGAGCCGTGACCAATGTGTCGTCGGCGTAACAAACGATGCCCACGCCGCGAAGAGTAGCACCCCTGATTGCCCAATCGTAGCCGATATTCCACAGGAGTGGACCTAAGACCGACCCCTGCGGAACACCGGCCAGGACTGCGCAAGCGCCTTCGCCGTCCTTCGTCGGGAACTTCACCGACCGGCCCGAGAGGTAGTCCAGAATCAGCCGCTGAAGGTAAAGCGGGAACTGGAAATACTTCAGGGCTTCCCGTATGGTAGTGTGGGGCAGGGTGTTGAAGGCATTGGCAATGTCGAGCGACACTGCCAACATCACCCCGCCAGATGTCACCGCCTCCTCCGCCGATTTCTTCACACCGGAAATCGCGTCGATGGTCGATCTTGCACGCCGGAAACCAAACTGACGCTCGGACAAATTCGGACCGACACAATCAAGGTGGTCGACAAGGCGGGTTGCGATAACGCGCTCAAAGAGCTTGCCCGCCTCGTCGAGCAGCACGATCGGCCGGTACGCTGATGGTGAATCCTCTGGCCGACCAGGCTTTTTTAGCAAGACCAGCTTTCCTTCTTTCCAGGGGGCCGGGAACTTTCCTGCCCTCATACACGCCGTGAGGAGCTCTTGAAATCTGCTCCCCAGGCCTCCGTTCTTCAGCGCCAGAACCAATGCCCTGCCGGGTACACCATCCAGACCAGGGGCCGTGTTCTTGGCCTGCAGCCTCTCGATCGCCGCAGACAGCTCCTCCTCCGACACCTCAGGCACGACGACATTCTCCTCTTGCGTTTCTACGACCCGTCCCATCTCCGGCGGCTGAAAATCCACGTCCGGTGTGGGAAATAACGCGGCGACGACCCGATTCAGCAGCTCCGTCTCCATTTGCGTGGTGAGAGGGGGGGCCCAGGGACGCAGCCTGCTCATGATGAGCTTGTAGGGCTTGCCCCAGGGGTCCCGGTCCAGCGTCGCCAGGAATTCCTCCCACGCCCTCTCCTTGGCTTCAGCGATGGCCACCCTTAACGCCAGTTTGGCGCTGCGGTAAGCCTCTAAGAGTGCCAGCTCCTCCTCACTTTGTCCTACCGGTTGGCGGTTCCTGACGAGGCGTCGCCGAAAATGGCTGTGCCTCCGTCTGGCCGTAACGCAGGCCTCACGTAGTTGCGCCAGATCCGCAGACCACCAATAGATTTGCTTCCGGTCCGGGAGCTTCGTCACGCGCGGCATCGACGCGTCGCACACGCGCACCATGGCATCCCGGAACCACTCCACTTCCTGCTCCATTTCGGGATCCTCCGGAGCTGGCGACCAATCCTCTACCATTGCTGCAAGAACTAATGACTCCCGGTTCATCTTCTTCAGGGCCCACCTTGGACCAAGGACGTGCCGCATTGTGGTGACCCGACCCGTTGATCTTGATTGGAGGGGAGAGATGTCGAACCGTATATATCGATGGTCCGACAATGTTTCCTCCCCCTCCAGCACCCTCCAATCGACGATTCGACGCAACAGTGCCGGGCTCGCCAGGGAGATATCCACTATGGAACTTCCCTGGGCCCGAACACATGTGGCGGTTGTCCCGCTGTTTAGGACGCTTAGTTCACTGGCCGCTATCCAATCTTCAAGCAGCTCCCCTCTTCTGTCCGTCGTTGGGCAGCCCCATTGGGTGGACTTGGCGTTGAAGTCTCCGGCCACAACTACAGGCTTAGGATGACAGCCCGCGACCAGAGACCCCAACGCGTCCAAAAATTCTTCAAACTCGGACAGTGGCCGGTTCGGCGAAAAGTAAACTCCTACTACCGCCATGTCTTCCAGAATTGCTGCCACACATCCTTCTCCTCTCATGACGCTCTTTGGCGTGAGCGCCATGCCGAACACGATGGCTGCATCCCCATTGCGATCACTCACCCAACTTGTTTTGGGTGGGATCGCGTATGGTTCCGCCACAACACAAATGTCGATCGACCACTGCGCCATGCTTTGGTCAAGAAGGCTCTGAGCAGCGGCGCAGTGGTTGATATTCACCTGCAGAAACTTGGTTGGAGGCATCTTCACTCAGCAGTCTGTGTCTCCATCAACTCTAGCGACCCGCTCGGTGGGCCTGCGCTTGTTGTTTGCGCCCTACGGTTCATTGTGCGTTTGGGGGCCGAGCACTTGGCACTCCCCAAACGATGGTTGGCGTCCTTGCCCACTTCTGCGCACAGGACGCAGTGGGCGGGAGCCACGCAGTCGGACGCCCGGTGTCCAGGTTGGCCGCAGCGATAACACTGCTGCCCCCGGTCAATGGGCGACTTGCATAACGCCTTCGTGTGCCCCGCGAGCAAACAGCGGAAGCATCTCATCTCTCTTTGGGGCAGCATCTTCACACGCGCCGACACCCACCCCACTTTAAGGCGACCCTCTGCCACCTTCTTTGCCGCCAAGACTGGGCAGCTCACCCACACGCCGAACAGGCCAGATCTGTCCTGGCGGGGCGCACCGACCTTGACCTGGTCGAGTGGGCATTCCCCTTTTTCTGCGACGACTCGAGCCACCTCGTCACTTGTCACCGATTCGTCAAGGTCCGAGACGAGCAGCTCCATCTTCTTGACGGGCCTCGAGACCTTGACGTCTCCTTCTACACTGCACGCTTCAGCGATCTTCTTCGCCAGGGTGTCTGCCTTGGGGCCGCTTGTGGCCCCGGGCACTTCAATGATGGTGGCCCCCGTAGCGGCCTGGCGGAACCTCACGGCCTCGATTCCGAGAGACGCTAGGTCCACGGACCGCTTGGCCTCTCCGAGGACCTTGGCATACGTGATGCCCTTCTCTAATGCAGCCGAGCTCAAAGTTATCACAACCGCCGACGACTTCGGTGGCCTGGCCTTAGGCGCACGCTGCGTAGGCTTGACGGGCGCTGCAGAAACCTTCTTCTTCTTAGGAGCCTCCTTCACCGGAGCTGCTGGTGCTGCCGCTTTTGGAGCCTTCTTCTTGCGGCTCACCACAGTCGACCAACCCTCCTCTTCTGTAGAGGGTGGCGGCTGCGAGATAACCGGTGTGGGTGTAGGGGTGGGAAGAGTGGCACTCTTCTTCCCTTTCCCACCCTTCTTCGTTTTCTTGCCGTCCTGTGCCGACGTAGAGGCCACAGGTGCAATAGCCGGAGTGGCGGTTGGTGCTGCCGCCGGCTTTGCCGCTTTCGATACACGGGGGACGTGCGCCGACATAAGAATTTCGTCGTTGGCCGTCTCCACCTCCTTTCTTCTTTCATGCGCCAGTGACGGACGCAGACGCGGCTCCGGGTTCAGACGCGGCTCAAGCCCCTCAATGCGGGCGTTGAGCCGGGCTGACAGTTGACTCAATATGCGAGCCTCCAGGTCTTCATTGTATTGCGGCGGTTGTTGCGTGGAAGTTCGCTGTACACTTGCACGCAGATCTGCAATCTCCTTCCGCAGTTCAGCCACCTCCGTTTGCAGACGGGAGTTTGCCGCCTGCAGCTTGCGCGTCTCTTCATTGGTGCTGCGTGAGATGAGCACCTCCGTCGCATCCTTAATCAGGTTGATCGCGTCCTTCAAGTTCTTCTTCATGGTACCTTTTAGGTTTGACGACTTCTTCTCCACTGTGGCGATCATTTGGAGGCCCGCCTTGACGCGCTGCGCCAAATCGGAGCATAGATCGCCCTCCGCTCCATCGTCAAGGTCCATAACGGAGGTCGAGGACTCCGAGAGCCGACTAGTGAAGCGACTGCTCAGTTCTCGGCAAGTCGCAGCGACCTCCTTCTCCGCCTGCGCCTCCATCTCCTCTTGAGCGGCCTTCGCCAGCTCCCTCTTGGCTTTTGCCAGCCCTACGTATTCCCCGGTGGTCGGGGGGCGCCCTCTACCTCTCCTGGCGCTGTTCAATTTACGCGCTGGATTAGCGCGCGCTTCTTCTTCGTCGTCCGAGTCGTCTCGGCCGCGCTTCTTCCAATAGCGTCCGGGATCCGGACTCCGACTCCGGACAGAGTGGCACGTCTCCAATGATCCTACGGAAGAGTCCGACGCGTCTCCATCTTCCTCACCACGATCAGCGCTGCTTGGCACCGGTGTAACGCACGGACTGCGCTCCAGCACCACTCTGCACTCCTTCACCAACGCCGCTGATTCGCTCAGCCCAACAACACACTCCGCCGCTTCGCACGGCTCCGACGTCGAAAAGTTTGGGTTTTTGTTTTTTGAGGATTCCATAACTAGTCCCACGAGTGTGGGGGAAAAGAAGTCCACCCGGGCGGTGCCCCCTGCACCCGGGTAACCCTAGATACACGTGGAGGTCGGGAGGTATCCACGGTTTGGCCGCTAGCTGGCTGACGTACTCCCCAGCCACCTCCCATAACGGGAGGCGTCCTGTGCCACGGTGCCTGAACACAAGGACTTTGAGGCACTTTTTTATTGAGGTGTGCGTCCTCTCAGGCCCAGCCAATGAAGGCAAGACCCACTGGCCCTACCTGCCCCCGCTAGACATGACAACAGACGAGGCAGGCAGGGTAACAGCTCGCCCGACGGCGGCCATGAAAATGGCCTGTCCGGAGCCGCACAGAAGCGGACACCGAACCCGCCGCGCCGCGGACACAGTCCGCCATCCCACGAGCCGAAGCTCCACCAACACAACAGGCGAAAAGCGCCACGAGCGACAGAGCGCTCCCGGATAGCCAGCATCCAAGACCCTCTGGAGACAGAGGGCTGGAGCCGCTAACAACAACACAAAACACCGCGGTCCTCTGAAGACAGACTCCCGCTCCAACTCACGACAGGACGTCACCGTCCCGACAGACCCTTGGAAGGGCCCGCCCCAGGGTAATTTTTAGAGAGGTTTTCTTCCTCGCAGCCAGACGCACAGAGCAAGCCCCGTACGCCCAGCCCCCAGGCCCACTCAGTGTGGGCTTCCGGGTTGGTGTGGCCGTGCAATGCCCGCCCTGAGAAGGGCAGGCAGCCCCACCGTTGCCAATGGCTGTCCGCGACGGCCGAAGCCGCTACCCCCCATATCTGGGAGGCATCCCCCAATCCGCAACCCGGGGACGCGTCCGATGGCGGTATTGGCCCCGCACACGGAAACCTTTTTTTTTTTTTTTTTTTTTTTTTTTTTTTAGGTGGGGAAAAATGCATTGAATTGCACGCTTCCGCTATGCGGGCTGTCTGGGGCTCTCCTGCCCAGAAGGGGCAGGCCTACCCAGTAAACAACCCCACCGTTTGCCGCCATCTCGGTTGCAGAGGGAGGAGCGACAGCAAAGCCTTATCCCCTACCCTCCGCAGGCGTCTGTCCTACTTAAAGGACCCATCTCTAGGTCGATGGGGATGGTGTGTAAAGCGCACCAACCCCATCACAACAACAACTGTACAATCCAGGGACAACACCAAGAAAATAAAATAAAACAAAAACAACAACAACTTTGGGGACAAAAGTCCCCAATAACCACCATAAAATAATTTTATACATATAAATAGTAAAGTAAAGTAAATAAATAACAAAACAACTAAATATAAATATAAAATACACAACAACAACTTTGGGGACAAAAGTCCCCAATAACCAACACAAAATAGTATAAATATAAATAGTAAAAGTAAAGATAACAAAACAAAAACTAAATATAAATATACCACAACAACAACTTTGGGGACAAAAGTCCCCAAAAACCATCACAAATATAAATAAATTAATTATAAACATAGAAAAACACACACATTTACAATTAAAATATCACAGATTAACATATCACACAGCAGCGCGGCTAAAGTTCGTGCGCCGCCGTCCTACACGTTTCCGACGGATGGGGTTGTCCGTTGTGGACTCCCTCACCCGTTCGGCCTCCTCCTTCTTCGCCATGACGGCCTTGCAGAAGGCCGTCATGGCCCTCCAACTCGCCTCGCTGTCGACCATCGCGCTGACGACCGCCGGCAGCGACAGGTCCGGTCCGATGACCGCCTCGAGCCTGGCCCGCTCCGCCGCCCATGCACTGCACACGGCCAGGGTGTGGTCGGCCGTGTCCTCTGGTGCCCCGCAGTGGTGACACTCTGGGGACGGCTCTCTCTTCGGCACCTTGAACAGGTATCTCCCGAAGCAACCGTGCCCCGAGAGAACCTGCACGAGGTGGAAGGTGAGCGCGCCCCACTTGCGGTCGTGCCACTTCTTGAGCACTGGGAGCAGTGCACCTACAGTGCGGTGTCCAGCGCTCGGATTCTCCAACTTCTCCTGCCACACTTGCCACATCTCTTCTGTCGCCTCTCTCCTCCAGCGAGCGACGTCCTCCAGGGGTGGGGCGGCACCCTGGCTTTTGGCCTCCGCGACGTTCGCGTAGACCTCGGCCAGCATGACCGCCTCCAACTCCCACGGAGGGGTGCTCGCAAGAGCACACGCCGCCTCTAGGGACACGGAAAAGTACGCCCGTGCAACCCTGCGTGCCACTACTCGTTGGGTTCTGCGTAGCACGGCCCTACTCGCTCTGCATAGTCTGTCGGCCCATATTGGTGCCCCGTAGAGTGCCATGGATCGAACGACGCCCGCAAGCAGGCGCCGACAACCCGATTTGGGACCCCCTAGATTTGGCATGAGACGTGCCAGAGCTCCTGCAGTTGCCACCAATTTGGGAGCTAGGCGAGCAAAGTGCTCACCAAATCTCCATCGGCCGTCCAGGACAAGGCCGAGGTACTTCATGGTGGTCCCGATTTTTATGGACACACCACCTACAACAATTTCAGAGCCGCTTGGAGGGGCTCTCCTCGGCCCGTGAAAGCACAGAGCCTCCGATTTCTCTAGCGCCACCTTTAGGCCTAGTTGTCGAATACGACTGACAACCGCAGCTGTACCTGCAGTCGCCAGTATTCTGGCCTCCCTAAAGTTGTCACCCCGGGCAGTGACGAGCGTGTCGTCAGCGTAGCAGGTTATGCTGACGCCGCGAAGGGTAGCGCCCCTGATGGCCCAATCATAGCCGATATTCCACAGGAGTGGCCCTAAGACCGACCCCTGTGGAACACCAGCCAGGACGGAACAAGCGCCTTCGCCGTCCTTTGTCGGGAATCTCACCGACCGGCCCGTGAGGTAGTCCATTATCAGCCGCTGGAGGTACAGCGGGAAACGGAAATACCTCAGGGCCTCCCGTATGGTAGTGTGGGGCAAGGTGTTGAAGGCGTTGGCAATGTCGAGCGACACTGCCAACATCACCCCGCCCGATGCCACCGCCTCCTCTGCCGACTTCTTCACCCCCGAAATAGCATCAATAGTCGACCTGGCTCGCCGGAAACCAAACTGCCGATCCGACAAATTCGGACCGACGCAATCAAGGTGGTCGACAAGGCGGGTTGCGATGACGCGCTCAAAGAGCTTGCCCGCCTCGTCGAGCAGCACGATTGGCCGGTACGCCGAGGGCGAATCCTCTGGGCGACCGGGTTTCTGGAGCAACACCAACTTACCTTCCTTCCAGGGATCCGGAAACTTTCCGGCCCTCATACACAGCGTGAGGAGCTCGCGGAATCTACTTCCCATGTCACCATTTTTTAGGGCCAGAACCCATGCTCTGCCGGGGACACCGTCTAGGCCGGGGGCCGTGTTCTTGGCCTGAAGCCTGTCGATGGCCGCGGACAGTTCCTCCTCCGAGACCTCGGGTACAACAGCACCATTCTCGTCCAGCGTTCCCGCGACACTCCCCATCTCCGGAGGCTGAAAGTCTGCGTCCGGCGAGGGAAACAACGCAGCGACAACTCGATCCAGCAGCTCCGTCTCCATTTGCGTTGTTAGAGGGGGGGCCCAGGGACGCAGCCTGCTCATGACGAGCTTGTAAGGCTTGCCCCAGGGGTCCCGGTCTAGCGTCGCCAGGAACTCCTCCCACGCCCTCTCCTTAGCTTCGGCAATGGCCACCCTTAGCGCCAGTTTGGCGCTGCGGTAAGCCTCTAAAAGTGCCAGCTCCTCTTCATTTTGACCCACCGGTTGGCGATTCCTAACGAGGCGTCGCCGAAAATGGCTGTGCCTCCGCCTGGCCAGTACGCAAGCCTCGCGCAATTGTGCAAGGTCCGCAGACCACCAATAAATCTGCTTCCGGTCCGGGAGCTTCGTGACGCGCGGCATCGACGCGTCACACACGCGCGCCATGGCATCCCGGAACCACTCCACCTCTTGGTGGACCTGAGGCTCCTCCGGTGGGGGCGCCCAGTCCTCCACCATTGCCGCCAGAACCAAACACTCCCGGTTCAACTTCTTGAGGGCCCACCTTGGCCCGTGGACGTGCCGCATCGTGACTCGGCCAGCCGATCTCGACTGGAGGGGGGAGATGTCGAACCGAATATATCGGTGGTCCGACAGAGTCTCCTCCCCCTCCAGCACCCGCCAGTCGCAGACACGACGTGACAAAGTCAGGCTCGCCAGAGAGATGTCGACGATCGAACTTCCCTGGGCCCGAACACACGTGGCAGTTGTGCCACGATTGAGGACGCCAAGGTCGTTGGCCGCCACCCACTCCTCGAGGACCTCCCCTCTGCAGTCCGTGATGGGGCAGCCCCATTCAGTGGACTTGGCGTTGAAGTCTCCGGCCACAATAACAGGCTTAGGATGACAGCCTGCGACCAGAGACCCCAATTCGTCCAAAAACCTCTCGAACTCGGACAGTGGCCGGTTCGGAGAGAAATAGACTCCGACCACTGCCATGTCGTCGAGGACTGCGACCACACACCCTTCTCCTTTCCTGACGCTCCTCGGAGTCAGCGCCCTTCCAAAAACAATGGCAGCAACACCATTGCGATCGCACACCCAATTCGTTTTGGGCGGGACCACATATGGCTCCGCGACGACACAAATATCAATCGACCACTGCGCCATGCTCTGGTCAAGGAGACTCTGAGCAGCGGCGCAGTGGTTGATGTTCACCTGCAAAACTTTGACTGACATCCTAAACGACCTCTGTCTCCATTATCTCTGTTGACCCGCTCGGTGGGTTCGCGCCTGTAGTCGGCGCCCTACGGCTCATCGTGCGTTTGGGGGCCGAGCACTTGGCGCTCCCCAAACGATGACTGGCGTCCTTTCCCACTTCTGCGCACAGGACGCAGTGGGGGGGAGCCACACAGTCTGACGCCCGGTGACCTGGTTGGCCGCAGCGATAGCACTGCTGCCCCCGGTCGACGGGTGACTTGCACATCGCTTTTGTGTGCCCCGCGAGCAAACAACGGAAGCACCTCATTTCGCGTTGGGGCAGTAGCTTTACGCGCGCCGACACCCACCCCACTTTCAGGCGGCCCTCTGCCACCTTCTTGGCCGCCAAAATTGGACAGCTGACCCACACGCCGAACAGGCCAGATCTGTCCTGGCGGGGCGCACCGACCTTGACTTGGTCGAGCGGGCATCCTCCCTTTTCCGCAACGACCCGAGCTACCTCCTCACTCGTTACCGACTCGTCAAGGTCCGAGACGAACAGCTCCATTTTCTTGACAGGCCTCGAAACCTTGACTTCTCCCTCCGCGCTGCACACCTCGGCGATCTTCTGCGCCAGGGTGTCTGCCTTGGGGCCGCTGGTGGCCCCGGGCACTTCAATAATGGTGGCCCCTGTAGCGGCCTGGCGGAACCTCACGGCCTCGATTCCGAGGGACGCTAGGTCCACTGACCGCTTGGCCTCACCGAGGACCTTGGCATAGGTTATGCCCTTCTCAATGGCGGCCGGACTCAGCGTGATGACGACCGCTGAAGATTTCGGCGGTCTGGCCTTGGGCGCGCGCTGCACGGACTTGACGGGCCCAGCAGGAGCCTTCTTCGTTGGCACCTTCGCAGGAGCTGCTGGGGCTGTCTGCTTTGGTGTCTTCTTTTTCCGGCTAACAACAGTCGACCAACCCTCCTCTTGTGTAGAGGGTGTCGGCTGCGGGACAACCGGTGCGGGAGCAGGGGTGGGAGCAGTGGCGCTCTTCTTTCCTTTCCCACCCTTCTTCTTAGTATTCTTCTCAGCCTGCGCAGATGTTGAGGCCACAGGTGCTGGAGTGGCAGCTTGTGCAGGCGCCGGCTTCGCCGCTTTCACTTTTCGCGGGACGGGCGCCGACGGAGGAATCACGTCGTCGGCCGTCTCCGCCTCCATCCTCCTCTCATGCGCCAAAGACGGACGCAGACGGGGCTGCGGGTTAAGGCGCGGCTCAAGCCCCTCGATGCGGGCATTGAGCCTGTCTGAAAGGCGGCTCAGAATGCGAGCCTCCATGTCCTCATCTTGACGCGGCGGTTGCGTTTCACGCACACTCGCACGCAATTCTTCAATCTCCTTACGTAGACTGGCCACTTCCGTTTGGAGACGGGTATTGGCCGCCTGCAGTTTCCGTGTCTCTTCAGTGGCACTCCTGGAGATGAGTGCCTCCGTAGCCTCTTTAATGAGGATGACGGCGTCCTTCAGGTTCTTTTTCATCGTCCCCTTCAGGTTCGATGACTTTTTCTCCACCGTCGCAATCATCTCTAGGCCTGCCTTGACGCGACTCGCCAAGTCAGAGCCCAGATCTCCGTCCTTTTCAATATTGCCCTCTATATCTGAGGCAGAAGTCTCCGAGAGCCGACTCGTGAAGCGGCTGCTTAACGAACGGCAGATCTCAAACGCCTCCCTCTCCGCTTCAATCTCCATCTCGATCTGGGCGGCCCTGGCGAACTCTCTTTTCGCTTTGGCATACCCTACATACTCCCCGGTGGTCGGGGGGCGCCCTCTTCCTCTCCTGGCGCTGTTGAGCTTAGGCGCTGGACTTGCCTGCTCTACTTCATCGTCGTCGTCTTCGTCCTCTCGGACGCGCTTTAACCAGAAGCGACCGGACTCGGAACTTGCCACAGAGCGACAAGTCTCAACGGACACGAGGGTCGAGTCCGACGCGTCCCCTTCATCAACACAACTGACACTGCCGCGTGGCTCCGGTGTGACGCAAGTGCTGCGCTCCAGAACCACCCTGCACTCTCTCATCTTCACCGCTGAGTCACTCAGCCCTACTACAGACTCCGCCGCTTCGCACGGCTCCGACGTCGAAAAGTTTGGGGTTTTAGTGTTTTCAGAATCCATACTTAGTCCCACGAGTGTGGGGGAAAAGAAGTCCACCCGGGCGGTGCCCCCTGCACCCGGGTAACCCTAGATACGCGTGGAGGTCGGGAGGTATCCACGGTTTGGCCGCTAGCTGGCTGACGTACTCCCCAGCCACCTCCCAAAACGGGAGGCGTCCTGTGCCACGGTGCCTGAACACAAGGACTTTGAGGCACTTTTTTATTGAGGTGTGCGTCCTCTCAGGCCCAGCCAATGAAGGCAAGACCCACTGGCCCTACCTGCCCCCGCTAGACATGACAACAGACGAGGCAGGCAGGGTAACAGCTCGCCCGACGGTGGCCATGAAAATGGCCTGTCCGGAGCCGCACTGAAGCGGACACCGAACCCGCCGCGCCGCGGACACAGTCCGCCATCCCACGAGCCGAAGCTCCACCAACACAACAGGCGAAAAACGCCATGAGCGACAGAACACTCCCTAGCCAGCATCCAATACGCCTCTGAAGACAGAGGGCTGGAGCCGCTATCACCAACACACAACAAGAGAGTCCGACACTCAACACCGCGGTCCTCTGAAAACAGACTCCCGCTCCACCTCAAAACAGGACGTCACCGTCCCAGCAGACCCTTGGAAGGGCCCACCCCAGGGTAATTTTTAGAGAGGTTTTCTTCCTCGCAGCCAGACGCACAGAGCAAGCCCCATACGCCCAGCCCCCAGGCCCACTCATTGTGGGCTTCCGGGTTGGTGTGGCCGTGCAATGCCCGCCCTGAGAAGGGCAGGCAGCCCCACCGTTGCCAATGGCTGTCCGCGACGGCCGAAGCCGCTACCCCCCATATCTGGGAGGCATCCCCCAATCCGCAACCCGGGGACGCGTCCGATGGCGGTATTGGCCCCGCACACGGAGCACACGGAAACCTAACCTAACCTAACCTAACCTAACCTTTTTTTTTTTTTTTTTTTTTTTTTTTTTTTTTTTTTTTTTTTTTTTTTTTTTGTTTCGCAGGGGAAATGCATGAAATTGCATACCCCGGGGTGTAAGAGTCCCGGGGTTATGTGGGGCTCTCCTCCCCAGAAGGGGGAGGCCTACCCACTAAAACCCCTGCGATGGCCACCCTCAGGCTTAGGAGGGGCCCCAGGATCGAGTGTCGCAACTGGGGTCCCCTCGGCCAACGCTCCCCCAAAAGAAGGGGGGGAGCCCATCCCCGTGACACCGGAGGCGAGGCGTCGCCGTGTAAGGAGCGGCGGCGCCTGCTGCGGTGTCGCACACATCTCGACGACACCCCCCGGCCATGGCGGGGGTGTCATCCCTCCCGGGTCGCCTCCGCGACCCGCGGCGGCGCAACGGGTCGACTCTACCTGACCCGTCGCCGCCGTCTTCGAGCGGGATCGGCCATCTCCCGATCCCGCTCGGCGGCCTCCTTCTGGAGCATGACGGCTTCACAGAAGGAGACCACAGCCCTCCAACCTCCCTCATCCGCCAGCATTGCCGCAATCAATGCTGGCGGGGACAGATCATGCCCGATCTCGTCGACCAGGACTCGGCGTTCGGAGGCCCAAGAGGGGCAGTCCGCCAACGTGTGCTGGGCCGAGTCCAGGTCGAATGCGCAGTGGTGGCAATGTGCCGTGTCCTCCCGTCCTATCCGACTCAGATACTCACCGAAGCAGCCGTGCCCGGTGAGCATCTGAGTCAGTCGGTAGGTGACTTCCCCCTTCCCGCGGATCCAAGCTTCGAAGTGCGGGAGAATCGCTCCGACGGCGCGCTGGCGCGCACAGCCCGTTGACTCCAGCTGTGCGCGCCAATCCCCCTCAGCCCGTCGGAGCATCTCCCGCCTGGTCATTCCGTGCGCTGGTTCTGGGGGACTCCCCCCCTCTCCCCCCCCGCCGCCGACACGCCGCGCGTACATCGCCGCGTACATGCCGGCAAGGATTTCGAAGGGAGGGGAGCGCCCCAGAACCGTCGCCGCCTCAAACGAGATGGTGCGGTAGCCCCGCACGATCCGTATGGCCATTGTCCGCTGCATGCTCCGGAGCAGAGCCCGGCAGCGGGGGGACCTCGAGCAGTCTCGCGACCACACGGGGAACCTAACCTAACCTAACCTAACCTAACCTAACCTAACCTAACCTAACCTAACCTTTTTTTTTTTTTTTTTTTTTTTTTTTTTTTTTTTTTTTTTTTTTTCGTTGGAGAATGCCTTGACGCACCATGACACCGCGGGACCAGCGTAGCCCGCGGCCGTGTGTGGGGCTCGAGCGTATGAAAAACTACGCCCCCTACCCACTAAACTCCAACGGTTTCCCCTTCGCTCGTGTGGGGACGGATCGCTGCCAGCCGCCGAGGGGCGGCTTATGTTCGACCCGTCCGCTGAGCGCCCCGGCCTGATGCGGTAGGCCGGGGGTGACGCCTCAGGAGGACCACCCGAGAAACTAGGTGGTCCCCAGACATGGCTCGGGTAACCTTGTGCAATGCGCGGGTTGGGGAGCTACCCCCCCGCGCGGGTTACCCTACACAGGCCTAGAGGGGACGCACGTGAGCGCGCCTCCTCCGGCCCGGCCGTCTACGTCGGAGCGGAGCGGAAGAAGGATCCTCCTCCCGCTCGCGCTCCCTTGCCTCCTTCTGCGAGATGACGAGTTCGCAGAAGGAGGCGGCCGCCTCCCACGCTCTACGACTGGCGACCATGGACTGAACCATGGCCGGCAGCGTGAGGTGTCCCCCGCCTAGCGCCGCGATTAGGTCGCGGCGCTCGTGTCGCCAGGCCGGGCACTCTTCGAGTGTGTGCTCGGCCGTATCGTCGGGAGCGCCGCAGTGGTGACACAGCGGCAACAACTCCCGACGGGCGACACGGTGCAGGTAGTGGCCGAAACAACCATGTCCGGTCAGTACCTGCACCAGGCGGTAGGTGAGGCGGCCGTGCCGGCGCTCCACCCATCCTCTCAACACCGGACGAATTGCATCGATCGTCCGGTGGCCGGCACTCGGGGCTCGGAGAGCCTCCGCCCAAGCGGCTAGGGCCTCCTCCCTAGCCTGGGCACGACCCAGCGCCACCTCCTCCAAGCTGGGCCGCTCCCCTCGCAATCGCGCCGCGACCCGAATTCGATGCACGTGGGACAGAACCACGGCATCGAATTCCCACGGGGTGGTGCCTGCCAGAACGCAGGCGGCCCCGTGGCTGACCGTGCGATACGCTCGCACGGCCCGGGTCGCGATGACCCTCTGCGGTTGGCGCAAGAGGGCCTTGAGCGAGGGGGAGAGGCTCTCCGCCCACACAGGGGCTCCGTAGAGTGCCATCGACCTGACCACCATATGGTACAGGCGACGGCACTTCCACCCTGGTCCCCCCGTATTTGGGAGGACCCGTCCGAGGGCTGCCGCGGCGGCGCACAGCCTTGGAGCGAGGAGCTTAAAGTGCTCCTCGAAACTCCAGCGGGGGTCGAGTGTCAGGCCGAGGTACTTGAAGTGCGCCTCGACCGGGACGTCGACCCCCTCCACTCGGACGTGGAGCCCCTGCGGGATCCTGCGTCGTGGGGCGCGGAAAGGCATGGCCTTGGTCTTCTCCAAGGCCACGCGCAACCCCAACCTGCGGATACGCCGGACGACGGATGTTGTGTCGTCCGACGCGAGTTGGACCGCATCGTCCCAACTCCTCGCTCTCGCCGCGACAAGGGTGTCGTCCGCAAAGCAGATGACATCCGTGTCGGGCGAGAGGGATCCGCGCAGGACCCAGTCGTACCCCAGGTTCCAGAGGAGGGGACCGAGTACGGAACCCTGGGGTACGCCCGCCGCCATGGGCCACCGCTGGACGCGGCCCTCCGCATCCTCGTAAAGGACTACCCGATTTCTCAGGTAGTCGCTCACGAGGGCGCGGAGGTAGAGGGGCACTCGGTGGAATTCGAGCGCCGCCTCTATGCACTCGTAGGGGAGGCTGTTGAAGGCGTTCGCGATGTCCAATGACACCGCGACAACAACCTCCCCCCGTGCTGTGGCCGCCTCGGTCCATTGTTTTAGGCGGCCAACCGCGTCCATCGTGGACCTACCGGTCCGGAACCCGTACTGGCAGTCGGCCAAGTTCGGTCCCGGACCCGCCAGGTGCTCCTGGATGCGAGAGGCGAGGATTTTCTCGAAGAATTTCCCCGCTTCGTCCAGGAGCACGATCGGCCTGTAGCCGGACGGGCTGTCGGCGGGGCGGTTGCTCTTACGGAGCAAGACGAGCCGCCCCGCCTTCCACCTTGTCGGGAAGCGGTTCGTCGCGATGGCCGTGTCGAGCACCGCGCGAAACCGCTCCTCCAGGGGCCCCGTCACAAGGGCCAGAACCTTCGACGGAACCCCGTCCGGCCCCGGCGCCTTTTTCTTGAGCCGGAGCCGGAACTTCCCGGCCTCGAACTCCTCGTCCGAGACCGGGGGCCCATCGTACCACGACGCCGGACTCCCCCCCGCAGATGACATTTCCGGGGGGGTGAAGGGTCCCGGATTAGGGAACAAAGCCTCCAGGACCCTTCCCAACAATGATGGCTCCATGGCGGAGGTGGGGGGAGCCGCGTCGGCGAACTTCCCCCGCACCGCGCGGTACGGCTGCCCCCATGGGTCGCGCTCGAGGAGGGCTAGATATTCCTCCTCGGCGACCCCTTTGGCCCTGCTGATCTCTTTCCGCAGGGCCCTCTGCGTCTCTCGGAACGCCCGGCGGAGCTGCTCTTCCTCGCCGGGCGCCCGGCGCCTGCGCCTGCGACACCGCTGGAGGGCGGTGCGGGCGGCTAGGCTGGTGGCACGCAGGTCTGCAACTTCCTGCGTCCACCAGTAAAGCGCCTTCCTCCGGGGGTGCGGCTTGGACTTAGGCATGGCGGCCTGGCAGACGACTTTCATGTCGTCTGCAAAGAGCTCCGCCATGCCATCCGCATCCCCCACAACCTCGGCAGGTGGCTCCGCCCAGGATCTTACGATGGCCGCCTCTTTGGCGACCTCAGGGCGGAGCTGCGGGAGCGACCACCTCAGGAACGCTGAGGGAGCTCCCGCCTCGGGGCCCAGTTGGACAGGGGCCCCGGGACCGACCGCGGAGATGCCGAACCGAATATAACGGTGGTCCGACAACGTCTCCGCGTCGGTCACCACCCGCCAGCCGCCGACTCTCGCCGCCAATGGGGAGGTGGCCAGGGTTACGTCAACGATTGACTCACCCTGCCACCTCACGCACGTAGGGGTGCTGCCCCTGTTCAGGACCTGCAGCCCCAGGCTTTCTGCCCAGGACAGCAGGTCCGCACCGGCCGGGGTGTTTGATGGGCACCCCCAGGCCGTATGCTTCGCGTTGAGGTCCCCCCCGAACAGAACCGGGAGGGGAGCCGCGCGCAGCACCACGCCTTCCACCGCACCCAGGAAGGACTCGAAGTCCGCTCGAGTGCGGTTTGGAGAGAAGTAGGCGGCCACTACCACGACGCCGCCCCACTTCACTGCAACGTAGCCCTGGCCCCTTTCTCGCAGGACCAGGGGGGGTGCCGTGTTTGAGGCCACCCCTACTACCGCCGCCGTCCCGTCCGCAGAGCCAAACCACCGGGGTGAAGCCGGGATATGGTGAGGCTCTGCGACGAGGGCTAAGTCCGCCCCCCACTCCGCCATTGTCTGCAGTAGAAGATCCTGCGACGCGGCGGAGTGGTTTACGTTGCCTTGTACTATTTCCCCGATGGACCTTCTATTCATTGACGGTTTCCATCGGGGTTTCCTCCTGTGGTGCAACGGCGGCGGCGGCGACGGTGGTCGACGACGACGACGGCGCAGGGCTCAAAGCGGGTGCGGCGCGGCCCTTTACGGGCGGCGACGCGCAGTTAGGGCCCGCCATTCTGTGGGCCGAAGCGAGGCCCCTGTCGGCGCACACGGCGCACTTGAACGGCGCCGTGCACGTCTTGCCCTGATGCCCCTCTTTGCCGCAGCGGTAGCATAGGCCACTGCGGTCCTTTTTGGAGGGGCAGAGCGCCGCCGTGTGCCCTTTTTCCAGGCACCGGTGACAACGCATCGGCCGCTGTTCGAGTGCCCGCACAGAAGCGGAGCACCAGCCGACTGTGAGGCGACCCTCCGCGAGTTTTGCGATCGCCTCCACAGGGCAGGAGACCACGACGGAGCCCATTCGCATGGACCCCGCGGCAATGGCTCCTACCCTGAAACTGTCGGGGCTGCACCCGGCTTTGGCTGCCAGGGCCCCCTTCAATTCCTCCGCCGACACGGAATCGTCCAAGCCGGAGACCCTGACGTCTCCGGTCTTGGTCGGGCGGCGGACGATCGCCTCCTCGCCTAACACCTCGCCAATTTTGGCGGCGAGGAGGTCGGCCTGGGAGGCGGTGGCCTCCTTGGGAAGTTCCATCACGCAGGCCCCCGTCATGGACCTGCGGAACTTCCCTGGGCCGATGCCAATCTCTGAGAGACTGACACCGGCCTTGGCTTTGGAGAGGGCCTGCTGATACGTGGCCCCCTTCTCCACCGCCTCTGGCTTGAGGGTCAGGACCACTGCCAGTGTCTTCGGCGGCTTGGGCAGCTTCGACGCCGGCTTCTTCTTGGGGGCGGGGGAGGGCTTCTTCGCCTTCTTCCCCCCCTTCTTCTTCTTGTTGACGACGGTCCATCCCTCTTCAGACTGGGACTGGACCGCCGCCGATGGTGCGACTGTTCCCGAATGGGGGGCCGCTGTAGGCTTCTTGGCCGCCTTCTTTGGCTGCGCCTTCTTGGGCAGGTTAGCTGCCGGCGCCAGCGTGGTGGGAGTGGTCGGTGCCGACGACTTGCTGCCGCCGGCTACCGAGGCCCAAGATGGACCGGCCTTAGAGGGGCCGGCATTCGACGGACCGGCCACAGAGGGTCCGGATATCGCGGGCTGCGGCTTTGCTTTGGGCGGGGCGGAACCCGCCTTCTTGGCCGCCGCGAGTGGAGGGCGCGCGCCGGCGCTTGGTGGCAGCGCTTTTCCCTCTATGCGGGCCGTGATCATGTTGCCGCAGGTCTCAACAATAGACCTGCGGAACTCGTCGAGCAAGTCCCTCATGGATGAGACTTCGGGGACTGCCTCGATCTCCACCACGGGCTCCGGTGGCGGCGGGGAGTTTCGTTGGGAGAACTCCCTGCTGTAGGAGCGGACCTCCTTTTTTAGGGCCTCTAGCTCCGCTCTCAGGTTCCTATTTGCCGTCTCGAGGCGCCGGATCTTCTCACTTTCGGTGCCGGAAAAGACAATGTCCAGCGCCTCCTTCAGCCACGCCGCGCAATCTTTTAGCTCCTTCACGTAGGTGCCCTTCAGATTGCCGGCCGTGGCGGCGAGACGGAACACTCTCGCCACCCTTTGACCTGCCAGAGCTTTCATTTCGGCTGTTGGCACTTCCTCCGGTCTGCGCGGATCTAGCTCTACATCCGCCTCCTTATCTGCTGCCGCTTTCTTGGCCGCTCTCTTCGTAGCAGCTCTCTCCAGCTGAGCCAGCTCTTCCGCCGCCTCCATCTCCCGCAGCGTCGCGGCTGCACGGGAAATCCCTGCTGCGTGGCCGGGGGTTGCCTTCTTACCCCTCCTGGCCGTTGACATTTTTGGAGTCGGCACCGGGACGTCAGCGTCCGATTCCTCTTCCTCCTCCCAGAATTTGGAGGGTGGCCTCTTTCGAGCACCTCCTCCCAACGACACGTCCATTATGGACGACGCAGGTGTGAGCAAAGGAGTGCCCACACTCTGCGCATCGACGTCGATACGCCTCAACACGACCGACGCTGGTCGACACAACTGCGCCGCCTCGGATAGCGACACATCTTCCTCCGTTGACTCCGGCCCACAAGGGCCCGGAGCCGCCAAATCATCGACAACAAGATCACAAAACGAATTCCGGTCCATGAGACACGCCAGGTTGTCAGGCGAGTCGCCCTGGGAGGGGCGAGGCTCGCCTGGAAGATCAATCGGAGGGTCCGAGGTGCCCTGGGTAGAGCGCCCCGAACGCAGAGAACGCATCGAAGACATATCGAGCATACACAAACACAAAAGATAACCCCACTTAACACACACGGATTCGGTCACCTGGCTGCCACTGCGTTACCGTGGTCAGCTCAGGGTCCAGGGCGGACGGCGAGGACGTACCGTGTGCGCTGCGAAAAAGCACCGAAAGCAGCAAGAAAGACACTCAATCGCATGTGGGGCCCGCCCCAACCTAACCTAACCTAACCTAACCTAACCTAACCTTTTTTTTTTTTTTTTTTTTTTTTTTTTTTTTTTTTTTTTTTTTTTAAGGTGGGGAAAAATGCATTGAATTGCACGCTTCCGCTATGCGGGCTGTCTGGGGCTCTCCTGCCCAGAAGGGGCAGGCCTACCCAGTAAACAACCCCACCATTTGCCGCCATCTCGGTTGCTGAGGGAGGAGCGACAGCAAAGCCTTATCCCCTACCCTCTGCAGGCGTCCGTCCATGGGTTGGACACACCGTATAAATGACTAGACTCCTTGGTGGGGGGTGGTGTGTAAAGAGCACCATCCCCCGAATAACTACAACAATGGCATTGGGGACAAAAGTCCCCAATAACCAACATAAAATAAAACAAAACAACAACAACAAATTGAGGACAAAAGTCCCCAATAACCACCATAAAATAAATTAATTGTAAAAGTAAAATAAAACACATTTAAAATTTACAATATCACAATATTTATCACAGTTGGGCACGGCTAAAATTCGTGCGCCGCTGTCCTACTCGTTTCCGACGGATGGGGTTGTCCGTTATGGACTCCCTCATCCGTTCGGCCTCCTCCTTCTTCGCCATGACGGTCTTGCAGAAGGCCGTCATGGCCCTCCAACTCGCCTCGCTACCGACCATCTCGCGGATGACCGCCGGCAGCGACAGGTCCGGTCCAATGACCGACTCAAGTCTGGTCCGTTCCGCCGCCCATGCACTGCACACGGCCAAGGTGTGGTCGGCCGTGTCCTCCGGTGCCCCGCAGTGGTGACACACCGGGGACGGCTCTCTCTTAGGCACCCTGTACAGGTATCTCCCGAAGCAACCGTGCCCCGAGAGTACCTGCACAAGGTGGAAGCTGAGCGCGCCCCACTTCCTGTCGTGCCACTCCTTGAGAACTGGGCGCAGAGCCCCGATAGTGCGGTGCCCAGCGCTCGGGCTCTCCAGTCTCTCCGTCCAGCTCTGCCACATCTCCTCTGCGGCCTCTCTCCTCCAGCGCGCGACGTCCTCCAGGGGTGGGGCGGCACCCTGGCTTTTGGCCTCCGCGACGTTCGCGTAGACCTCGGCCAGCATGACCGCCTCCAACTCCCATGGAGGAGTGCCCGCGAGAGCACACGCCGCCTCCAACGATACCGAGAAGTAGGCCCGAGCAACCCTTCGTGCGACCACACGTTGGGTCCTACGCAGCACGGCCCTACTCTCTCTGCCCAACCTGTCAGCCCATATTGGTGCCCCGTAGAGTGCCATGGAGCGCACCACACCCGCAAACAACCGCCGACAGCTGGATTTGGGCCCTCCCAGGTTCGGCATAAGCCGCGCCAGAGCTCCTGCCGTGGCCACCAATTTGGGAGCCAGACGTGCAAAGTGCTCGCTGAACTTCCATCGACCGTCCAGTACCAGGCCGAGGTATTTCATAGTCGTCCCAATGGAGATGGACACACCGCCGACGACCATGAACGACCCAGATGGAGGGGCCCTCCTTGGTCCGTGGAAGCACAGGGCCTCCGACTTCTCCAGCGCCACCTTTAGGCCCAGCTGCCGAATTCGGCTGACAACCGCAGCTGTACCTGCAGTTGCCAGTATCTTGGCCTCCCTAAAATTTTCACCCCGGGCAGTGACGAGCGTGTCGTCGGCGTAGCATGTTATGCTGACGCCGCGAAGAGTAGCGCCCCTGATGGCCCAGTCGTAACCGATGTTCCACAGGAGTGGACCTAGGACCGACCCCTGTGGAACACCGGCAGCGACGACACATGCTCCTTCCCCATCCCTTGTCGGGAACCGCACCGACCTGCCGCTGAGGTAGTCCATGATCACCCGCTGGAGGTACAGCGGGAACCGGAAATACCTCAGGGCCTCCCGTATGGTAGTGTGGGGCAGGGTGTTGAAGGCGTTGGCAATGTCGAGCGACACTGCCAACATCACCCCGCCGGATGTCACCGCCTCCTCCGCCTGTTTCCTGACGCGCGATATGGCATCAATTGTGGACCTGGCTCGTCGGAACCCAAACTGACGGTCCGAAAGGTTTGGACCGACACAATCGAGGTGGTCGACAAGGCGGGTTGCAATAACGCGCTCAAAGAGCTTGCCCGCCTCGTCGAGCAGCACGATCGGCCGGTACGCCGAAGGTGAGTCCTCTGGGCGACCAGGCTTTCGCAGAAGGACCAACTTCCCCTCTTTCCAGGGGGCCGGAAACTTTCCAGCCCTCATGCATGCCGTGAGGAGCTCCCTGAACCTGCTCCCCAGGCCACCGTTCTTAAGGGCCAGAACCCATGCCCTACCAGGGACACCGTCTAGGCCGGGGGCCGTGTTCTTGGCCTGGAGCCTGTCAATGGCCGCGGACAGCTCCTCCTCCGACACCTCAGGCACAACAACACTCCCATCTGGCGCTCCTGCGACCCTTCCCATCTCTGGAGGCTGGAAGTCTGCGTCCGGCGCGGGAAACAACGCAGCGACCACTCTAGCCAGCAGGTCCGCCTCCATTTGTGTGGTGAGAGGGGGGGTCCAGGGACGCAACCTACTCATCACCAGTTTGTATGGCTTGCCCCAGGGGTCCCTGTCCAAGGATGCGAGGAACTCTTCCCAGGCCCTCTCCTTTGCTTCTGCGATGGCCACTCTTAGTGCCAATTTGGCGCTGCGGTGCGCCTCTAGAAGTGCAAGCTCCTCCGCACTCTGCCCAACCGGCTGGTGGTTCCTGACGAGGCGACGTCTATAGTGACTGTGCCTCCGCCTGGCCGACACACAAGCCTCGCGAAGTCTGGCCAGATCCGCAGACCACCAGTAAATCTGTTTGCGGTCCGGGAGCTTCGTGACGCGCGGCATGGATGCGTCACAGACATGCGTCATAGCCTCCTGAAACCACTGCACCTCTTGGTCGATCTGCACATTCTCCGGAGGAGGCGACCAGTCTTCCACCATCGCCGCCAGAATCAACGTCTCCCGGTCCATCTTTTTCAATGCCCACCGTGGCCCGAGAACGTGCCGCATCGTTGGGGCTCGGCCCGCCGATCTCGACTGGAGGGGGGAGATGTTGAACCGTATGTATCGGTGGTCCGATAGTGTCTCTTCCCCCTCCAGTACCCGCCAATCGCAGACTCGACGCAACAGTGCCAGGCTCGCCAGGGAGATATCTACTATGGAGCTCCCCTGGGCCCGAACACAAGTGGCGGTTGTCCCGCTGTTTAGGAGGCCAAGGTCGTTGGCAGCAATCCACTCCTCCAGGACCTCTCCTCTGCAGTCCGTGATGGGGCAGCCCCATTGGGTGGACTTTGCGTTGAGGTCTCCGGCCACAACCACAGGCTTAGGATGACAGCCTGCGACCAGAGACCCCAATTCGTCCAAAAAGCCCTCGAACTCGGACAGTGGCCGGTTCGGAGAAAAATAGGCGCCGACCACCGCCATGTCGTCCAGCACTGCCGCCACACAACCCTCGCCTCTCATTACACTCTTTGGAGCAAGCGCCCTGCCGAACACAATTGCTGCTACCCCATCGCGATCACTCACCCAGTTTGTTTTGGGAGGGATCGCGTATGGTTCTGCCACAACGCATATGTCGATCGACCACTGCGCCATGCTCTGGTCGAGGAGACTCTGAGCAGCGGCGCAGTGATTGATATTCGCCTGTAACAACTTGAAGGCCATCTTACACAGCTTCCGTCTCCATGATCTCTTGCGATCCGCTCGGTGGATCTGCGCCGGTGGTCGGCGCCCTACGACTCATCACACGTTTGGGGGCCGAGCATTTGGCACTCCCCAAACGATGCTTGGCGTCCTTGCCCACTTCTGCGCATAAGACGCAGTGGGCGGGAGCCTCACAATTGGACGCCCGGTGACCTGGTTGGCCGCAGCGGTAGCACTGCTGCCCCCGGTCAGTGGGTGACTTGCACATTGCTTTCGTGTGCCCCGCGAGCAGGCAACGGAAGCACCGCATTTCCCTTTGGGGCAGCAGCTTGACCCGCGCCGACACCCACCCCACTTTCAGGCGACCCTCCGCCACCTTCTTGGCCGCCAAAACTGGGCAGCTGACCCACACGCCAAAGAGGCCAGACCTGTCCTGGCGGGGCGCACCAACCTTGATTTGGTCGAGCGGACAACCTCCTTTTTCGGCGACGACCCTCGCAACCTCCTCGCTCGTTACTGATTCATCGAGGTCCGATACGAGTATCTCCATCCGCTTCACTGGCCTCGATACCTTAATGTCTCCCTCCGCGCTGCACACCTCGGCGATTTTTTGTGCCAGGACGTCAGCCTTTGGGCCGCTGGTGGCACCGGGGACCTCGATGATTGTGGCCCCCGTGGCGGCCTGACGGAACCGTACAGCCTCGATCCCGAGGGACGCGAGGTCAACGGAACGTTTGGCTTCGCCGAGGACCTTTGCGTAGGTCATGCCCTTCTCGATGGCGGCCGGGCTCAACGTTATAACGACCGCTGAGGATTTAGGCGGTCTAGCCTTGGGCGCGCGCTGCGCGGGCTTGATGGACCCGGCGGGAGCCTTCTTTTGTGCCTCCTTCGCTGTATTTGCCGGAACTGCTGGAGCTTTCGGCGCCTTCTTTTTGCGGCTCACTACGGTCGACCATCCCTCCTCCGTAGTAGAGGGTGTCGGCTGAGAGACCGCTGGTGCGGGAGCAGGATTGGGAGGAATGGCACTCTTCTTCCCTTTGCCGCCCTTCCTTTTTTCCTTCTTCGCGGCCTGCGCAGATGTTGACGCCACAAATTCGGTAGCCGGAGTGGCAGCTGGTGTAGCCGCTGGCTTTACTGCCTTCACTTTTCGCGGGACGTGCGCCAACGGAGGAATCACGTCGTCCGCCGTCTCCGCCTCCCTCCTTCTCTCGTGCGCCAGCGACGGGCGCAGCCGGGGCTCCGGGTTGAGACGCGGCTCAAGCCCCTCGATTCGGGCATTGAGCCTGTCTGATAGTCGGCTCAAGATGCGAGCCTCCAGGTCTTCGTCGTGACGTGGCGGTTGCGTGGAGGTTTCTCGCACACTCGCACGCAATTCTTCGATCTCCTTCCGCAGGCTGGCCACTTCCGTTTGGAGACGGGTATTGGCCGCCTGCAGCTTCCGGGTTTCTTCACTGGCACTCCGGGAGATGAGTGCCTCCGTAGCCTCTTTAATGAGGATGACGGCGTCCTTTAAGTTCTTTTTCATCGTCCCCTTCAAGTTGGACGACTTTTTCTCTACCGTCACTATCATCTCCAGGCCTGCCTTGACGCGACTCGCCAAGTCAGAGCCCAGATCTCCGTCCTTGCCAATATTGACCTCGGTATCTGAGGCGGAAGTCTCCGAGAGCCGCCTCGTGAAGCGGCTGCTTAGAGCCCGGCAGGTCTCAAAGGCCTCCCTCTCCGCTTCAATTTCCATCTCAATCTGGGCGGCCCTAGCAGCCTCCATCTTTGCTTTGGCCAACCCTACATACTCCCCGGTGGTCGGGGGGCGCCCTCTTCCTCTCCTGGCGCTATTCAGTTTCGGCGCTGGACTAGCCCGCGCCTCCTCCTCGTCGTCCGAGCCCTCGCGGCCGCGTTTCATCCACAAGCGGCTGGACTCAGTACTCGCCACCGAGTGGCACGTCTCCAACGACACGACGGTTGAGTCCGACGCGTCACCATCATCATCGTCACTACAATCAGCGCTACGTGACACCGGTGTTACGCAAGAACTGCGCTCCAGCACCACGCGGCACTCCCTCAGTTTCCCCGCTGAGTCGCTCAGCACAATCACATCCTCCGCCGCTTCGCACGGCTCCGACATCTTAGAGTTTTGGTTTTTGTTTGTAGAAGATTCCATAACTGATCCCACGAGTGTGGGGGAAAAGAAGTCCACCCGGGCGGTGCCCCCTGCACCCGGGTAACCCTACATACACGTGGAGGTCGGGAGGTGTCCACGGTTTGGCCGCTAGCTGGCTGACGTACTCCCCAGCCACCTCCCATAACGGGAGGCGTCCTGTGCCACGGTGCCTGAACACAAGGACTTTGAGGCACTTTTTTATTGAGGTGTGCGTCCTCTCAGGCCCAGCCAATGAAGGCAAGACCCACTGGCCCTACCTGCCCCCGCTAGACATGACAACAGACGAGGCAGGCAGGGTAACAGCTCGCCCGACGGTAGCCATAAATGGCCTGTCCGGAGCCGCACTGAAGCGGACACCGAACCCGCCGCGCCGCGGACACTGTCCGCCATCCCACGAGCCGAAGCTCCACCAACACAACAGGCGATGAACGCCGTGAGCGAAAGAACACTCCCGAATAGCCAGCCTCCAAGGCGCCTCTGGAAGCAGAGGGCTGGAGCCGCTAACACAACACCGACAAGGGAGACCAACACTCGACACCGCGGTCCTCTGAAACAGACTCCCGCTCCACCTCACAACAGGACGTCACCGTCCCGGCAGACCCTTGGAAGGGCCCACCCCAGGGTAATTTTTTAGAGAGGTTTTCTTCCTCACAGCCAGACGCACAGAGCAAGCCCCATACGCCCAGCCCCCAGGCCCACTCAGTGTGGGCTTCCGGGTTGGTGTGGCCGTGCAATGCCCGCCCTGAGAAGGGCAGGCAGCCCCACCGTTGCCAATGGCTGTCCGCGACGGCCGAAGCCGCTACCCCCCATATCTGGGAGGCATCCCCCAATCCGCAACCCGGGGACGCGTCCGATAGCGGTATTGGCCCCGCCACGGAAACCTAACCTAACCTAACCTTTTTTTTTTTTTTTTTTTTTTAGGTGGGGAAAAATGCATTGAATTGCACGCTTCCGCTATGCGGGCTGTCTGGGGCTCTCCTGCCCAGAAGGGGCAGGCCTACCCAGTAAACAACCCCACCGTTTGCCGCCATCTCGGTTGCAGAGGGAGGAGCGACAGCTGAGCCTTATCCCCTACCCTCCGCAGGCGTCTGTCCTATTTAAAGGACCCATCTCTAGGTCGATGGGGATGGTGTGTAAAGAGCACCAACCCCATCACAACAACAACTTTACAATCCTGGGACAACACCAGCAAAATAAAATATAACAAAAGCACCACAACAACTTTGAGGACAAAAGTCCCCAATAACCACCATAAATAATTTTATAAATATAAATAGTAAAAGTAAAGATAACAAAACAAAAACTAAATATAAATATAAAATACCAACAACAACAACTTTGGGGACAAAAGTCCCCAATAACCAACACAAAATAGTATAAATATAAATAGTAAAAGTAAACATAACAAAGACTAAATATAAATATACAACAACAATAACTTTGGTGACAAAAGTCCCCAATAACCAACACAAAAATACAAATAAATTAATTAAAAACATAAAAACACATTTGAAATTAAAATATCACACCAAAATATCACTGAGCACGGCTAAAATTTGCGCGCCGCCGTCCCGCTCGTTTCCGACGGATGGGGTTGTCCGTTGTGGACTCCCTCACCCGTTCGGCCTCCTCCTTCTTCGCCATGACGGCCTTGCAGAAGGCCGTCATGGCCCTCCAACTCGCCTCGCTGTTGACCATCTCGCGGATGACCGCCGACAGCGACAGGTCCGGTCCGATGACCGTCTCGAGCCTGGCTCGTTCAACAGCCCATGCACTGCACACGGCCAGGGTGTGATCGGCCGTGTCCTCCGACGCCCCGCAGTGGTGACACACTGGGGACGGCTCTCTCTTCGGCACCCTGAACAGGTATCTCCCGAAGCAACCGTGCCCCGAGAGTACCTGCACAAGGTGGAAGTCAAGCGCGCCCCACTTGCGGTCGTGCCACTGCTTGAGCACTGGGAGCAGTGCACCTACAGTGCGATGACCTGCGCTCGGGCTCTCCAACCTTTCCTCCCAGTTCTGCCACATCTCATCTGTGGCCTCTCTTCTCCAGCGTGCGACGTCCTCTAGGGGTGGGGCGGCACCCTGGCTTTTGGCCTCCGCGACGTTCGCGTAGACCTCGGCCAGCATGCCCGCCTCCAACTCCCACGGAGGGGTGCCCGCAAGAGCACACGCCGCCTCTAGGGACACGGAAAAGTAGGCCCGCGCAACCCTGCGTGCCACTATGCGCTGTGTTCTGCGCAGCACGGCCCTACTTTCCCTACATAATCTATCGGCCCAAATTGGGGCCCCGTACAACGCCATGGAGCGTACTACACCCGAAAACAACCGCCGACAACTCGACTTTGGACCACCTAAGTTCGGCATCAGACGCGCCAGAGCTCCTGCTGTGGCCACCAATTTGGGAGCCAGACGAGCGAAATGCTCACCAAACCTCCATCGGCCATCCAAAACAAGGCCGAGGTACTTCATGGTGCGCCCGATATTGATGGACACACCGCCGACGATAATTACTGACCCCGATGCTGGAGCCCTCCTGGGCCCGTGAAAACACAGGGCCTCCGACTTCTCCAACGCCACTTTCAGACCCAGCTGCCGAATGCGGCTGACCACTGCAGCTGTTCCCGCCGTCACCAGTATTTTGGCCTCTCTGAAGGTTTGGCCTCGGGCTGTGACCAACGTGTCATCCGCATAACAGGTGACGCCAACGCCGCGAAGAGTGGCGCCCCTAATCGCCCAGTCATAGCCGATGTTCCACAGGAGTGGGCCCAGTACCGATCCCTGTGGAACACCAGCCGCGACAGCACACGCACCTTCGCCCTCTTTCGTCGGGAATCTCACCGACCGGCCCCTGAGGTAGTCCATTATCAACCGCTGGAGGTACAGCGGGAAACGGAAATACCTCAGGGCCTCCCGTATGGTAGTGTGGGGCAGGGTGTTGAAGGCATTGGCAATGTCGAGCGACACTGCCAACATCACCCCGCCAGATGTCACCGCCTCCTCCGCCGACTTCTTCACTCCGGAAATCGCGTCTATCGTGGATCTTGCTCGCCGGAACCCGAACTGACGATCCGACAAATTTGGACCAACGCAATCGAGGTGGTCGACAAGGCGGGTTGCGATGACGCGCTCAAAGAGCTTGCCCGCCTCGTCGAGCAGCACGATTGGCCGGTACGCCGAGGGCGAGTCCTCCGGACGACCGGGCTTCCGAAGTAGAACCAACTTCCCTTCCTTCCAGGGGGCCGGAAACTTTCCTTCTCGCATGCACTTGTAGAGGAGCTCCCGGAATCTGCTCCCCAGGCCTCCGTTCTTCAGGGCCAGAACTAAAGCCCTACCGGGGACACCATCCAGGCCAGGGGCCGTGTTCTTCATCTGGAGCCTGTCGATGGCCGCAGACAACTCTTCTTCAGTGATTTCAGGCACATCAATACCAGCCTCTGACGAACCTGCTCTCCTTCCCATGTCTGGCGGCTGGAAATCTTCGTCCGGCGATGGGAACAACGCGGCGATCACACGATTCAGCAGCTCCGTCTCCATTTGCGTGGTGAGAGGGGGAGCCCAGGGACGCAGCCTGCTCATGACGAGCTTGTAGGGCTTGCCCCAGGGGTCCCGGTCCAGCGTCGCCAGAAACTCTTCCCACGCCCTCTCCTTCGCTTCGGCGATGGCCACCCTAAGCGCCAATTTGGCGCTGCGGTACGCCTCCAGTAGCGCCTGCTCTTCCGCACTCTGTCCGATCGGTTGGTGATTACGGACGAGGCGACGCCGATGGTGGCTGAGCCTCCGTCTGGCCGAAACGCAGGCCTCACGGAGTCGCGCCAGATCCGCAGACCACCAGTAGATTTGTTTCCGGTCCGGGAGCTTCGTGACGCGCGGCATCGACGCGTCGCACACGCGCGCCATGGCATCCCGGAACCATTCCACTTCTTGTTCTGTTTCAGGATCTTCCGGAGCCGGCGACCAGTCTTCCACCATAGCCGCGAGGACCAACGCTTCCCGGTCCATCTTCTTCAAGGCCCACCTTGGCCCAAGGACGTGCTGCATTGTGGTGGCCCTACCTGATGATCTTGACTGGAGGGGAGAGATGTCGAACCGTATATATCGATGGTCCGACAATGTTTCCTCCCCCTCCAACACCCGCCAATTGACGACACGGCGAAACAATGTCGGGCTCGCCAGGGAGATATCCACTATGGAACTTCCCTGGGCCCGAACGCATGTGGCAGTTGTCCCGCTGTTAAGGACGCTCAGCTCGTTGGCCGCAATCCATTCTTCCAGCAGCTCTCCTCTTCTATCCGTCGCTGGGCAGCCCCATTGGATGGACTTGGCGTTGAAGTCTCCGGCCACAACTACAGGCTTGGGATGACAGCCTGCAACCAGAGACCCCAACTCTTCCAAGAAGCTCTCAAACTCGGACAGTGGCCGGTTCGGCGAGAAGTAAACTCCGACCACTGCAATGTCGTCGAGGACTGCGACCACACAACCTTCTCCTCTCATGACGCTCCTCGGAGTAAGCGTCCTGCCAAACACAATTGCTGAAACACCATTGCGATCACTCACCCAGTTGGTTTTGGGAGGGATCGCGTATGGCTCCGCGATGACACAAATATCAATCGACCACTGCGCCATGCTCTGGTCAAGAAGACTCTGAGCAGCGGCGCAGTGGTTGATGTTCACCTGTAAAACTTTGACGGACATCCTAAACGACCTCTGTCTCCATTATCTCTTGTAACCCGCTCGGTGGGTTCGCGCCTGTAGTAGGCGCCCTACGGCTCATCGTGCGTTTGGGGGCCGAGCACTTGGCGCTCCCCAAACGATGGTTGGCGTCCTTGCCCACTTCTGCGCACAGGACGCAGTGGGCGGGAGCCACGCAGTCGGACGCCCGGTGTCCAGGTTGGCCGCAGCGATAACACTGCTGCCCCCGGTCAATGGGCGACTTGCATAACGCCTTCGTGTGCCCCGCGAGCAAACAACGGAAACATCTCATCTCTCTTTGGGGCAGCATCTTGACACGTGCCGATACCCACCCCACTTTAAGGCGACCCTCTGCCACCTTCTTCGCCGCCAAGACTGGGCAGCTCACCCACACGCCGAACAGGCCAGATCTGTCCTGGCGGGGCGCACCGACCTTGATCTGGTCGAGCGAACATCCTCCCTTTTCCGCAACGACCCGAGCTACCTCCTCACTCGTTACCGACTCGTCAAGGTCCGAGACGAACAGCTCCATCTTCTTGACGGGCCTCGAGACCTTGACATCTCCCTCCGCGCTGCACACCTCGGCGATCTTCTGCGCCAGCGTGTCTGCTTTGGGGCCGCTGGTGGCCCCGGGCACTTCTATAATGGTGGCCCCCGTAGCGGCCTGGCGGAACCGCACGGCCTCGATTCCGAGGGACGCTAGGTCCACTGACCGCTTGGCCTCTCCGAGGACCTTGGCATAGGTTATGCCCTTCTCAATGGCGGCCGGACTCAGCGTGATGACGACCGCTGAAGATTTCGGTGGTCTGGCCTTGGGCGCGCGCTGCACGGGCTTGACGGGCCCAGCAGAAGCCTTCTTCGGTGGCACCTTCGCAGGAGCTGCTGGGGCTGTCTGCTTTGGTGTCTTCTTCTTTCGGCTGACAACAGTCGACCAACCCTCCTCTTGAGTAGAGGGTGTCGGCTGCGGGACAACCGGTGCGGGAGCAGGAGTGGGAGCAGTGGCGCTCTTCTTGCCTTTCCCACCCTTCTTCTTAGTGTTCTTCTCAGCCTGCGCAGATGTTGAGGCCACAGGTGCCGGAATGGCAGCTGGTGCAGGCGCCGGCTTCGTCGATTTCACTTTTCGCGGGACGGGCGCCGACGGAGGAATCACGTCGTCGGCCGTCTCCGCCTCCATCCTCCTCTCGTGCGCCAAAGACGGACGCAGACGGGGCTGCGGGTTAAGGCGCGGCTCTAGCCCCTCGATGCGGGCATTGAGCCTGTCTGAAAGGCGGCTCAGAATGCGAGCCTCCATGTCCTCATCTTGACGCGGCGGTTGCGTTTCTCGTACACTCGCACGCAGTTCCTCAATCTCCTTACGTAGACTGGCCACTTCCGTTTGGAGACGGGTATTGGCCGCCTGCAGCTTCCGTGTCTCTTCAGTGGCACTCCTGGAGATGAGTGCCTCCGTAGCCTCTTTAATTAGGATGACGGCGTCCTTCAGGTTCTTTTTCATCGTACCCTTCAGGTTCGATGACTTTTTCTCTACTGTCGCAATCATCTCTAGGCCTGCCTTGACGCGACTCGCCAAGTCAGAGCCCAGATCTCCGTCCTTTTCAGTGTTGCCCTCTATATCTGAGGCGGAAGTCTCCGAGAGCCGACTCGTGAAGCGGCTGCTTAACGAACGGCAGATCTCAAACGCCTCCTTCTCCGCCTGCGTTTCCATCTCCTCTTGAGCGGCCCTTGCCAGCTCCCTCTTGGCTTTGGCCAGCCCTACATACTCCCCGGTGGTCGGGGGGCGCCCTCTACCTCTCCTGGCGCTGTTCAATTTACGCGCTGGATTAGCGCGCGCTTCCTCTTCGTCGTCCGAGTCGTCTCGGCCGCGCTTCTTCCAATAGCGACCGGGCTCCGGACTCCGACTCCGGACAGAGTGACACGTCTCCAATGACCCTACGGAAGAGTCCGACGCGTCTCCATCTTCCTCACCACGATCAGCGCTGCTTGGCACCGGCGTAACGCACGGACTGCGCTCCAGCACCACTCTGCACTCCTTCACCAACGCCGCTGATTCGCTCAGCCCAACAACACACTCCGCCGCTTCGCACGGCTCCGACGTCGAAAAGTTTGGGTTTTTGTTTTTAGAGGATTCCATACTTAGTCCCACGAGTGTGGGGGAAAAGAAGTCCACCCGGGCGGTGCCCCCTGCACCCGGGTAACCCTAGATACGCGTGGAGGTCGGGAGGTATCCACGGTTTGGCCGCTAGCTGGCTGACGTACTCCCCAGCCACCTCCCAAAACGGGAGGCGTCCTGTGCCACGGTGCCTGAACACAAGGACTTTGAGGCACTTTTTTATTGAGGTGTGCGTCCTCTCAGGCCCAGCCAATGAAGGCAAGACCCACTGGCCCTACCTGCCCCCGCTAGACATGACAACAGACGAGGCAGGCAGGGTAGCAGCTCGCCCGACGGTGGCCATGAAAATGGCCTGTCCGGAGCCGCACTGAAGCGGACACCGAACCCGCCGCGCCGCGGACACAGTCCGCCATCCCACGAGCCGAAGCTCCACCAAACACAACAGGCGAAAAACGCCATGAGCGACAGAACACTCCCTAGCCAGCATCCAAGACGCCTCTGAAGACAGAGGGCTGGAGCCGCTATCACCAACACACAAAAGAGAGTCCGACACTCAACACCGCGGTCCTCTGTAAACAGACTCCCGCTCCACCTCACGACAGGACGTCACCGTCCCGGCAGACCCTTGGAAGGGCCCACCCCAGGGTAATTTTTAGAGAGGTTTTCTTCCTCGCAGCCAGACGCACAGAGCAAGCCCCATACGCCCAGCCCCCAGGCCCACTCAGTGTGGGCTTCCGGGTTGGTGTGGCCGTGCAATGCCCGCCCTGAAAAGGGCAGGCAGCCCCACCGTTGCCAATGGCTGTCCGCGACGGCCGAAGCCGCTACCTCCCATATCTGGGAGGCATCCCCCAATCCGCAACCCGGGGACGCGTCCGATAGCGGTATTGGCCCCGCCACGGAAACCTAACCTAACCTAACCTTTTTTTTTTTTTTTTGTTTCGCAGGGGAAATGCATGAAATTGCATACCCCGGGGTGTAAGAGTCCCGGGGTTATGTGGGGCTCTCCTCCCCAGAAGGGGGAGGCCTACCCACTAAAACCCCTGCGATGGCCACCCTCAGGCTTAGGAGGGGCCCCAGGATCGAGTGTCGCAACTGGGGTCCCCTCGGCCAACGCTCCCCCAAAAGAAGGGGGGGAGCCCATCCCCGGGACACCGGAGGCGAGGCGTCGCCGTGTAAGGAGCGGCGGCGCCTGCTGCGGTGTCGCACACATCTCGACGACACCCCCCGGCCATGGCGGGGGTGTCATCCCTCCCGGGTCGCCTCCGCGACCCGCGGCGGCGCAACGGGTCGACTCTACCTGACCCGTCGCCGCCGTCTTCGAGCGGGATCGGCCATCTCCCGATCCCGCTCGGCGGCCTCCTTCTGGAGCATGACGGCTTCACAGAAGGAGACCACAGCCCTCCAACCTCCCTCATCCGCCAGCATTGCCGCAATCAATGCTGGCGGGGACAGATCATGCCCGATCTCGTCGACCAGGACTCGGCGTTCGGAGGCCCAAGAGGGGCAGTCCGCCAGCGTATGCTGGGCCGAGTCCAGGTCGAATGCGCAATGGTGGCAATGTGCCGTATCCTCCCGTCCTATCCGACTCAGATACTCACCGAAGCAGCCGTGCCCGGTGAGTATCTGAGTCAGTCGGTAGGTGACTTCCCCCTTCCCGCGGAGCCAAGCTTCGAAGTGCGGGAGAATCGCTCCGACGGCGCGCTGGCGCGCACAGCCCGTTGACTCCAGCTGTGCGCGCCAATCCCCCTCAGCCCGTCGGAGCATCTCCCGCCTGGTCATTCCGTGCGCTGGTTCTGGGGGACTCCCCCCCTCTCCCCCCTCGCCGCCAGCACGCCGCGCGTACATCGCCGCGTACATGCCGGCAAGGATTTCGAAGGGAGGGGAGCGCCCCAGAACCGTCGCCGCCTCAAACGAGATGGTGCGGTAGCCCCGCACGATCCGTATGGCCATTGTCCGCTGCATGCTCCGGAGCAGAGCCCGGCAGCGGGGGGACCTCGAGCAGTCTCGCGACCACACGGGGGCCCCATACAAGGCCACTGACCGTACGACGCCCGCGTAGAGACGGCGAACTCCATCCCCTGGTCCCCCCAAGTTGGGGAGCAGCCGGTGTAAAGAGCCGGCCACCCTCTTGACTCGGGGGACCAGCCGCACGAAATGCTCTTCGAAGCTCCACCTGCTGTCCAAGGTGAGGCCGAGGTACTTGATATTCGGCCCCACCTGGACCTCCGCGTCACCTACCCGAATCCGGCGGCTGGGTGGTTCCCGGCACCTGGGCAAGCCGTGGAACCATAGCGCCTCGGTCTTATTGGGCGCTATCTCCAGACCCAGCCGGCGGATTGCCCGCACGACACATGCCACCCCCAGTTCGGCAAGCCTGAGCGTTGGCTCGAAGTCAGCCCCAGTCGTCACGACGAGGGTGTCGTCAGCATAGCAGACGACACTCACGTCGGGAGGAAGGCTGGTGCGAAGGACCGCATCGTATGCGAGGTTCCATAGCAGGGGTCCCAGGACCGACCCCTGTGGAACCCCGCACTCGACCCCCCTCTCCCGTTCCGTCCCGTTCCGACCACCGATCAAAATACTCCTGTCGCGCAGATAGTTCCCGACCACGGCCCGCAGGTAGGGAGGCAAATCGTGGTGCTCGAGTGCCTCCCTAATGGCCTGCCAGGGAAGGGTGCCAAAAGCGTTGACGATGTCGAGCGACACCGCCAAAGCCACCCCCCCCGCTCGGACTGCGGATTCCGACAGAGACCGAACACGCTGAACAGCGTCCAGCGTCGACCGCCCCCGCCGGAATCCAAACTGGCAGTCCGACAGGTCGGGACCCACGCGCGACAGGTGTTCGCTGATACGGGAGGAGATTACCCTCTCGAAGAGCTTCCCCGCCTCGTTCAGCAAGCAGATCGGGCGGAACGACGACGGAACATCCTCGGTCCTTCCCTCCTTCCTCAACAGCACCAGCCTGGCTGACTTCCAGTCCGAAGGGAACACCCCCTCTCTGAGGCAGCTTGTAAAGAGCTGCCTCACCCTGTTCCCCAACGTCCTGAGCGCCAACGCCAGCACCTTGCCCGGGACCCCGTCTGGGCCCGGTGCGGTGCTGCGCGCTGTGAGCCGCCTCACGGCCCCGGCGAGCTCGTCCTCCGTCACCCCCAGTTCGTCCGACCACGGCGCGGGCGACGGAACTTGGGAGGGACTGTCCTGGACCCTTGGGAAGAGTGTATCCATCACCCTCCCCACGAACTCGGGGTCCAGGATCTCCGTCAGGGGAGGAACCCACGGTCTGAGTTTGCCCAGTACCATTTTGTACGGGCGCCCCCATGGGTCACCCTCCAGTCCCTCCAGGAGCTCGAGCCAGGACCGCGCCTTGGCGTCGGCGATAGCGATGCCGATCGCCTTGGATGCGGCTCCGTAAGCGCGCCTGGCGCTCAGGACGTCTTCGACTGAGGCTTGCCGTCTTCTTCGGGCTCTGAGGTACTGGCGGCGCGCGGCTATAACGACTCTCCTGAGCCGCGCGATCTCCTCATTCCACCAGTACGCAGAGCTCCGTCGGGGCGGCCTGACTCGGGGCATTGACGCGTCGCAAATCGCCGTCAATGCCTCCCGGAGCCAGGCCGCCTGCGCGTCAAGATCGGGCATGACGTGTCCTTCCTCCTCCTCCGACCAGTCCGCGACGTGGGCGGCGGCTAGGGCCATGTCTCGGTCCAGCCGCTTGATGGACCAACGTCGCGGACGGCTGTCCTCCTGGAGCGTTCGGGAAGGGTGGCGGAGTGACACGTCGAATACGATGTGTCGGTGGTCAGATAAAGTGACCACCTCCTCCGCGACCCTCCAACCCGACACCATGTGGTGCGCAGAAGGAGTCGCCCATGAAAGGTCCACGATCGACTCCCCCTGCCACCGCACGCAGGTGCTGACCGAACCCCGGTTTAAGAGACGGAGGTCCAGTCCCGCCGTCCACTCCAGGAGTGTCTCCCCTCTTACGTCGTCCCGGGTGTCGCCCCACACTTGTGAGTGGGCGTTAAAGTCACCCAGGACAAAGACGGGACGGGGGGCGCAACCACGAACACAGTTCGCCAGCCCGTCCAGGAATGCCTCGAATGCGGCGAGGCCGCAGTTCGGGGAGACGTAACAGCCGATGATGGCCGTGGAGCCCCATTCCACGGCCACGAACCCCGGTCCCCGGGCGAGGGGTCTGCAGTGCGGCCTGTCCCCTGACCAGTGAATGGCCACTAAGCCCAGGTCGTCCCCGAACCATCGCGGGTGGTTCGGGACAGAGTAGGGCTCGGCCACAACCGCTATTGCAACCCCAACCTCCGCGAGCGTCTGCGTAAGCAGGTCTTGCGCTGCGCGGCAGTGGTTGAGGTTGCCCTGCAGAACCTTACCATGGACCCCTATCACGTTTCCATGGTATCACCTCGTCCCCGGGCCGGGGCGGGGGGTTGGTCATTTGTCCCCGCCGACTTTTTCTTTTTGGGAGGGGAGCACTGTTTACTCCCCATCCTGTGACCCGCCGGTCTGCCCAGGTCTGAACAGACCGGGCAGCGCGGAGCACTCGCGGTGCAGAGACGGGCAACGTGCCCCGACTCTCCACACCTGTAGCAGCGAGTGCCCCTGTCGCTCGCTGGCATGGGGCATTTGGCCCTCACGTGCCCCTTTTCGAGGCACTGGTAGCACTGAAGTGGTCGTGCCACCAGCGCCTCGACCCTAGCGGAGGTCCACCCGATGAGTATCCGCCCAGACACCAGTTTCCTGATGGCGCTGAGCGGACATCTCGCCCACGCAGTCCCAAGGCGGGCACTGCCGGCGCGTATCTCCCCGACTTTTACGTCGCCGGGGGAGCAGCCACCAGCCGCGGCAATAGCTGCCGCCACGTCCGCCTGGGTAATGGACTCGTCGAGGTCCATTACCCGCAGGTCCCCCATCTTGCACGGACGCGAGATTTTCGCGCCCGTGCCGACGAGGACCTCCCTCATCCGCTCCGCAAGGGCGTCGGCTTTGGCGACGCTCTCCGGGCCGGGGACCTCGAGGAGGAGGGCTCCCGTGACCGCCCGCCTGGTGCGCACGCCTGCGGTGATCCCCAGGTCCGCCAGCCTAATGTTTGACTTGGCGGACTCCATCACCGCGGCGTACGTCGTCTCGGCATCCGGGGGCACCGTGACCATCACCGCCGCACATGCGGGCGGTTTAGGTACCCTCCTGGGGCCGGGGTCGACCACCCGTATTTTTGGGGCCGGTGCCGGGGTCGCCACCTTCTTCGGGGCAGCGGGACGGCGGCGCGCCGCCACTACCGCCCACGAGGAGTTTTGGGGAGCCGGCGCTGGGGCTGGGTTCGGGGCCGCTAGCGGCACAACAGCCGCCGGCGGGACAGCCGCCCTCTGGCTCTTCTTCTTCTCCTTCTTTTTTTTCTTTTTCCCCCCCTTGCTCGTCGTGGCCGGTGGCGTGGTGGGGGCAGTCTCCGCCCTTGCCTCGTGGGCCAACGGGGGTCTCCTTCCCATTTCTGGGAAGAGGCGACTCATCATGTCGCCCTGGAAACGGGCAAACTCCCGTTCCAGGACGACAGAGATGCTCTCCCAGGTCGGCAACTCTTGGGGCGGAGGGGCAGACGGCGGGACCGTTCCCGAGGTGGTTGGCCCGGCCGGGTGCGTTCGCGCGTCTGAGGTGGGCCTCTCTCCCCTACCTTTCCCTTTGCTGGGCCGCTCTCTGGACGTCTGCGGCGTCTGCGGCGGGCCCGGACCCGGCCCCTCGAGCCTTTCCTTCATGGCCCGGTTTTCGGCCTTGAGCCGCTCGACCTCGCTCGCCAGGACTAGGAGCCGCGAGGACAGTTGCTCGACCTGGGACAGGAAGTCCGCATTCTCCCTGTCCCGCTTCTCCGCCCGCTCGCAGAGCTCGGCCGTGCCCGCCTTCAAGGTGGCGATCGCCGTCCGCACCGATTTAACCACTTCGGCCCTCGAGCTCTTGGGCCTCTCTGTCGTCTTCTCCACGTCCGAGAGGCAGGCCAGCATGTCGGCCCCGATGTCGGAGGTGATCCGGGGCAAACCATTCTCGTCGGCCCACCTCTTCCGAGTCCCTTCCTGTTGCCGCTGCACCTTGCGCTTAGGTGCCCGCGGTGCGTCGCTGTCGGAGGCAGCGGCTGACATGGCGCTGTCGCTTTCCTCCGCGGCCGACGACCTCGACGTTTTCTTGGGTCGCAGCGTGTCCGGTTTCGGGAACGACAGCTGCAACCCCCTTGCTCCTGAGACAGACTCCCGTGAGTGGGACCTGACCCTTCCACCCTCTGACCGGTGTCTGGACCGATCGCGTCCGATCCTTGCGGGATCCTCGGCAGTTGCCGGCACATCCGCACTTCCTTCGTCCACAACACCCACATACGCCTCGGTAGCCAATTTAACACCAGCCGGCCCGGATACCGTCTGGCGCCCGCTCTCAACGGGTTCGCATTGCGCGTCGCTGAGCGACGAGGTGGAGTTTGGTTTAGCCGACCCCAAACACGAACGGCTGCCCGCAGCCACCTTACGTGGTCCTACGGGGGGGATTTCAACCCCTTGGGGAGATGTGTTTTTCTGGCCAAACTCCATTTTTTGTCATTTGAGGGATGACTCCCATGATTGGTCGCTAGAGACCGGACACCCTCCGGCCATGCACCCCTTCGGCGCGTTACCACCACCTTGGGGTTGGGGTAATTTTTTATTGTGGTTTTCTTCCACTTGGTCCGACACTCCATGTGCCGAGCCCCCGGTCCGCTCAGTGCGGAAACGGGTTGCCCGACGGCAGGCCCGATTGGACCCACCGCCGCGCGAAGGAGCCAGAACTCCAACCAATCCCGTAGAGCCGAACGGGGGGGTTCGCAACCCCAAATCCGTCGCCTCTACGCACAACATCTCGCCGTATGCGGCCGAACGGGGGGGTTCACAACCCCTGGTCCGTCGCCCGCAAAACGCTGAGCTCGCTCTCGTTCGACGCCTCTGTAAGCAGAGGGGAGGAGAGGAGCCCACCGTCCCAGCAGACCCTTGGAAGGGCCCACCCCAGGGTAATTTTTAGAGAGGTTTTCTTCCTCGCAGCCAGGCGCACAGAGCAAGCCCCATACGTCCAGCCCCCGGGCCCACGCAGAGTGGGCTTACGGGTTGGTGTGGCCCTGCAATGCCCGCCCTGAGATAGGCAGGCAGCCACACCGCTGCCAATGGCTGTCCGCGACGGCCGAAGCCGCTACCCCCCATATCTGGGAGGCATCCCCCAATCCGCAACCCGGGGACGCGTCCGATAGCGGTATTGGCCCCGCCACGGAAACCTAACCTAACCTAACCTAACCTAACCTAACCTAACCTAACCTAACCTTTTTTTTTTTTTTTTTTTTTTTTTTTTTTTTTTTTTTTTTTTTGTTTCGCAGGGGAAATGCATGAAATTGCATACCCCGGGGTGTAAAAGTCCCGGGGTTATGTGGGGCTCTCCTCCCCAGAAGGGAGAGGCCTACCCACTAAAACCCCTGCGATGGCCGCCCTCAGGCTTAGGAGGGGCCCCAGGATCGAGTGTCGCAACTGGGGTCCCCTCGGCCTACGCTCCCCCAAAAGAAGGGGGGGAGCCCATCCCCGTGACACCGGAGACGAGGCGTCGCCGTGTAAAGAGCGGCGGCGCTTGCTGCGGTGTCGCACACATCTCGACGACACCCCCCGGCCATGGCGGGGGTGTCATCCCTCCCGGGTCGCCTCCGCGACCCGCGGCGGCGCAACGGGTCGACTCTACCTGACCCGTCGCCGCCGTCTTCGAGCGGGATCGGCCATCTCCCGATCCCGCTCGGCGGCCTCCTTCTGGAGCATGACGGCTTCACAGAAGGAGACCACAGCCCTCCAACCTCCCTCATCCGCCAGCATTGCCGCAATCAATGCTGGCGGGGACAGATCATGCCCGATCTCGTCGACCAGGACTCGGCGTTCGGAGGCCCAAGAGGGGCAGTCCGCCAGCGTATGCTGGGCCGAGTCCAGGTCGAATGCGCAATGGTGGCAATGTGCCGTATCCTCCCGTCCTATCCGACTCAGATACTCACCGAAGCAGCCGTGCCCGGTGAGTATCTGAGTCAGTCGGTAGGTGACTTCCCCCTTCCCGCGGAGCCAAGCTTCGAAGTGCGGGAGAATCGCTCCGACGGCGCGCTGGCGCGCACAGCCCGTTGACTCCAGCTGTGCGCGCCAATCCCCCTCAGCCCGTCGGAGCATCTCCCGCCTGGTCATTCCGTGCGCTGGTTCTGGGGGACTCCCCCCCTCTCCCCCCTCGCCGCCAGCACGCCGCGCGTACATCGCCGCGTACATGCCGGCAAGGATTTCGAAGGGAGGGGAGCGCCCCAGAACCGTCGCCGCCTCAAACGAGATGGTGCGGTAGCCCCGCACGATCCGTATGGCCATTGTCCGCTGCATGCTCCGGAGCAGAGCCCGGCAGCGGGGGGACCTCGAGCAGTCTCGCGACCACACGGGGGCCCCATACAAGGCCACGGACCGTACGACGCCCGCGTAGAGACGGCGAACTACATCCCCTGGTCCCCCCAAGTTGGGGAGCAGCCGGTGTAAAGAGCCGGCCACCCTCTTGACTCGGGGGACCAACCGCACGAAATGCTCTTCGAAGCTCCACCTGCTGTCCAAGGTGAGGCCGAGGTACTTGATATTCGGCCCCACCTGGACCTCCGCGTCACCTACCCGAATCCGGCGGCTGGGTGGTTCCCGGCACCTGGGCAAGCCGTGGAACCATAGCGCCTCGGTCTTGTTGGGCGCTATCTCCAGACCCAGCCGGCGGATTGCCCGCACGACACATGCCACCCCCAGTTCGGCAAGCCTGAGCGTTGGCTCGAAGTCAGCCCCAGTCGTCACGACGAGGGTGTCGTCAGCATAGCAGACGACACTCACGTCGGGAGGAAGGCTGGTGCGAAGGACCGCATCGTATGCGAGGTTCCATAGCAGGGGTCCCAGGACCGACCCCTGTGGAACCCCGCACTCGACCCCCCTCTCCCGTTCCGTCCCGTTCCGACCACCGATCAAAATACTCCTGTCGCGCAGATAGTTCCCGACCACGGCCCGCAGGTAGGGAGGCAAATCGTGGTGCTCGAGTGCCTCCCTAATGGCCTGCCAGGGAAGGGTGCCAAAAGCGTTGACGATGTCGAGCGACACCGCCAAAGCCACCCCCCCCGCTCGGACTGCGGATTCCGACAGAGACCGAACACGCTGAACAGCGTCCAGCGTCGACCGCCCCCGCCGGAATCCAAACTGGCAGTCCGACAGGTCGGGACCCACGCGCGACAGGTGCTCGCTGATACGGGAGGAGATTACCCTCTCGAAGAGCTTCCCCGCCTCGTTCAGCAAGCAGATCGGGCGGAACGACGACGGAACATCCTCGGTCCTTCCCTCCTTCCTCAACAGCACCAGCCTGGCTGACTTCCAGTCCGAAGGGAACACCCCCTCTCTGAGGCAGCTTGTAAAGAGCTGCCTCACCCTGTTCCCCAACGTCCTGAGCGCCAACGCCAGCACCTTGCCCGGGACCCCGTCTGGGCCCGGTGCGGTGCTGCGCGCTGTGAGCCGCCTCACGGCCCCGGCGAGCTCGTCCTCCGTCACCCCCAGTTCGTCCGACCACGGCGCGGGCGACGGAACTTGGGAGGGACTGTCCTGGACCCTTGGGAAGAGTGTATCCATCACCCTCCCCACGAACTCGGGGTCCAGGATCTCCGTCAGGGGAGGAACCCACGGTCTGAGTTTGCCCAGTACCATTTTGTACGGGCGCCCCCATGGGTCACCCTCCAGTCCCTCCAGGAGCTCGAGCCAGGACCGCGCCTTGGCGTCGGCGATAGCGATGCCGATCGCCTTGGATGCGGCTCCGTAAGCGCGCCTGGCGCTCAGGACGTCTTCGACTGAGGCTTGCCGTCTTCTTCGGGCTCTGAGGTACTGGCGGCGCGCGGCTATAACGACTCTCCTGAGCCGCGCGATCTCCTCATTCCACCAGTACGCAGAGCTCCGTCGGGGCGGCCTGACTCGGGGCATTGACGCGTCGCAAATCGCCGTCAATGCCTCCCGGAGCCAGGCCGCCTGCGCGTCAAGATCGGGCATGACGTGTCCTTCCTCCTCCTCCGACCAGTCCGCGACGTGGGCGGCGGCTAGGGCCATGTCTCGGTCCAGCCGCTTGATGGACCAACGTCGCGGACGGCTGTCCTCCTGGAGCGTTCGGGAAGGGTGGCGGAGTGACACGTCGAATACGATGTGTCGGTGGTCAGATAAAGTGACCACCTCCTCCGCGACCCTCCAACCCGACACCATGTGGTGCGCAGAAGGAGTCGCCCATGAAAGGTCCACGATCGACTCCCCCTGCCACCGCACGCAGGTGCTGACCGAACCCCGGTTTAAGAGACGGAGGTCCAGTCCCGCCGTCCACTCCAGGAGTGTCTCCCCTCTTACGTCGTCCCGGGTGTCGCCCCACACTTGTGAGTGGGCGTTAAAGTCACCCAGGACAAAGACGGGACGGGGGGCGCAACCACGAACACAGTTCGCCAGCCCGTCCAGGAATGCCTCGAATGCGGCGAGGCCGCAGTTCGGGGAGACGTAACAGCCGATGACGGCCGTGGAGCCCCATTCCACGGCCACGAACCCCGGTCCCCGGGCGAGGGGTCTGCAGTGCGGCCTGTCCCCTGACCAGTGAATGGCCACTAAGCCCAGGTCGTCCCCGAACCATCGCGGGTGGTTCGGGACAGAGTAGGGCTCGGCCACAACCGCTATTGCAACCCCAACCTCCGCGAGCGTCTGCGTAAGCAGGTCTTGCGCTGCGCGGCAGTGGTTGAGGTTGCCCTGCAGAACCTTACCATGGACCCCTATCACGTTTCCATGGTATCACCTCGTCCCCGGGCCGGGGCGGGGGGTTGGTCATTTGTCCCCGCCGACTTTTTCTTTTTGGGAGGGGAGCACTGTTTACTCCCCATCCTGTGACCCGCCGGTCTGCCCAGGTCTGAACAGACCGGGCAGCGCGGAGCACTCGCGGTGCAGAGACGGGCAACGTGCCCCGACTCTCCACACCTGTAGCAGCGAGTGCCCCTGTCGCTCGCTGGCATGGGGCATTTGGCCCTCACGTGCCCCTTTTCGAGGCACTGGTAGCACTGAAGTGGTCGTGCCACCAGCGCCTCGACCCTAGCGGAGGTCCACCCGATGAGTATCCGCCCAGACACCAGTTTCCTGATGGCGCTGAGCGGACATCTCGCCCACGCAGTCCCAAGGCGGGCACTGCCGGCGCGTATCTCCCCGACTTTTACGTCGCCGGGGGAGCAGCCACCAGCCGCGGCAATAGCTGCCGCCACGTCCGCCTGGGTAATGGACTCGTCGAGGTCCATTACCCGCAGGTCCCCCATCTTGCACGGACGCGAGATTTTCGCGCCCGTGCCGACGAGGACCTCCCTCATCCGCTCCGCAAGGGCGTCGGCTTTGGCGACGCTCTCCGGGCCGGGGACCTCGAGGAGGAGGGCTCCCGTGACCGCCCGCCTG